>MU592027.1:1331847-1346847 GCA_024362625.1 Silurus asotus | reverse complement strand
CACACACACACACACACACACACACACACACACACACATGAAAAATGAATGAATGAAAACATGCATCTACAAGCAAAATCAAATCTATCTAAATATGTACTATATAAATGTACATCAGTGTTTTTTCTTTCTTTTTTCATTATTTTCAACAAATAATACTGAAGAATCCAAACGATTGAAAGTAGCTCCGTGTAGCTTTAATGACATCTTCACAAACTCATGGCGTTCTCTCATCAGATTCACAAAGTCGTCACCTGGAACAGTTTTCAGTTCACAGCCTCATCAAGCGTTCATTTGTGACATTTCTTGCCTCCTTAATGTTCTGTAGAGCATCAGGTGTCTTGTGCAGATGAAAAGTGAGTACAGAGTCGAGCACAATCAGTGCTACTATAACAACCCTACAAATCCATATTATAGCATGAAACACTACAAATGAGGGAAAAGATCCATCATTACTTTCAGAAATGAAGCTCAGTCAATCCAAATATCAAGAAATTTAAATGTATTCACAAGATGGTCTAAAAAAAACATCAAACGTTATGATGGTGCAGGTTCTCACGAGGATCGTTTCAGAAAAAGGAAAACTAAGAGCTACCTCTGCTGCAGAGGAAAGTCTATTCAAATTACTGGACTCAGAAACCAATTTACATGAATGCTTTTTCAGTGGGAGAAATATTTCAACATCCACTGTTCAGAGGAGACTGCAAAGGTCAGGCCTTCATGGTCGAATTGTGAAGAACAACAAGCAGAAGAGACATGTTTGGGCCAGGAAACACAAGGAAAGGCATTAGATCAGTGGAAAAACAGTCCTTTGGTCTGATGGATCCAAATTTACGATGTTTGGTTGTAACCGCTGTCTTTGTTAGATGTCTAAAGGGTTGCTGGACGGTTCCTGTATGTGTGGTTCCTACTGTGGAACATGGTAGATGAGATGTGATGGTGTGGAGATGCTTTGCTGGTGACACTTTTGGTGATTTAGTCAAATTTTAGGACACACTTAACCAGCAAGTCTCCCACAGCATTTTGCAGCGACATGCCAGCTGAACTGGTCTGCACTTAATGGGACCATTATTTGTTTTCCAACAGGACAAGGACCACAAACACACCTCTAGGTTCTTATAAGAGCTATTTGTCCATGAAGTAGATTGATGGAGTGCTGCATCAGATGACCTGGCCTCTACATTCACCCATCTACTGTAAATCCAATTTAGATTATTTAGGCGGGAAGAAAAAGCAGCCAACAAGCACTCATCACCTCTGGGGACACCTTCAAAATTACAGGTAAGTACATTGAGAATCTGATGAGAGAACGCCATGAGTTTTTGAAGCTGTCATCAAAGCTAAATGAAGATACTTTGGACAATTAAAAATAGAAAACATATTTTGGGATGTTTTTGTTTACTACATAATTCCATAGGTTTTTTTCATTAGTTTGGATTCTTCAGTATTAATGTTGAAAATAAATACAAAGAAGAAACTCTGAAAGAAGAAATAGATAGATAGATAGATAGATAGATAGATAGATAGATAGATAGACAGTCAGACAGACAGACAGACAGACAGATTCTAGTGTAGTTCAAATAGGACATGAAGATCTATCTATCTATCTATCTATCTATCTATCTATCTATCTATCTATCTATCTATCTATCTATCTATCTGTCTGTCTGTCTGTCTGTCTGTCTGTCTGTCTGTCTGTCTGTCTGTCTGTCTGCCTGCCTGCCTGCCTGCCTGCCTGCCTGCCTGTCTGTCGCTATGACAACATGACACAGAGTATTTACAGTAATAAACATCTACACAACATCAGAGTCTGATCTTGTGTTCTGAACACAGTCCCTCACTGACGTCTGACTTCATGACAGTTCTTCACTCGGATAAGCGCTCGGCCCGGGACGTCACGTCTCTCCCATTAAAGCGAATGAGCGGAACGATCTCCTGTTGTCAGAGTGACGTCTTACTTCCCCGAACCCTATGGTGTAATTACGCTGATGTGAGGTAAAAGGAGGATTAAGCTGTCTATAATAATTGGCACCCCCAGTGCAGTCGCATGCCCTCCGTGCGGAATCGACTTTAATTGCAAGGGGAGCAGAAATAAATTGAGGGGAAAAAATGATTGAATAATAATAATAGGATCATCGTACTTAAATACATGCTGTGAAGATGAAGAGTCAGGACACTGAGGTTTTACTGCCTGTAATAATCATGCACTTACGCTCTGTATTATTTATACGTAATCTTTTATTTTACATTTACTTAAATTTGGAAACCCAAACCTGTATTAGCATGGCAAAGCCCCTGTGCATAAAGCGAACTCCATTAAGGCCTCCTCACCTCCCCTACATGACTTTATGAGCACTCTAGTAGCTGAATTCAAATGTCCACCAGCACACTCCAAAATCTAGTGGAACATCTTCCCAGAAGAGTGGAGCAAATTGATATTAAATGTAGAATGAGCTGTTCATCTGCTCATGCCAGTACAAAATGGGGGCATCTATTAAAAGAAACGTCACAACACACAGAGCTGATGATGAGTGGTGTGGAACGAGGCAGTGAAGGCACCTTACAACTGCAGCTCGAACCACCTCCATATTTTCCGGTGTCCAGGTCATTAACACTTCTGGGGATTTCTTTTTTTTTTTAAAGCTAAACCTGTTTCTTCAAAATGACACTTCCATGTTGTAAATGCATGAGCAGACAGGACACTATCGTGACGTCCTCAATGGTAATGATGCTGAAATGCCCTTTACACCATCACCATTCTTATAAAAACCTTTACAGCGAACGGACCACTCCATTATAACGAGGGCAAGAAGTTTTAAACGAGATCGCACCGGTTTCAAACTATTGCCCAGGATCAAAAACTCCTAGTTCCAAAATGTACCCTTTCCATGCGCCAGTCATTCGAACAAATAATTCAGCTGAATTTAGCATGTCATCAGAGTGGAGTTAAACAAGATTTTGCTCAGAAAGTTAAACTATTCTTTCAACATGACACTTCGAATTGTCGAAATTACAAACGTAAATCCCAGATTTGGATTAGAAATGCGAGCGCACCACGGTGAAGTTTTGTTCTACTTTCAGGTCTTGAAACGGAACAAAACTTTGCTGAAAACTAGCGAACATGGTTTACGATATGATTTCAGCCCCTCGCACCTGAAACACAGGTGACCGTGGTCACGTATAAAACAGCTCAGATCGACCTGCTGGACTGTGTTAGGAGACTGTACGGAGTCGACTCTCCAGCGTGATACGGTCACGCTACAATTTCGCAGACTTAGTAATAGACGATGGGATTTCATCCTCTCTATTTTGCCGTGTTCGAGTCTTGACCAAAATCTACGCTGATGAATGAGTATCGGTCGAGTCCCAAATAGACCTGGGATCCAGAGCTGGGATTGTCATGAAGTTTGAAAGTAAAGTGATCTGTCCACCTGACATTCACGCTCAGGTGAAAGTCGAACAGCGGGAGTTGATACGACTCGCCGTACCGTTATGAGCCACGATGACATGCGGTACAGCCAGCGAGGGTTAGTGTGACCCATCCGGGGTTCATTACTTGCTCATTTACGTGTTTCGGGTTGATGAGACGGGAGCGGCTTGTGTAGCATGAACTCACACACACACCACACACACACACACACACACACACACACACACGCTTGCATGCGACCGGTGTCAGGTTCACCCCGGTTCACCTTGCCAACCTTCCCTACATAGACACCACTCTCTCTTACTTTATCCAGAGGCACACAGGGTACCGAGTCCTCGTCCCCGTCCTCGATAGGCTTCCCGGCAAACACCACGTTTACGGTGCTTGTGTACACCAGTCTGGAAACCCCACGCTCGCAACACACTGCAACACACACACACATTTAAATTAGAACAATAACAATAGTAATTTAAACTGTGCAATATTATCCAGAGCAATTTTGTTTGACTACTACGTAGTGCAATTTGTTTTTAACTACTATTTCTGTACTTTTGTATTTATATACTGTACTGTATATTCATGTATTGTGTCTGCTTCATATTTGCACTTGTTTTGCTGCTGTAACATAAAAATCTCCTCAATGTGGAATGAATAAATGTATATTTTATCGTATCCACATATACAAGTGCGTGGTTCCAAAGTGAAACACTGCTCGCTTTTAAATCACACACTCTCGATAATGAATCTGTTTCATCTAGGAAATGTACTAAACTGTAAACTAAAGCTAACTATCAAATCTTAGCTCGCTAGCAACCATCATTTCAGGCATGCAAATTAGCTAAATGCTAATCACTGGGTGCCAAAATACAAGCTGCTCTGCTGTGTAGAAACATCTGTGTATTACAACCTGTGATGTTTTGTGTGTATCTAATGTGTTGTGTGTGTACATGTGTGTGATGAGTAATGTGTACAGAGCTAGCTCCTAGCCAGACTTTCCAGCCTGCTCTAGCCTGGCCCCGCCTCTGCATGATGACATCACTATTGATGGTTTTATATAAATAAAGAAGAGGAGAAGTGGGTTCTGGAAGTGGTTCTCGTGGTGGTGTAGATTGTTTGGGCGATGCGAATGACATCTCGATGCAAAGCCAATGATACGATACATTAAAGTTACATATGAAGCAGCTACCGATACGATACGATATGATACGATACGATATGATACATTAAAGTTACATATGAAGCAGCTACATATTTACAAAGCGGCAGTGAATCAACCTACATATCAAACATTGGTCACTTCCTAAATAATAAAAGTAAAGTGCAGCTACTGATAATCTTATCAAAGTAAATAGTTACCGAAAAACGACGCATCCCAATTTAAAAGTCTGTGATCCGATGCATCACACGCTGAATATTACCATCCCTAATATACATATTAATGACTGTACATATTATAATCATTTAGTTCTCAGGAAGTAGCGATGCGGCTGCCATTTCTTTCAGAAGTTCAGGAACTGAATTTTTTATGCGTTTTTTTACATAATGAAGCTTCAAAAATAATCTTTGGTTTATTATTTTGGATTTGGCCTGTATAAATTCTTGCCATTTGTCTTTTTTTGTGTCTTTGGCTCTCATTTTCCTGAATCCTGATCTGGTTACTCTGTTTGATCATAACAGCGTTATTTAAAATTCCGATCTTGAGTGTCTAATCTAAGGGTGATGTGATTGCTGGGAAAGACGGCGAAAAGAACGTACCCTTCGAACTGTAGTCATGTAGTTTGGCCAATGCTTCCGCTACTTGCTAGCATAATTCTAGTTGGACATCTCTGCGTCATTAGCCTTGCAACAACATTAGCCTCGTAACCCCAGTTAGCAAAAACTCACTGATCGCCTATTTTAGATAATAGCGTTAAAAAAATGGAATGAGAGCCAGACACATCCCTACGATGATGCGATCGATTGGAAAACATATTTGAACATATTATATACAGTAGACCCTGAGGAAAAAGAGAAGCCTAGCTCACCATTTATGACGTTGTTGGTGCCACCAACGTTGACCGACTCCACCTGCTCTTTCCTGAGCTGAAGGGGTAAAAAGAAAATCAATAAATGGACCTTGATTTGTTTCGTGTATGGTAACTATGCAGTTAGCTGTAAACAATCTAGTGTAAGGCAGGGCACAGATGAAGTTGTAGCAGGACGCTAGGTAGGCAGCTAAGTAACAAAGATTAGCAATACACTTGCTTTATTCAAAATGAATATATATTATATATAATATAGCCATTAGCTGCTAGTCATTGCAAATTTCACCTATCTCATTTGAAGATGACTATAAGGGTTAATATGAGGGTATATGGTGTTGAGATGTTTGTCGCTAGGTCACTAGGTTTGCGTAACTATAAAATTGACAGAAATTATATTATTGCTCAATATTTTATATCAGAAAGTTACATTGATTTCTCATTTATAGTATTTAGGGGACATTAACATCCAGAACCTCTTAGTCAATTAATCAAACCGAGCAGTTCAGCATTAGGGGCCTCGCTCAAGGGCCCAGCAGTGGCATCTTGTTGTTCCGACGTTCATCATCTTAACCACTGAGATATTATATTCGAATTTCTCCAAGTGTCTCAAGTGCAGGTCAAAAAAATAATAAAAATTACCACAAAAAAGTCCTGTGATTATTAATGTGATCAGATTCTTCTGATCGTGGACACCTTGACCATCAGATCCAAATGTATTTTTTCTCCAAACTGTTCAACAGAAAATTTTCCAAGCACAAATTTGTACAAGAAATCAACAACGGGGTTTTAGTGGCACCTTTAAATTTTTATTTTAAAAAATCGAAGATTACGAAACTAAAGTCGTAGCATTACAAGAAGATTTGTAAGATTTCTTTGATCATCTTCTTTATAGTCCTTTGAGAAACAGAACAACCTAAAGTAGGATTTAACCAAATCCTCCACATCCATTTTATGCAAAACAGTTAAACGTCTATTCTCAAAATATTTCGACTTTATTCACATAATCTTAGATTTTACATATTTTTTTTCAAGGTGGCTCTAAAACTCTGTGGTAAAAATCTCTGGATGCAGTACAATTACAAGGTGCCTAAATGTTTTAAACCTTGTTCCAGCATGACGCTGCACCTGGGCACAAAGGTTGTTGGTGTGAAGGTCAGAATGGAAGAACTTAAGTGTCCTGCACAAAACCCTGACCTCCTAAACACATTTGAAATAAACTGGAAGTGGATCTGGTGCCTCCTTGACATCCTGGCATTAGTGTCTGATCTCACTAAAGCTCTAGCAGCTAAATGAACACTTATTACCTACATCCAGTGGAAGGTCTGTGCAGGAGAATGAAGGCTACTAGATGAGCAAAGAAAGGAATACATATGAAACATGAGTCTCAAGGTCAGGGGTGCACGTACTTTTGACCACTTTATTAGATTCTCCTACCTGGTGGGTCACCCTGTATTTACTCATTTAGACACTGAACCTCATTTTGTATGGTAGCCAACATCTAGACCACAGAGCATCCAGTCAGTGCTTCTATTGTAATGGTTCCTGTCTACTGATGGATGGGGGTAGAACGGGGTGTGGGGGCAATACTTTGTGCAGCACAACAGATGGACTATAGTGAGTAACTGTACACCTACAAAGTGTGCGATGGCGAGTACTGACCTGTTCTGGTCCCGACATGCCGTAGGACGCGGTGTGAAATATGCAGTCCACTCCAGCACACGCCTTATACAGGGTTTCATAGTCACGTACATCACCCTGCACACACACACACACACACACACACACACACACACACACACACACTGGTTATAAGTGATAAAACCTGGCTAGATGTGTCCTAGAGGATATTAGTGCATGATGTGGAGGTGAATAACAGCCCAAGGTGGAGTTGAGAGCATCAAAATATCTACTAATGTGTGTGGGGAGGTGAGAGTTTAGTGGTTACAGCATTGGACTTTGGATCTAAAAGTCCCAGGTCCCAGCCACACAAAGCTGCCACTGCTGGGCCCCTGAGAAAGGCCCTTAACCATATAGCTGGTTAGTCATATGAATGAAAACAAATGTAAGTCTCTCTTGATAAGTGCGTCTGCCAAATACATGTATTAATAATGAAGCTGTTGGTTTGAACTCCCGGTGCCGTTTTTCCTTCTGTTTCCCGAATGAACGTTTTCGTCTCTGCTTTTAATTCGGTTGTTGTTTCTTGACCCGTTAATGAACCGTTCATCATTACGCAAAAGTCCTCCACAGACCCAGTTGACGAAGTGATAGCTCACTAGTGAAGGGTCTGGGTTACTGATCGAAAAGTTGGAGGTTTAAGCCCTGGTATAGCCAATCTGCCACTCTTCCTTGAGGAAGGCCCTTAACCCTCAGTGCTCCAGGGTGCTGTATAATGGCTGGACCCTGTGTTCTGACCTAAGATTCCAAACATTGCTGAGATATGCGAAGAAAGAATCGAACTGTGCTAAAAAAAAAGCACCTTTGCGGATTTGCGTCAAGACTGCATTAACTGACAACACAGGCGGCAAGAAACAAAGATCGATCTCAATCTGAAAAGTGATCTTAAAAGAATTACAGGATCGTGTCAAAAAGAAGAACCACCATTAGTATGAATTTTTTGAGTGTATGGTAAGGGCCTGATGGCTTACTCTGTGTTTTTCCAACACCACCCTCCTCCTTTCGCAGCCGGGCTTGGGACCGTCCATGGTGGCGTACTTTATCCCCAATTAACACAAATGAGCACCTGTTGTGGGATTTGAACCCCCAACCACCAGATCCAAAGGCTAATGCCTTAACCACTAGGGATGGTATCACCTCTTTAGTACTCAATGAACAGATATAAATAAAGTAAATTAATTTAGAAAAAGTAAAAGCAAATGTTCTGAGCTGACTGGGATGTGATGCAGCTCTCAGTCAGACGGGGGCAATATTTTTACTCGACTTTAACAAAAGCTAGTTCTCTATCAAACCATAAACGCAGTTGAGTAGAAAGTAAATAAAAAAGAAAGTTGCTTTCATCTGTGATAAGAAGATAAGAAGTTTTGTGATAAGAACAAATTTTTTTTTTTACGAAGTCAATTTACTGAAATACTTCACACCATCTCCGTGTTTGAAACACTACAGCTTCAACACCAGGCGTTTCCACGTCCCTTTTGTGCAGTGACACCCGAGTGCATCGGCAGGTACAGGGTCATTAAACCGTGGTCCTGAAACCTGAGGCAGCGGTCTTACCCTGCTCCGCACCTGGCACTGCAACTGCTTCTGTTTCACCCAGCTGCCCTGCACCATTCACCCTCCTCCCCCTCCACCCTACACTTTTCCACACCTCCCAGGCAACGCTAACACGAGCCAAAAAAAAAACGATGCTAATTAACTCTCGGGTTCGGCTCTGATCATGGGAGCACAGAGTTTACACAGATAGCATTTAAACAGTTGTTCATCTCTAGAAGAAATGACTAAAATCCGTTATTCGAATTTATGTTTAACAACGAATGATCGTCTGTGAAACTAGAAAACGCTGACTCATAAAATTCTCAAAATAATTGTCTAAAGTTTGTTTTCATGCTGTCCAAACTTTTACACTACGTAGCATCAGGGCAAAATTTAGCAAATAGTTAACATTTATGGCATCTGGCAGACGTCTCTTATCTAAAGTGATTTGTTTGTCATTTATACATCTGGGGGCCTTTTCCCGGGGCCCAGCATTTCAGCTCACAAACTTCAAATCCCAAGTCTAATACATCAACCACTAAGATCCCTCATTGATGTACTCCTTCCCAGAAGCTCAAAATGAAGCATTAATGATATAATTCGAATTTGTGAATCTGATTAGAGAAGCTGGTGTTGGATTTATGATGATCTCAGATGTTGAGCTATTTTATGAGTTGCTCAGTAGCTCCTGGTTCCACAACATCAACTGACTGTAGAAAGAACATCAGTCATAAACACACACTCCAGTGCTCATGTTAGTTCTCATTTTCCAGTGTTCTGTAGTGTTTAAAGACTAATCACACTCTTGATGTAAACCAAATGAGGATGAGTTTCCCTTTTGAGTCTGGTTCCTCTCAAGGTTTCTTTCTCATAACATCTAAGGGAGCAAAACCTCTGATCAAGACTTACGATCTTATTTCAAGCCTTAAAATCTGATTGATCTAATTTTAAGAATAAAACACTTAATTACCATCACAGACATCATTCGAGGCCTTGTGTCTTTTAAGAATTTATTTTAATAATAACTGTTTTTAATTTTAATAACTTAATAACTGGTTTTAAGGTTTGCCCAGTAAAACAATGTCAATCATCACCCTTAGGACTCGTTCATTAGTATTATTTATTCTAAATGCTTGTTTTATGTCGATTTATTTACAACCTAATAACAAATTCTGAAAGTCTGCAGTATTCAGTCGCCGCACGCCTTCCAAACATTATCCAGTACGGTTATTTCTTTCAAAAAATGTTGTTCTTTATAAAAAGTACTTATGGGTTTTTAATACAGTAATTTGTTCTGTAGGATGATTTCAGTTTCTCATGTTGAATATCTTTCAGTGATTTAGTGATTTTGCTCCACGTTGGCATCGTAGCTACTGTGTTACACAACAGTCTTCATTTTATAATTAATGATTGACGACACGCATGTAGGCGTGATCCCGATTTTAATAGTAATGTTTTTACTTTAAGCCTTTTGTCTCATTTTAAGACAGAATATATCATTCCCTTGTTTAGTAGCTCTGGTTTTAAGATCTTTTTACACAAATAAAGAAAATAAGCTCATTTTTTGTACACATGAATAAATCAACTGTTTGGAATATGGGTTTAATGCTTATCTTTTCCAAATCCTAGACATGTATTTTACTGTACTGCATTTGACTTGTTTCTAGTCTTTATCTTCTTTAATCGTGCACTTATTTCTTATTTTTAGATGGTTATTTTCTGCAGTGCAGCAGGACTTCCTTAATTAATGTAAAACTCAACAGGAAGTTCTTTGGTGAAATCCAGTCGTTATTTCTTTCATTTCTGAGAGAGCACCATCCAATATTTCAAGCCCTTGATTGGGTCTTTCCACTTTGCCAAGATTTGGGTCATCATCATTTATCATAAATGGTCATTTTGAATTTTTTATTGGTGTGCCCCAGGGCATGGCATATGATTTTGAGAAAAATGGTGGACCAAATACAAAGCCCTGTGGGTCACCACATGTTCAATATTTTGTCTCTGAAAGTATCTAAATTTGTCTTGGTATCTATCTTTCACACAAGATCTTGTCTGCTTAAACCATTTGTTGGACAGTAGTTTTACCTGCAGGAAAACCGCTCCGTCAGGAAGCTCCCACCGTGGCTGGTACAGATCCAGCAGGATGACACTAATGCCCTTCCTGGCCAGAGCCTTGCCAAGCCTGAACCCGAAGAACCCAGCACCTCCGGTCACTAGCACCTTCTCGCTTCCTCCACCCCTCTGGATCTGCTCCGGGCTCTCCAGCCTGATGGAGGAACTGCATTCCAGGCTACTGCACAGAGCTTTCGCGGCCCCGTTGGCTCTGTTCCGGACTCCTGTGCTGCCCGACATCCGGCCCGTATGCTTGAAGCTCTGAGAGTGACCCCCGTTAAGGCCTGGCTCTAGAAGGCACCCACGGGGCAGCTGCTCCATTTGACACAAGGACCCGTTCTCCTTCATAATGCACAGCCAGGTTCAGATGCTTCCTCTGTACAGCCAGCCTACAGGGAGACCCAGGAACCCAGGGCAAGGAAAAAGGAGAGTGTGTATGTGTGTGTGTGAGAAACAGATCTGCTTGAACTGAACAAATGCATAATTCACCCCAGCGCAGGTAAAAGCCGGAGGTTCCTCATACAACGGTCAGCCAGACGAGACCTGCGTCTATAATAAATGTTTCAGGAATTTAATCTGCACCAACGTATAGCATTGACACAAGACACCATCAGGTAATCTCCTCAAATGTATCCGATACACCATGTCCATGACGTACCCAGAGGCACCACTGATTCATTCGAATATCCACTTCTGCAAGCAGGACCTCAGCCACTTCTTTTTATACTAATTATTCTCCATTGTTATAAAGATTAACATCAACTTTATGCCAATGTATATTTATTTTACATAATATCTTACCTACTTGGAGAACCCAATCAAACTACATTTTTGGGGTGTTTTTCTGTTCCTGACCCTAGAGCCTTTATGAGGAACCTTAGAACCCATATACAGATATGAATATGTATATATGCAAAACTAAAGTAATTATTTTACGAAAAGGGCTTCTGAAAAAGAACATTTGAAATGTCCCATAGACGGAATAAATGGACAGGAAACATTGCTTCCTTTCTTAAAATATTAGTTTTAATAATTGATATATTTCAATCTTGTATCTAATAGAGAAAATAATTAATTGGCACAATTTTAATATTTGGACGTATAATCATTAAATCCACTTATTATATTTGACAGTAGCACAAAAAAAAAAATGGCTACAGTATATGAATAAAAGTTTGTGGACACCTGACCATTGGAAAGACCTCGTTTGAACATCCCATTGCACATCGAGTCCCCCCGTTATAATAAGCGCCGCTATTCTTAGAAGATGTTCCACTAGATTTGGTGGACATTCGTGTGAGATTCATTCATGAATAGCAGGAGATTTTCCCCAACCCTTGCAAAGCAGATCTTCATGGAGTTGGAGCTTTGTGCACTTTGGGTCATGCTGGAAGAGGTGTGGGTCTCCCTAGGTTTCCCAAGTGAAGGCAAAATTTCATGCTACAGCATCTAAAGACGTCCGATACAATGGCGTGCCTCCAAATTTGTGCAGTTTGGAGAAGATCCGCAACATGGCTGGAAAAGTCAGGTGTCCCAATGTTTTTGTTCATATACAGTAGTGTGTTTATTTCCGTATGACTAATTGTTAATTAATAAAATTGAGCGCACTTTAAAGGAATTGTGATTTATTTATTTATTTATTTATTATAAAAACAAGCCTACTGATTACTGCTAAATTCTATTTTTTTATTTTATATTAATGATAAAACAATTACAATTATAATTGTATAAGTTATTACTCAACAGTTATCCTATGATTATTTAAGAGCGCGCACACACACACACACACTGAAATCAACACTGAAACTAGATGCTGTTGAATCTCCTCTCTGGATCGTATAACCTTTAATAAAACCCCGCCGTGTATCTGAACATGTGAAGTTCGCTGACACACTGATCAATACTGATATTAGGAGTTAAGGAGAATCTTACCTTCATATCGCTCCTCATGTGCACCACGGTTTCTCCATCAGCCGCATCGCGCTTTGCTCCACAGAACCCTGGGCTCAGGTGTACATCCACAATCACCTGTCAATCACCTGTTGCCTCACCTGAGACCTGTCCCGTAAACCTCCGAGTACAGGAGCATACAGACTCAACCAGCAGCTTCACTGTGCTACCATAATAACTGCAAAAGGACCTCAAAATGTTACCGTAAACCTTAGAGAAGGTGAGACCAGTACACCTGGAATCTCATCTGATAATGTTACCGTAAACCTTAGAGAAGAAGAGACCAGTACACCTGGAATCTCACCTGATAATGTTACCATAAACCTTAGAGAAGAAGAGATCAGTACACCTGGAATCTAACCTGTGGCGACCCCTAATGGGAGAAGCCGAAAGTAGAAGAAGAAGAAGAAGAAGAAGAAGAAGTAGTAGAAGAATTTACCGTAAACCTTAGAGAAAAAGAGACCAGTATACCTAGAATTTCACCTCATAATGTTACTGTGAACCTCATTGAAGAGACTAATATACCTGCACTCTACAAGTCTTCCATTAACCTTTATTAAAAATAAAAATAGATAAATAGATAAATAAATAAATAAATAAATAAATAAATAAATTACAACCTTGGACACCTGACACTGCTCCTTTAAACCTCAGAAAACATCAGACCAAAGTAGTGCTGAAAGTTTTTACACAGGCGAGAAAAAAAATGCTGTCTAGTGCAAATACTTTCAAAAATAATGTTAATAGTTTATTTCTATCAACGAATAAAATGGAAAGTAAATGAACAGAACAGAAATCGAAATTAAATCAATATTTGTTGGGAGCTCCGTTTTTTCTGCAAAACATCAATACTTCTAGAAACACTTGCACAGTTTTACAAGAATCTCAGCAGGAAGGTCTCTCCAAACATCTTGAAGAACTAACCACAGATATCCTGGGGATGTAGGTTCCTCAAATTCTTCTGCCTCTTCATGGAATCCCACACAGACTCGATGATGTTGATTATCAGGGCTCTGTGGGAGCCAAAACAATGACTTCCAAAACCCCCTGTTCTTCTCTACGCTGAAGATAGTTCTTAATTAAAATAGTTTTTCTTTCGTTGTCGTTGTCCTGCTTCAGAATACATTTAAAGTCAATCCTGACCAAATCTCCGATTCCATTTGTAGATACACAGCCCCAAACTTGCAAGAAACTTCTACCATGCTCCAACGTTGCCTCCATATGCTCACCAGAGCTTCGGAAAACAACACCTGACTCATCAATCCATAGCTTCTGCTGCCATTTTCCTGCAGCATAGTTCCTGTGTTTGGTGCATAGTTGAGGCACTTAGCCTTGTTTAAATGTCTGAGAAGACCACTTCTGGCCAGACTTCTTCAGCCAGTACATGGGTGTACCTGGGTCCCACTGGTTTCCACTGGTACTTTGCTGATGGCACTGCTGGACATCTTTTGATGTTGAAGGGAAGTAAGCATGATCTTTCATCCAAGTTTCTTTGGTCGAGCACTGCGTCTATGTTCGCCCGTTTCTTTGTGCTTCTTTAAAATATCTTTAAGAGCACATTTTGAAACCCCAGTCTCCATTGAGATCTTTGCCTGGAAGAGACCTTGCTGATGCAGTAGACCTACCTGGTGTCTTGTTGCTGTTCTCAGTCTTGCTATTGTGTAGAACCCAAGACAAGGGAACTGTCCTCCACAACCTCACTTTAGTAGAAGAGTTGAAGCTCCTACACAGCTGTTTCAGTTTCACTTCATTACGGTGAAAAAAAAAAACTTTTTAAAAAGTACATTAATCATATCATTAATGTTGTACTTTATTTTTAACAATAGACAAAATTTTATTTATTAACATTGGGTTATGATTTTAAACTGGTTTTCAAAATCAAATGCTTCAATGAGTCTTGAATCGTTTACTTCGGGTTCCTGACTTCTGGATTCTTCACCAGTAACATTTCCCTACAGAAAGCAAACAAATCACAGAAAGATAAAAGATAAAACTGTTTATTTTTTATAACATAAAATAATCATTCTTGAAAAAGAAACGGTGTACAGACACTTAACTGTTAAATAAATACATTCAAGATAGTATTTAATGCGTCATAAAATCTAAAGATTCCAGCATGGAAATAAAGCCCAAGGGGCAGGGCATGCCAGATTCCTAATTTGCATATTCAAATTAAGCGGTATTTCTTAATTCATCTATATGTGTAAATGTTTCTGGTCTTCAAAGCAACTTCAGTATAGAAAAAAAATTCCACATTTATATTCATTGCTGGTATGA
>MU592027.1:1319347-1329347 GCA_024362625.1 Silurus asotus | reverse complement strand
AGAGACAGGTAGAGAGAGACAGTTAGACAGAGAGGTAGAGAGACAGGTAGACAGAGAGGTAGAGAGACAGGTAGACAGAAAGGTAGACAGAAAGGTAGAGAGACAGGTAGACAGAGAGGTAGAGAGACAGGTAGACAGAAAGGTAGAGAGACAGGTAGAGAGAGAGGTAGACAGATAAAGAGAAGCCCCTACACTATGAGCCGTGTTATTTTGAGTTATCAGCTTTCTGCTGTACATGTAGAGTTTCTGAAAGTTTGACTTCGAAAGAACTTTAGTCCTGCACTTCCCTAATTAATATATATATGTGTGTGTGTGTGTGTGTGTGTGTGGGTGTGTGTGTGTGTGTGTGTGTGTGTGTGTGTGTGTGTGTGTGTGTGTATACCTTTAGTGCATGTAGAATGGAGGTTCCTCCGTGGGTGTTTAGCTGACTCAGCCATGTTACTGCGTCCCTGCACCTCTCCTCTGATGCCTCCACCAGCTCCTCCTGCCACACCTGCACCAGCTCAGAGAACGCCACCATGCTGAACCTGGAGTGAGTAAGAAGAGTAAAACGGAAAGACAAAAAGATCTGAACCAGATCGAGACAGAACTGCACTTCCTAACAGAACACACAAAATACACACATAGACAAACAGTGTTTGATGGAAAAATAAAGTACCACCCTTCTAAATCTCTAACAAACGAATAGTCACTACCGTACCTGTTAGGAAAACACATGGACTGTAGTTGGGAGTGAGGGAGAGGGAGAGAGAGAGAGAGAGAGAGAGAGAGAGAGAGAGGTGTAATAAATAAAGGGAATGAACTCACCTCACTCTGCAGGCATGAAGCTGATCCCAGATCAGCGAGATGAGGTGTGTGTACAGTGTGGTGAAGTGAGGGGACATGGAGCCAGACACGTCCAGGACTATACACACGTCTCTCTCCAACACGCAACCAAACACACGTCTGCTACCTGCAGGACACACACACACACACACACACACACACACGTGATCTAAAATATTAAGCGTCACAAACAAGTTGACATTTTTTTCTTCATCTGTTATAAAATATCTACACATTTCATATCTGTGTGGCTGAGAGAAGAAGAAGAAGTGGAAGCTGTGGCTCCACTGAAAGGAGATGTGTTGAATTGCGATCATTGTGTTTCTTGCTTTAGTGATGACACTCATTCTCACTGTATGAGATTCCTGTCTGTGATGCAGTGATGGTATTAGGGAGTGGATTGATTCAGGCAGGACACCACTGAAGACTTGGGTGTGAAACACACTGCCCCCTGCTGGATTCATGAAGGCTGTATGATAGACATCCACACCTCAATTAATTAGGACATAATTACAGAACAGATCTTTTTTTTTTTTTTTGGCAGATTTTGTACATATATTTTCCTCATATGCTGGTGCTCTTTATTATAAGTTATTTAGCTATTTTTTATCATGTTTACAAAATGTTAGTGAAGTTTGTTTTAATTAATAAATTAATAAATAGATCACATCATTATTATTATCTAATTGTTCACAATCGCAGTCATTTTATTTACATTTAAATTTGTGGTAACTGATAGATGTCCTTATCCTGAGCGACTTCTATCTGCTTCTTTCTAAAAAGTTCAGGGCCTTTCTCAAGGGCCCAGGAGTGGCAGCTTGGTGGTGGTGGGATTAGATTTGGGGGTGGGGATGATGGGAATGTTGGGAGGTAAATACTTATGCAAAGCACTGCATGGAATAGTTGCGTGATGATTTTGCTCACCTGAGAGAAGCCACTGCATCCTGTGAGCGTAACGCTGCAGGAGACCTTCGGTCTGGATCAGGTACTGCTTCAACTCTCCCGAACTCAGAAACAGATGTCGCTCTCGACCCTTTTACAACATGGAAACACGCGATCGATAAACACACGGCGGTTTGCGGAAGAGGGAATAAAACTCAGGTAGAAGGTTTCAAGCCCAAAACTTGGCTTTATTTACCACAGTCATGTTCACTGGAGCAGATCCTCACACACTGATCTCTCACCAACCTTCACTTTTACAGCTTCTGTACCTCTGCATAATATCCTTTATTTAATATCCTTCCAATAGTGTAACAATGCACAGGTGCAGCACTGTTTTTAGTCAAAGGTAAACTAGGCAGCTGCCTGATGCACAACTACCTGGAGGGGGCGCCAGTGAGTGCCCCCTGCCCCACTTTAAATTTTTTATTTTTTAATGATTTACCTGTTTTTCTGCTGAGGTTTAATATACTGAACATGTTTATAAACTTAAATTCAGGCAATTTTGCAAAGATTATTAAGCGTGTTTAATCTTATTTATAGAAGGTTGAGAATGATTTGTACGGTATGGGGGGGTGAAGCATGGTGTTTTCTGGTGGGCGGAGCCATGGGGACCACGACAAGAAGACGCTCCAATCACAAACCAGCACTGAATCACTCTTCTGGTTTTGTGGTTCTCTGACCACAACCCTACTGAACACCTTTGGGATGCATTTTTTTTTTACTGAGCACCTCAGTCCTCCTCACTTCACCTACATCCTGCAGTCCCTGACTGTACCAACACCCTTTATAGTTTATAACTGCATCTCTCTCTCTCTTGCTCTCTCTCTCACTCTCTCTCTCTCTCTCTCTCTCTCTCTCTCACTCTCTCTCTCTCTCTCTTTCTCTCACTCTCTCTCTCACTCTCTCTCTCTCTCTCTTTCTCTCACTCTCTCTCTCTCTCTTGCTCTCTCTCTCACTCTCTCTCTCTCTCTCTCGGAAAGATGCATCTTTTTCACTGTGAGTTTCTAAAATACACTTTCAAAAATCACTGGATTCTTCCTTTTTAAAGCACCACAAATCGTCCCATCGCTGATGATTGCCATAAACTTCCTTTTATCAGAAACTATTAATACGATCCAACCAAATCTGTCAGTAAAATCCACTATCAGTCGCCCTCTAGAGGATGAAGGATAGTTTAAGGGTTGATCTATTAGTAGAATAATAAGAACAGAACAGTCAAAAAACAAAAGATGACTTGAATAGATAGATAGATAGATAGATAGATAGATAGATAGATAGATAGATAGATAGATAGACAGACAGACAGACAGACAGACAGACGAATGAAAGGACAAACAGGCAAACAGGCAGGCAGGCAAACAGACGGATGAATGAAAGGACAGGCAGAGGGATAAATAAAAAGACTGGCAGACAGACGAATAAAAGAACAGACAGAAAAACAGGCAGACAGACAGACAGATAAATGAAAAGACAGGCAGACAGACATACACGTACAGACAGACAGAGATGGATAGATTTTTGTTCCACTATTTCTAATGGGTTTCTGTTTGAATACGCTGTAATACACGCCACACTGCCACCTAGCAATAATTTATGGTTCTGCAACATTGATTGATTTGCTCTGTTTATCTTTTGTTCTTAATTCAGTCCACAACTGGCATTTCTTTTTTTTCTCTAATGACGTAATGTGAGATCATATCACGACATCATCAGGCCTAAGGGGTGATGATCATCTGGAGTCCCGAAGGGCTCAATCACCTAACAAACACGATGAAGTGAACGTGACGTGATTTGACGTGACGTGATTTGACGTGACGTGCTCTGGTTCTTACATTCAGGTGCACGCTGGGGAAGATGGTGCAGTATTTGGCAGACACGGATCTGCTGACGGACGTGACCAGCTCCGTGCGGTGGGTGCAGGCAGGAACCGAGAGCAGCTTGTGGAGGTCCAGTTTCAGACTCCTGATTCCAAAGCGGCTCAGCCACTGCAGGAGCAAATATAAAAATACGAGTATCAACGATACATGGATAAAATAAGAGTTTATTTATTTATTTAATGTGAATAAGAGCGAATTTGCCCAAATGGATCATTTGAACGTTGCCTCTCGCCAGATTTTAAAGAAGACAACCTATAAATAAAATAAGTTACCACACATACAGAGATTAACATGGCAGAGGTAGAGCTGCAGCTTCCTCCAGACAGAACAGGAAAAGAACGTCTGGTTTTATTTCGTCTTTTATTTTGCACTACAAAGGCGTGTGTACCTGTTTGGTGGAGGAGACGTCCTCATTTTTAGGGATATGAATGCGCTTCCGAATGCTGTTTGCCTTCAGATGATTAAAAACTGAACCTATACAAACACACAAACACACAAACACACAAACACACAAACACAAGCCGTAAATCTTGCACACTTGCACTACCAGGACAAAAGTATTGGGACACCCGACTTTTCCACCCATATGTGAATGAATTGTTCATGCTGACTGCACCCCAGTACCCCAGCCTCCTTACTCCTCCTCCATCCTGTAGTACCTGACTAGTAAACATCTGGACAGATGAGTGGAGCGTATTATAAGAGCATAATGGGAACTCAATGTGGAATGGGATGTTCTAAAAGCCAATCTCATGGTCAGGTTTCCTCAAACTTTTGGCTGTAGAATGTGTAGTTTTAGCTGTGAAACCGATGCTGTCACACTCACCAGGGCTTCCTTCCTCCTTCAGAGCAGAGCAGGAGATTCTTCGCTTCTTTTTCACTTTTGTGGAGTTTGTAATCCTGATCGGTTTCCATCCATCTGGTGGATGAGCTACGAAAAAAAGCAAGAATTTTCAACCGGACTTAAAACGAAGACCGAAACCAAATCCGAAAATCTGTTTCTATTAGAGCTTTCAAACATTTGATTTGCTTTCTCCTTCATGTTGTACTGGCTGATGTTGTGGAACATCTGGGAAACAAGTTGCTGGAGACTCCTTCAGTATGTAATCAATAAGATTTTTGACCTGCTTGATATCTGACTCAGGGAAGGAGCCTCCAGGGTTCTTAGTAACAGTTCAGTGTGTTACGCATCAGGAGGAATGAGCGCCTTGGCACTGTTTGGTCTCCATGCTGTCGATGGTTTCACCTCCGTCCTCCCCTGTGTGCACAGGAACAGACGCTGCTCTTTCACTACATTACAGTGTTAAAGGAATTCTCTGCTGTTTTTCTTTCTAAAAAGAATAAATGTGTGTTTAGAGCAGAATGCGTCTGCACTGAAATCCACCGAAACTTGGATAAATTCAATGAAATCATCATTAAAATATGCAGAAATGTAAAAAAAAAATTTAAATATCCAGGAGTTTATTTTAAAAAAAACTTTACTGAGGATACAATTAAAATATCCAGAAAGTTTTTTTTACAGATAATTTTTTATTTAAGATGAATATAAATAAAATATCCATGATTTTTTAAATTATTTATTTACTGAAAATATAATTAAAATGTCCAGAATATTTACATAAAATATAATTAAAATATCCAGAAATATCTTTTGATTGAATATTGAAAAACATAATTTAAATATGCAGGAATTTATCCTTAAAATATCCTGAACAATTAAAAGAAATTAAACCCCGTTATAACTCATATCTATACGTTGTAGCTGACGCAATCGTGTGAATCGTGTTTATATCGAATTTTGTGCTTTTTTCGAGCAAATAAACTTCTGGATGATTAAAATATCCAGGAATGATATTATTTTAGATTTACTGTAAATTTTATTTCGAATAACCAGGATTGTTTTGATTCTGGAAATATAATACTAATATAAACATTCAAATATTTGAATCAAAATTTTCTAAAAAAATATATATATAATTAAACCTGAGAAGAACAAATAAATCTTCACCAGTAGGGAGCGCTGTCTAGGACCAGCTCATGATATAATCAGTGATGCTGAAACATGTCCAATAAACAAACAGCAGTGAAAAGTGTGGTGTGTGTGTCCGTGTTTGTGTTAAACACTGACCAGCCTGGCCGAGCTCAGTCGAGTCTCCCTGGGAGGAGGAAGTGTGTGTTTCTGCGTCAGAGCTTCAGTGCAGTGAGCTGGACTCTGACACTCTTCAGCATGAGCTTCCTCTTGATCTGCGCTGGAGCTGCGCTGGAGCAACGAGTCCACCAAATCGCAGCACTGCAGGATAACACCGTCATCATCATCATCATCATCATCACCATCACCATCAACATCGACTCCAGGGGCACAAGATCTACACGTTCATGATCTTCACCACAATATCATTTCTATAACAGCAGCTCATCCACATACACAGTGTGCACGTGTGCGATCTTTATACACGTCTTTCACATTTAAATAAGATATTTTATATTCAGGAAAAACAGAGCTGATCATGGCTCATCTCACCTTCTGCCAGTAATCAGCCGCCTTCTCCATTTCTCGGATTAGGGTGGTGATGTCATCGCTCTCCACGATACCTGCCAATGAAGACCAGACAATAGAAATAAATAATATGTGCAATTTTTTCTCATCTCAGCCTCCATTATCTACTACAGTAACATTAAATGTAGCCGTAAACGGATAAAAATATACCGTATATGACGAGATATATATATATTTATATATGCAAATTTTTTTATTTACTGAAAATATCATTTGAATATACAGGATTTGTTTTTTTTTTCCCAAAGTATAAAAATAAATATCCAACAATTCATTTTTGTTAAATGACTGAAAATATATTCAAAATATCCAGCAATTTTTTTTTTCATTTTCTAAAAATATACTTCAAATATCTAAGAATTTATTTTAAACATTTACTAAAAATATATTTCAAATATCCAGGAATACATTTTTTACATTTACTGAAAATATATAAATAAAATATCCAAGAAATTTTTTTATTTTATTTTCTAAATTTAAATATACAGGATTAATTTTTTTTTCGAAGAATATAATATAAATATAAGAATAAACTTAAATGTTAAATTACTGAAAATATAATCAAAATATCCAGCAATTTCCTTTTTTTCATTTTCATCATCACCAGTAGGGGGAGCTCTAACTCGTGAAATAATCCTGTACATTTATACATCTGAGTAAGTGAGGGTCAAGGGCCGTGTTCAAGGGCCCAGCACTGGAAGCTTGGTGGTGCTGGGATTTGAACTCACAACCTTCCTACCAGAATTTCTCCCACTTTAGCGCTAACATGCTGCCTGTTCCTCTACCCGTGTCTGTGATCCAGTGGAAGCGGCCGTTAGCGCAGTGCGCCAGGTTGCGCAGAATCAGAGCCACTTGGGCGCGAGACACGTGATGAGACGATGAGCATCGGAGCGGCTCGACCCCTCTGGTGAACAGACACACGTGAATCCGGAGACTGGTGCAGAACTCCGATACGTATGAAAAGAGGACTGACTGAACACACACACACACACACACACACACACACACACACACACACACTGTTTAGCAAAACACCTTAAAGGCATCAGAGTTCTATCCTAATAGTGACAGTGTCTTACGTGGTCCTGATCCGGAGCGCCGGTGGTGAACAGATACACTCCGCGAGTGAGAGACCGGTCCTGCGGTTCCGACTCGGTGGCGTGTCGGAGAGCGGCCAGCGTGTTACGATCTCCTGCGCACTCTAATTTCTGAACCCACCTACAAACACACACATCGTAATTAGTGTTTGATGCGAAACATCGCATCATCGTGATCATCATCACCATCATCACTTACTGCCAGGCTTCCTGAAGGTTTTGGGGGTTAGAAGAAACTGCTCGTTCTCGCCACGCTTTCACATCTGCTCCAAACCTGTCCGTCAAACACAAGTACTTTTTTTTTTCATGCACTAATTTATCGGTCAGGGTCTACAAAACATCTCGGAGGAGGTTCTTCACGGATCTGATCAGCTCAGTGTAGGGTGGAGCACAAAAATCTGGTATTTACGCTATGATGTTGAAGCGATGCGTGCTGGGAAGTTGTTCCTGCAGGAGAAGTCGGACAGCATGCCGGATGTGCAGCTGGTGGTCGTCGCTCAAATCGGACACGTCCAGCACAATCTGCACGCTGTACACAAGAAAATGCATATCTTCTATACACTATACACATCTCCTTCAAGGACCACAACTTCTGCTCAGATTTCAGCATGTCTGTTGGACATGTTGCTCATGGACGTGTGCTCTTTAGATCTTCCCAGATCTCCAGGCCAGGATCTTACGATATCTCTACACAACTCTGACAATCAACTGCCCTTTTTCTCACGTGTTGCCAGTGTGACACGTTCTTGTCCTTTACTTCTCTACAACTTTAGAAGGATTCTGCTATTTTTATCCACACAGGCGGCTCAGATCTTTGTTCGGTCTCTTCTCATTTCTAGACTGGACTACCGCAACTCTCTGCTCACAGGTCTACGTCTAAACATGATTCGTCCACAGCTGAGCGATTTGTGTTCAACCTGCCCAAGTTCTCCTACACCACCCTAATCATCGCTCCTCAGACTGCACCTCATCCAGCACTGCTCCACTGGTCCCAACTTCTCTCAGGGCAAATATCATTTGTTATTGTTCTTCACTGAAGAATTTCCATTTGGGGGGATTTTTACTTTAACTTCATACAAGTCAAATCTCGTATTTTTTAATTAGGGGTCGCCACAGCGGATCATCCGTCTCCATTCCCCCCTGTCCTCTACATCTGCCTCTTTCACACCATCTACCTGCATGTCCTCCTTCACCACATCCATAAACCTCCTTCTTGTTCTTCCTTTTTTCCTCCTTCCTGGTGGCTCCATCCTCAGCATTCTCCTACTGATATACCCCATGTCCCTCCTCTGCACATGTCCAAATAATCTCAATCTCTCCTCCCTCACCTTGTCTCCAAAACGTCCTACATGCACTGTCCCTCTAATAAACCCATTTCTAATCCTGTCCATCGTCGTCACTCTCAATAAACATCTCAACATCTTCAGCTCTGCTACCTCCAGCTCCACCTCCTGTCTTTTATTTAATGCCTGAGGTGTTGGAATGAACTTCTCTGACTTGATCTTCTAAAATGCTGGGTGAAGACTTTTCTCTTCCTGCACCACTTAAACTAGCACTTTATTTTCATGTTTTTTTGATATCTTTATGTTTATAAAAAGTGCTACAATTCGGAGTTTAATGCGGACTTGTGCTTGTACCCAAATGAACCAGTCTTGATTTAATCATTGCTCGAAACGTCAAAACACGTCTGCTAAATGCGTCAATGTAAGAAAGCAGCGACTGCCGTGAAAAACCTCTGCCATGAAGATGATGGAAAAGTTACAGCTTGACCTGGAGACTTCTTCCATAAACACATCATAGCGCTAACAACGCTGCTGTAAGAGCTGCTTCTACAGGAAATAAATCATCACCCCCAGACCAGAGCTCAGGGCGAAATCTTTAGAGTGATGTAGAGAGATGCATCTCACCTCTGTTCACACACAGTTCCCCAGATCTGCCTGCTGCTGAAGTTGTTTAACCACATGACCCTGTCCTCCAGGACACCCTCGGCCTCCAGGAGGCGCCTCTGAGAGAGAGAGAGAGAAGGGGGTATGAAAATATAAGCAAGAAAGTGAGGGAATGATAAAGATCTGAGGAGTCTACCTGATAACTCTGAAGCAGGGGCAGATCCACGTGCATGTTCTTCAGAGTGCCGTCATGCCACTCAAACTGCACCGTCGCTTTCTGGACAAAATGAGACAGAACTTATAGAAAATGAACATCGAAAATCCCTGCAAAGGGGAAAAAGTGCCCAAGGCATCACTGGCACCTGCCACTGAGCATCTTCTCCACAGTAGTATTCTGAGAACATGCATATTTATCATAGACTCCTTACATCCCAGTTATAAATTTTTTAGGAGGAGATACAGGACCATCAGAATCAGCAGGTTCAGGGGCAGATTCTGAGTGATTTAGGATTAAACCCATATTTATGGCATATGCAGAATATATGCCAGTGTCAAAAAAACACAATCTAAACCTCCTTCCATCCTAAAAGCCATAAACTCCTCCTCTTGCATCCTGAGACCCATAAACTCCTCCTTCTGCACCCTGATACCCATAAACTTCTCCTTCTGCATCCTGAGAACCATTAACACCTCCTCTGGCATCCTGAGACCCAAAAACTCCTCCTCTTGCATCCTGAGACCCACAAACTCCTCCTCTTACATCCTGAGACCCACAAACTCCTCCTTCTGCACCCTGATTCTGAGACTTCTAACCTC
>MU592027.1:1301522-1317365 GCA_024362625.1 Silurus asotus | reverse complement strand
TATATAAATATATATATAAATAAATATAGGGCTGTAAAAAATAACACATTAATAACACGTTAATCAAAACTTAATTCTGACGGCACTTATTTCACAACCGTGCGATTAACCAGTGCGCTTTTCTGTTTAATTGTTTTTATTAAAAATCTAAATAAATAAATATAAAAGAGGCGAAATTTAAACCTTCAATGCAAAACACATTTATCCTCGACGTCCTTTCTTTACTCAGATATAAAAAAATAGTAATAAAAAAACACAGGAAAATATTTCTCAATCACTAAACATTTGTTTAACTGATACGCCAAGTCTCAACTCAGCACCAAAATCCGCCATGATGCGCACATCCGGCAACTAAAACCGTCCGTGTGGAAACATACCAGAAAAGTGTAATTTAAATACATTTAATTGAAAATTACATCATTTCAAACATCATCATTACTTTAAAACATTTACACTAATATTTAGTCTTCATGCTCTATGTTGAGTTCGGTTTCACTAATAATAAACAGACATTTGCATAAAGCATCAATATTCGTCCATGCACGAATATTGATAATTTAAATCACGATTAAATATTTCGATTATTTCGAATATACTTTGATATTTTTGATTGACTTTTATTAATAAAATAGTAATATTTGATATTTAAATGTTGTTGTATTAAAAAATATGCACTTTAGATGAAGAAAAATTAGCAAATAATATCGGATTTTTTTTCTTTGAAAAAATCTCTTTATAAAAACAAATTTTTTGATTTTCATTATAAAATGAATCGTAAATCCAAGAATGAACGCGGTTTCGAGAAATTCTGCAGGAATGAATATGAATTAAATGATTTCGAAAAGAAATTAACATGTCAAGTTTGATGGATGCAGATCATTTAGAATTTTATTTTATTTTTTTCTCAATATGACAAAAAAATTAAAAATAAATAATATGAGTTATATGTTTTTACTCGACTAAAAAAAATTTCATAAGATTTCTATGTGCTTTTTTTTGAGCATCCCATTCCACATTTGCTGTTCTAAGAAGCTCCACACTTCTGTAAAAATGTTCTAGTAGATTTTTTGTGAGATTCATTCAGCCACAAGGGTGTGTGTAACGTCAGGAACTACAGGATGGAGGTGAGTTGAGGAGGCCTGGGGAGAGTTTGGAGAAGAACTACTTCAGGGTGGAAAAGACGAATGTCCCGATAGTTTTGATCATAGATTTGCTAACTTTGATAATACGATTTAAAAAAAGCACCTAAAAAATTATTCTTAGTCTATAAGAAGAATCTTAAAAAATACATGATGTCACCAAAATCGTGTGAAAAACAGAAAGATCTCACCAGGAGCTCAGGATAATGAGCAGACTGTCGAGATGGGTTTGGCTCCGAGTTTTCTCTAAACCTTGCAGCAGGTTGCAGTTTCCGCTCGGGATCAAGCGCAGGATCCACTCCTGAACCTCCTGCAGCCTGGAGAAGTGAAAAGACCATAAGGACATACAGGATCATCAAACCCCTGTGAGATCCTGCTCGACAGAAGCTCATTTATTATTTCTCCTTCAGTCAATACAACACATGAGGTTCTCATATACTGAATGTGTTTAAGTGAACACACACACACACACACACACACACACACACACACACACACAAACACACACCTTTTCTGGTTGACGTCTCTCGGTTTCTCCCACAGACTGCTGACTTCTGTGCCTACGGACATTAAGTGCAGCTGCTTCTTCAGGCGTAACTGCTCCTGTACGAGAAGCTAAGAAAGAAAGCATTATAAAGTTCAGAACTCAGTACGGCAAAATTAATTCAGACGTTTCAGAACCTCACCAGGAGGTGGCGCTGGAGTTCCGAGAGCCTCTCTTCGAAACAGCTCGCGTCAGAAGAGTCGACGAGAACTCCAAGTCTGGATCCTGGCACCATCCCAAAGATCTAAACTCACACAGAGGCACCACAGCATGTAAAATGAAAAAAATAAATTAATAAAATAAAATACAAATATTAGATTTTCATTGTGTACCTTTCTGCTGCCTCGAGTCAGCCACTGGATTCTGCTGTGGAACATCTCGATCGCTCTGCACAAACACCAAACTCTGAGTCAGATATTCCTTTTTTAACTTACATCAACATAAACATTCGCCTCTATTCTTCCATGTGTGTGGATGTGGATGTGGAGATTGTGTTCCAGGAACACTGGGTATAAGGCAGCAGGAACACCTCCTGAATGAGACGTCAGTTGTTACTATCACGTGTAGAAAAGTGATATAGGAAATAATCCAGAAGCACAAAGAAAAAGTCTGTTTATTTAGTGGATATGATTTGCGACGCACTGGTAAAGCTGCATCTCAAAGTCGTTGAGGGTCTCGGAGTCGATCTCCAGCTGCGCATCCTCCTCATCTCCTCTGTAAGATCTGCAATCAGCACAAACATACTCAGACACATCACAAAATCTTTTGGAACATTGAGATCAAACCCTAATCTCAAATACAAGATAAAACAAAATACTAGATTAAAAATACAAAATAAAACCTAAAGGTAACCTGGGAAAAGAAGAATCTCCAGGAGGGGCAATTGCGTTGGAACAGAAAGCCTTGTCCAGGTCAAGCAGAAGATACCTCAGGTTTAGCAAAAGACATCTAAAGGCTGGGTAGAAAGTTAAACCCTAGTATTATCTAAAGAACATTTGAGCAATGGAAGGTACTGAGAGGAAAAAGCCCCCAGGCTGGGAAGAAGAAAAATCCAAATTAAGCAGAAAAAACCCAGTCTGGGAAGAAGATGGTGTCGACTTCTGAGGCTAAAGCCCCAGAATTAGATCAAGAATTAGTCCCAAGTCCAAGATTGGATAAAGGAAGCCAGGGTGTGACCAGAGCGAGACCAAGGTGTGACATAACAAGCTTTAGAATGAACAGAAAACGAACCATCAAAAGATCTATGTGGGGTAAAAAATAAAGCCACAGGATGGGCAAATAACACTCCATGTAGGCATGATGGATAAATCCATAGCATATTGTTGGCAGTAGAACCAGTCCAGTGTTGAGAAGATGATGCTCTTATTGGGCAGAAGGTTGGATGAAAACAATCAATGAAAAAGTCAGGAAAGAATATAGGCAAAAGCAAGATTAAAAGAACACCAAGCCTGCACAGAAGGTGGCCAGACTGGGTGGAAAGAAAAGCCCTCACACAGGCAAAAGAAGCTCCAGGTTGGAAGAAGCCTTCACCAGGGTGGAAATTGCCCCAGATTGCACAGAAAAAGGTGCTTCAGGCCGGGTAAACTGACTTCAGCCACAATGGCAGGATCAAGACGATATAAACTGGGAAAGAGAAGTGACAGGTCGGTTGAAGGAATCTCCCAGGTCGGTAAGGTGTAAGATTGGACAGAAGAAAAAGCACCAGGTGTAGAAAACCAAAAGTCAAGTCAAGTCAAGTTTATTTCTATTGCGCTTTTCACAACAGACATTGTCTCAAAGCAGCTTTACAGAAATCAACAGTGAAGGTGAATGGTGTGTGTTTATCCCTGATGAGCAGCCGTGGCGACTGTGGCAAGGAAAAACTCCCTTAGATGTTATGAGGAAGAAACCTTGAGAGGAACCAGACTCAAAAGGGGAACCCATCCTCATTTGGGTGACATCAAGAGCTTGATCATAAAAAAGACACCACAGAGTCCCAGGTTGCTGCCAATGAATCTATCAAAGCTACTACACTCTTATCTTTATTGACATTATATCCAGCTAGCTTTAAACAGCCTGGTTTAGCACACTCAGCTTCGTGGTTAATGTTAGCTACTCGATCTAGCTACGGTTAGCTCTAGTGATCGGACTCACACAGGAGCCGTGGAACAGTGAGAAAGGAAGTGTGAAAGAGTGAGGCCACAACTCTCCAAGCTCCTCCATTTTAGCCACTCCTCAGAGGTTTCCTGCTCGTCTGTATCTTCTCTCCGCTCCTGCAGTGAAGCCTGTGTGAGGACATGTGGATCATCAGGCAATGAAAATCATCTCGGCATCTCGATGAGAGACGTGTAAAATGATATGAATAGCAAAGAAAAGAAGTCTAGCAACAGAAGACGTCACCTTTAAAGTCCAGGTTTGAGTGGACTTGCTGGTTGAGGGTCCTGATGAGGCATGATGTGTCATTTTGGAGGACCTGCACACAGAATGGCTATGGCTAAAGCATCATAAAGCAATAAAGACTACCTGAAAAACGCATTGTTCTCCTTCATGGAACTGTAGGAACGAGACAAATACATCGATGAAAATGACGTGATTTCCACCAGTGTACAGTGTTACCACATGGTACGGTACCTCAGACAGGTTTTGGAATGTTCTGTACCTTTTACATATTTCATTCATTAAAAAAGAAAAGGAAAAAAAAAAATTATAAAGGAGTTACTAATATCCACTTTTAGAAATAAAAGATCTCTGGCTGCAACACGCTTTTAAAAATGTTGGGACAGGGCAACAAAAGTCTGTTAGGGGTCTCCACAGCGGATCATCAGTCTCCTCTACATGTCCTCTACATTTGCCTCGTTCAAACCATCTACCTGCATGTCTTCCTTCACCACATCCATAAACCTCCTGCTTGGCCTTCCTTTTTTCCTTCAATACTCAACATTCTTCCACTGATATACCCCATATCCCTCCTCTGCACACGTGAAACCATCTCAGTCATGCATCACAATATCATCACAGTAACATCACAGTATCATCCACAAGCATCATAGTCCATGGAAACTCCTGTCTGACCTCTGTCTTCAACCCTATCTTCATCCTGTCCATCACCACTGCAAACAGGAAAGGGCTCAGAGCCGATCCTTGTTGCAGTCCACCCTCCACCTTGAACCAGTCTGTCGTTCCTACTGCACACTTCACTGCTGTCACACTGTCCTCATACATGTCCTGCACCACCCTCACATACTTCTTTGACACACAAGATTTCCTCATACAATACCACAACTCCTCTCTCTCCACCCTGTCCTACGCTTTCTCTAAATCCACAAACACACAATCCAGCTCCTTCTGACCTTCTCTTTACTTCTCCATCAACATTCTCAAAGCAAATAATGCATCTGTGGTGCTCTTCCTTGGCATGAAACCATACTGTTGCTCACAGATGGTCACCTCTTCTCTCAGCCTGGCTTCCACTACTCTTTCCCATAACTTCATGGTGTGACTGATCAACTTAATACCCCTGTAGTTACTGCAGGTCTGCACATCTCCTTTATTCTTAAAGATCAGTACCAGGACACTCCTTCTCCATTCCTCAGGCATCTTCTCACCTTCCAAAATCCTGTTAAACAATCTGGTTAAAACGCCACTGCATCTCTCTTAAACATCTCCATGCATTTACGGGTCTGTCATCTGGTCCAACCGACTTTCCACTCCTCATTCTGTTAATCGCTGCTCTGCACCATTTTATTCTTTTTTAGTTGTTTAGCTACACTGTCCTCTGCTAACACCTTACAGTCTCCAGCTCACTCCAAAATTGTTCCTTCTCCTCCATCTCACAGCCCACTTGTGGAGCGTAAGCACTGATGACATTTATCATCACACCTTCAACTTCCAGCTTCACGTTCATCACCCTATCAGAAACTCTCTTCACCTCCACTACACTCTTACTGTACTCTTCCTTCAGAATCACCTCTACACCATTTCTCTTTCCATCCACACCATGATAGAACAGTTTAAACATCTCCAATGTTCCTGCTCTTACTCCCTTTCCACTTGGGTCTCCTGAACACACAACATCTCTACCTTTCTCCTCTCCATCATATCAGCTCCCTCTCTCCCTTTACCAGTCATAGTACCAACATTTAAAGTACCAACCCGAACCTCCACTTCTCCTTCACTTCTCCTTTCCCTGCCGTCTCTGTAGACATCTTCCTCTTCTCCTTCTCCTCCTTCAGACAACAGGAGCACAATTTACACTGGTACGTTTTTGTCTAATGATACCAAAAGTCTAGAAAAAGTAAGTCTTATAAAAAATAAACATTTTTAAGAGTAAAGGACAAAAGATCAGTAAGATGTTGGATATAAATAATGTATCTTACAGAGGCAGAGTCTCTGACATAAATATGATCCAGAAATGTCAGCGTCCTCTCTCGGCCAAAACTCATTTAAACATTCAATTTTGTTGTTTTATTGTGAATAAAATATGGGATTATGAAATTTGCAAATCATCACTGATGTTTTTTACTTTTTGCACATTGTCACAACATTTTTAGATTTTTTTTTTCCATTTTCTTGTAGCTTTAATGTTAAATTAATACCTGGACTATAGTTGAACCTTTAGAACTAATATAAATGGTATGTATTTATACTCTTAGGATTAAAGGATTAGGATTTATTTATTTAAACTAAACGGATTTTTTTTACGAAGGATTGAAAAAACGTAATTGATTTATCAACTTTATGACGTAATAAAACATCCTGGATGCGTCGATATTAAGAAAATTCCTATAATAGTTGAATTATATTATAAAAATAAAATAAAATAAACCCTCACCAAAATAAATAAATAAATGCCAATTCGTTGCCATTACACCATTATTGTTTGTAAAATAAATAAAAATTAAAACTTCTCATACTCACATGAGGTTAATATACATATAAGAACTGTTTTCTTTTTTTAGCTTTATGATTTAATACTTTATTAAGTAAAAAAAAAAAAAAAGACCCGGAAGTAAGTCAGGCTGCAGGACCGTGTATATCTTCATGTGCGCGCTCACGCGGCAAGTCTCCATGGAAACCACGGGCACGCGGAACGCTATCCGCGTTGCACGGCGCGCGCGCGCACGTATATATATCGCACGGTACGTTTATAAAACAAACGATTAATTATTTAATTAGTAATAAAGAAATTAAGAACGCCAGGTTTATAAACCTAATCAAAAAATTTATAATAAATGACTTTTCCCCACAAATTCACTCAATAATTCTTTATTTTTAGAAAAAGCTCTGATTATTGTTGACCAAATATCCACAATTTTTTATTTTTTTTTTACTTATTTTCAAAATTGAACTAAGATATATGATGGTCACAGGTCACTGTTCTGTCTCGGATAAAAGGACAGGAGCGTCTAAAAACCGAACCAAAAAATAATAAAATTAACCCAATTGATTTAAAAAATATAATTTTGAATATAATAAAACTTAACAAAAAATTTCAACTCAGAGGAAAAAACAAAACAAAAAAAACAACAAGACAAGTCTGTTTCGTTTTACTTTTTTATTTCCGTTACTTCCATGTTACGTATTTAAAAATCAAAAATTACAAAAAAAAAAAAAAAAAAAAAAAAGGAGAATTACTGAGTCCTAGTCCACGGCGGGTTTGTTTAGCGCTCGTTATCGGTTAGACGCGAGTTCCGCCTCTCATCCTCCGTCTCAGTGTGAAACAACTGGATCTTTTTTTTGTGTGTGTTAGTTTTTCATGTAAGACGTCACTGTGAAGGTGAACACAGCTTTCTCTCCAGATGTGTAGAAACAGTCACGGAATGAGGAAAAACATGAGGTCCTGGTATGCAAGAGGTATTCACGAGGTCACATTTCTCTGGTTTGTCGAAGAGTTTGCATGGAATTTCCAGTTCACAGTCGTGAAAGGTGAGCGTAAAAAAAAACAACAAAAACAAACAACAACAAAAACAACGATTACAAAACCTTCCAAAACCACAGAGAGCTGCAGGAACACTTTCCACTGTACAGGAGCGAGGAGACACGATCTCGGCTTAACAAAGAGGTGTTCTTCATAATGTTCTCACGGTGGAGGAAACTCCTCACTTTCTTTAAGGTTTCTCACACACACACTGTAAACCTGAAATGATTTGTATCCAGCACCTGGTTTATATTTATGCCCACAAATGCAGCACACACCTGTGGCAGGTGCCAGATTAGTTAAAGAAAAAAGATGACTAACAAACGATATTAATTGAGGAGAAAAAGTATTTTTCATTTAAACAGGATGTGATGATCCAACGTCCCTCTCGTTAACGGTTTCCATAAATTACCCACGATGCCTTTCAGCAATCAGCGGTAGTGAGATTAAGCCTTTCAATCGTCTCCACCTGAAAACATCTCGTAACTTCAGCGTGCACACACACACCTCCGTTACTTCTCAAAGGAGATAACAGCAACCAACGGCGGCAGATTCACACTGCGGCAAAGCCAATCACCTAAAAATGACCACGAGTGGGCGGAGCCAGCTTTAGTTTTTCCTGGTTGCCAGGACGTATGTATATATATATATATAAAAAAAAAAAATCGAACAGAAAAGCATCGGACTGGACTGGAAATACGTTGCATCCTCCGGACTGGAACATTTGCTTATTTTCATTTGAAATGAACTAAAGAATGCACAGGGAAAAGCCCTTCTTGCATCCTGCTTGCTTCAGTCTACTCTTTAAAAAAATCTATATTTTATAACTACAAAAAAAAAAAAAAACACCAGTAAGTGCGAAGTCTTTCCATCTTTTCTCCAGTACCTTTCAAGTCCCACATATTGTTCAAGTGGGAGAGAAAATTACATTTATTTAAAAAAAAACAAAAAAAAAACAAAAAAAAGGGAAACAGTTCACCTGATGTTCAGTCTTCTTGGAAAATATGTGTTGGGTGAAGGAGATTTATTTCAGAATATATATATATAAAAAAAAAAAAAAACTAAATTAGGAAGAAAAAAAAAACGCTCTATTATTTTAAATAGTTTCTAAAACTAAATCTTTCGGTTCGGCTCGTTTTTGTTTTGTTCGCCGTGCCGGCGTGGACGAAGGAGGCGGGTTACCTCGGTATCTCCCCATGCACACACACACACACACACACACACACACACACACACACACACACACACACACACACACTCTAAAATCCTTCTAAAGGTTACACATTTACACATTTACATTCTCCAGTCCGTTTTAACAGCAAAGAAATTTTTCTAAAAAGATTTTATAAATTATTATATATAAATAAAAATTTAAAAGGAATGAACTGCTGTAGTAATAAATAACATTAAAATATTAATGTTATAAATATTAAAGGAATTAAAAATAATTTAAAGGAAATTATAAAATGAGGAAATGAAAAAAGAAGAAACGTATAATTTTATATAAATTTATAACGGCTTTATTCTGAGACGATGTTAAAAGCAGTGATTTATTTATTTATTTATATATAATGATGCTGATTTAACTGCAGGTTGTTGATTGACTGATTGATTGATTTTGTGAAATAAAGAAGGACTTACTATTTTGCGTACGTGCGCTAACGCACTGCCCTCTTTCCCTCTGCAGTTGTCGGCTCGGTACGGCGGCGTGATCACGACATCGTCCATCACCACGATGCTCTTCTCCTGCCACTTGCAGTCTTTGATGCTACAGAAGGAAGGAGGAAAAAAAAATGGGTTTTGGAAGAAAACCACGATGTGGACAGTTCAGATGTTCGATCACAGACGTTCGCACGTCACTTACGTCTTATGAATGGTCTGGAACAGCTGCTGGCCGTCCAGCGAGACCCCGGCGCTGACGGCGTACGCCTGCGACAGCTTGTCTTCTTTTTCCGCCCGGGCTCTGCCGGCGAGCTGGAGAGAGCAGACCAGAGGAAGAAACGAGGAGGAGAGATTATGACGTACGCGTTCATTCATCAGAAGGAAGGAATAAAGCCGAGCGTCTTTACCTTACTGAAATTGAGAGACGCTAAAGGGGGCGGAGTCCCGCTGCGCTCGTTGATGGTGTCCACTTTGGACACAAAGGCTAAATTAACCAGGATGATGTCGTTCAAGAGGGGCTTCCCGCTGGACGGGGGGCATTCTGGAGGAAAAGGGGCGGTCAAGGGAAAAAAAAACAGAACGCCGCAAATCCCGAAGGAAAATAAACAGAGCACACAGGTCAATACAATTTATAACTTAAGATTTTTTTTTCCCCACAAAATAAACAAGTGTGCAGGGCTATATTAATTGCAAGAATGTGGTTATAAAAAAATTATTAATTAAAACAAAAATTTTAATTAAAATATAAATTAATTGGGAAAAATTGCATTGAAAGAATGTGGTTATAAAAAAATTATTAATTAAAACAAAAAAATTTTAATTAATATAAATTAATTGGGAAAAATTGCATAGACAATCAAAATAATTAAATAAATTACATTACAATTTTATTACAATAAAAATTTCTACTAAAAAAACAAATGTTTTAATATTGCCATGATTTAAAAAAAGAAAAAATTAAAAAAAGGGCTTTAAATTTTAATTAATATAAATTAATTGGGAAAAATTGCATAGACAATCAAAATAATTAAATAAATTACATTACAATTTTATTACGATAAAAATTTCTACTAAAAAAACAAATGTTTTAATATTGCCATGATTTAAAAAAAAATAAAAATAAAAAAAGGGCTTTAATTAATAATTAACTTTGAAAGATTTTTCATTTGTAAAATTTGGTTAATTTGTGTAAAAAAAATCATAAAAAAAAAAGTAATATCTGCTCCAGAAAAAAAGAGAGAAAAAAAAACGCTATAATCTTATCAGTCTAGACAGATTTTTTTTTTAATTAAATATTGAAAAATAAATAATAATAAATGGCTGAAAATTCACAACACCCACAGAATTCAAACCTCTGGTTTACTATCTTTTGAAATGTGTAATTTTTATTGGAGGATATTTTAAAAATGTTCAAAAGGAATTGCAAAATTTTTTTAATTTTTTTTTTTTATAAAATGTGACAATCGAAACAACAACAAATCCTGCGTTTGCGTTTTCATGATCACTATTTTCAGGAGTCTTATGAGTTGTGACCATGTCATTTCTAAATATCGATATTAACGTATTTTTTGCGTCAATCAAGTGTCAGGGGGCGGAGCTAAATTATCAGACGTGTTTGTATTGGGAAATGACGTCACTCCCAGTCTCCAACCAAAAGAGAAAACCCCCAGTAATAGACGATTCTGCAGAATGTTTCCAACAAATCAACATCACTAAAGATGTTCTTCACTAGATGGAGATTGTTCTTCATCTCAGAGCAGGTCAGTAGGACTTGTTGTCATTTGGGCTCCTCAGGACCTTCATCCACTGTCCAGTTACTGTGCGTTTTTGTGTTGAATAGAAACCAAAGGAACATTGACGCGTCTGAACACACCAGGAGTAACCCTGTCGCGTCGTGACGTCACCACGTGACAGGTTCTTCTCCCGCGCGCGCACCTGTACACAAAAATTCACTCCAGGTAATCACGTGGGTGTCACGTGGGCATCACGGAGAGATAGTCTCGTTTCCTTTTTGTTGACCCCCTGACCTCATGACCTCAAGACGAGTTTGTGTGTAAATCCCTAGAATCTTTTTTTTTCCTCCCTACAGAAAATCTTAATAATTTACGATTATGATTATTAATATAACACTATAATTATTCTATGAATGACTATTATTGCTCAGAAAGCCGTTTTCGCTATTAAAAGAGGAGTGTAAGGGGAAAAGGACCGGCTAAAAGCGTCACACCAGAAAACACTATCTGTATTAAACACTTAAATAAAATAATAATAATAAAACCTAAAATAAATAAACACAAGCCGGATATAAACTAACAGTGTTACTTAGCTTAGCATAGACACTACAGAGGAGCTAGCGTAGACTAGCATAATTAGCCGCGAGGCGGCTACATCCGGGATTTCTTTTTTTGTATTGAATGTGCACTCTATATTTTTTTATAATTAAAGGATACTCAGAGTCAGCATCTTGGTCTGATAATCGAAAGCGACCACCTCTCCCTGTAAGCGCTGTCCCAGGCAGGTGAGGCAGGCGACATGGCTCCCGATGCTGAAATACTCCCCCGGTCCCGGAGCCGCCATCTTCTCCGCCGAACGCAGGCAGGGCGGGCGTCGCTTACGAGCTTACGTCAGCGTGCGTCAACTGGCGTGATGACGATTTACGTTCTGGCGTTTTAGAAAGAGGCGGGGCTATGCGGCGGAGGCGGGGCTATGTGGTTCAGTGCAACAGGGGTCATATTTACAACAATGGACGTTTCCTGACAGATAACAAAAATAGAACGTAAAATTTGACCGCAATCGTGACCGCGCTGCAAAGACGAATGTTTTGATATGTCACATGCCTATGTTTATGAATATAAATTTGTAAAGGGGGGGGGGGGGGGGTCTCCACATATCTCCACATATCTCCACATATCTCCACATGTCTCCATTTGTGTTTAGTGTTTTGACATCTCACCCGCCCATATTTCTAAAATTCAACGATCTTTGCATATTTTAGAGATTATATTTTAGAGATGATATTGTAGATATGTCACATGTCTATATTTTATTATTATTTTTTTTTAAATACGGGTCAGTGACGTCACCTGACTTTGCTATACTACCCCGCATTTTACACTCCTCCATATAGGTCACTTTCTTGTGTGTGCATATTTTGGGAGGATATCAGGCACATGGCGTCGACATGGTACACAGAACGCAACTTTCCCCAGTGTGCTATGTTTTGATATGTGCCATGTCCATCTTAATGATCCATTACGTGACATCATAGTTAAATATAATGATTACAGTAGCAAGCAGCTTTTTCAGGGGCTGAGGAGTGCACATGCACTCATTTCTGTGATGTTATGAATCACAGGAAAGACCATCTTTAACTTCAGGCGAATGGATTCAGTAATGTTTAGTTTCACTGATAATGTGAATGTTTTGACCACAGAAAGTGATGGAAGTCTCAGTCTGTAGGAATAAAGGTCTACAGAGTAAAAAGTTGTTATGTATGAATGTGACAGTGTGTAGTTATGAATATTTTAATTGTTCATGCTGATTATAGCCTGCGGGAAAATACAGGTTTTTGTGCCTGGCGGTTCTGGTGGACGAGGTTCTGTAGCGCCGACCAGAAGGTAACAGTTGGAAGAGAGAGTGGGCTCGGTGTGTGGGGTCCAAAGTGATTTTCTCAGCCCTTTTCTTCACTCTGGATGAGTAAAGATCTTGGAGGTTGGGCAGTGGGGCACCAATAATCCTCTCAGCAGTCCGGACCATCTACTGTAGCCTCCTAATGTCTGAGTTAGTAGCTGAACCAAACCAGACAGTTATAGATGTACATAGAACAGACTCAATAAAAAATAAAAAAAAAAGGAAAAAAAAAGAACAGTGGAAAAAGGAGAAGAAAAAAAAGAAAAAGATGAGAAATAAGAACTTATTAGAAGAAGAAGAAATAAGAAGAAGGAGAGGAAGAAAAAAGAAAAAAGAAGAAGAAGAAGAAGAGTGGAAAAAATTAAAAAAAGAAGAAGAAAAAAAGAGGAAAAAGAAAGAAGAAGAAGAAAGAAGAGTGGAAAAAGGAGAAGAAGAAGAAAAGATAAGGAATAAGATCTTATTAGAAGAAGGAGAAGAAGAAGAAAAAGAAGAAGAAGAGTGGAAGAAAGAACAGAAGAAGAAGTAAAGAAAGGCCCCCTAATAATAAAAAGAAAGAAAGAAAGAAATAAAGAAAGAAAGAAGTACTGAACATTTAGTGTGCTGAAGATTTTCACTTCTCAGAAGCAGCTGTTTGTAGAACCTGAGGAGAACCCTGGTAGAACATAGTTGGTAGAACATATGATTGTAAAACTGCTTTAATGAAGTTTTACAGTCTCAGGAAATTAAAAAGACCAAAAATAAGATTCTTTTAGTTCATCAGATTGTAATAAAACTGGTGGAAATTTTAAACGCTGCTACAAAGGTTTGGATTGGAAAAGAACTTCACCTTATATGATGTTTCTCAAACATAGAAATGTTTAAGCTTTTGAGGTACCTGAACTCTTAGGAGAACCTTAAAGTTTCAGATCAGAATGTACAGTTTCAGGTAATAAAAAAGTACCAGAAGATCCCAGAAGGATTTTTCTTTTATTAAATAGTTCTAGAACCTCCTGGTGTTTATTTTTTCAAGTTTTACTTCAAGGTTCTAAAGCAGGCTATAGAACCTTGGAAGAACCTTGGTAGGACCTAAAATGTTCATTTGCTTTGATTTCAAGTTTTAGACCAAAATACAGTTTCAGGTGATAAAAAAATTCCCAACAAGATCTAGAAGCAGGATTCTGGATTTTGTAGTGCAGCAAGTACACAATATGAGCAAATGTATTGTGACACCTGACCTTTCAAACCATATGTAGTTCTTCTCCAAACCTTTCACTTGAACTTGGAAACCCAAATCTGTCGACTGCACCCCAGTCCTCCTCACCTTCTCGCCTACATCACGACCAGACTTTATCATCACCCCTGCCTTCACCTTCTTCACACAAATGTCCACACGCACACTCCAAAATCTAGTGGAACATCTATCCAGAAGAGTGAAGGGAATTAGAAGAGAAAATTGGGACTAAATGTGGAATGTGATGGTTAAAAAGTAAATACTGTACTCATGAGCAGGTGTCCACAAACTTTTGGAAATACAGTGCAGTTCTAGAACCTTTGTAGATCAAAGACAGACCTTTTTTAATTCTAAAACCTTTGGGTCTTAATGTATTAATCCTGTCCCATTTTGCTCCCTGGACCTGCCTGATCCATCTTGATGTCCTACTATCATCAATTGGAGGTCACTGTGTGACGCCGAGGAGTTTCACATGAACAAGATCCCTGAGGTTACTTGAAGAACCATGAAGATGGAAACAGTTTTCTGCAATGACTCGAGGCTGCAGTTGCCATGAACAGTTTAACATTCAAGTGAACAGCTGATCACCACAACATGGGGAAGACTGGAATGAATGGACATTCGGTGATAAGGTTGAGGATGGGTTCCCTTGCCGGTTCCTCTGAAGGTTTCTTCTTTATGAAGTCTCAGGAAATTGTTCCTTGCCATTGATTTTATTGTTGGGGATCAATTTATAGGGACTGTATATAAATGTAGACTGTATATTTGTATAGGATTGATATACAATTAATATTAAACGTATCTAAAAGTCAGAATGAAGCAAAACTTCACAGAAAAAAACATCAAGACGAAGACAAAGACCGAAAACCAGGGAGCTGAAAGAGACAGCAATTTTAATGAATTATAATCACAGTAATAGATTGCTCAAATAGCGTGTATTGCACATGTGTACACATATATGCACTCTATATACACGTGTGTGTGTGTGTGTGTGTGTGTGTGTGTGTGTGTGTGTGTGTGTGTGTGTGAAGCGGTTTGAAATTTGTATTATACACACCTCGGTATTGTCACAACATGACAGCATAGAGAGAGAGAGAGAAAAAAACAGGAAATCGAGGAATGTGCTTCGATATATATATATATTTTTTTTACTTCTGACCAGAAGAGAAAGAGAAGAAAAGTAGGAAAGAAGAAAAAAGAGAAAGTACAAAAAAAAAAAAGAAAAATGCAATAAGACACGTCCAATCGATCACGTACACAGACAGCGACGAAACACCGAAACGATGGAAAGGACGCCATGTCTCGCAGTTTTTTTTGGGGGGGGAGAAAAAACCAACAAAAAAACAAAAAACACCACCACCAAAAAAAACAAAGAGTCAAATATACCAAAAACCTCGGCGATCGTCGGGGCACTACATACACACGTCACGTGAAATATCAATAAATATACATATTTACCGAGGAGCAGGATAGTGCGAAAAGCCGACACACACTACTGTTCTCCCAGTGTCTACCTGCCACTGATTTACTTATTCATTAATTTATTAATTTATTCGTTTATTTAAATTTGGTCTGCCTATTGCTCTCGCTCCGAATAAAAAAAAGCAAAGCAAAAAAAACCCAAACAAAAATTACCCAAACATATAATACAGACTGAACATCCAACATGGCCGTCCGTCTGACACACACACACACACACACACACACACACACACACACACACACACACACACACACACACACACACACACTTATTTATTTC
>MU592027.1:1167739-1286064 GCA_024362625.1 Silurus asotus | reverse complement strand
AAAAAAAAAAAAAGAAAAAAAAAAAAAAAATTAAGGGAAACCTTTTTATCAGCTTGAGGAACATCTTCTAGGAACCTTGGGAGCTCAGAATTTTTTTTTTCTTCAAAGAGAAGTCCAGAAAAAAAAGGATTCTTAGGAACTGTTTCAAGAAAGAAAGAACCTTTCCACAAGCTCAGCTAGCTAACACAAGCTAATTTTTTTTCTAGGAAGCGAAGAACCTTTTAATTAATTTGGAAGCTGTTTTCAGCTAAGAAATCTAGAATCTCAGAAAACTAAGGAGCCTTAAAGGAACAAAACCAGAAACCTAAGAACCCAGGAATCTTTTGCTGCAATGCTACATTAGCTAGCGCACTACACAACAAGCTAACGCTAGTCAGTCGTTTCTCAGAATGTTCTGGAAACATGGTTCGTGATGAGCAGGAAAAAGGAGGAAGAATGGTGTGGCATGTTTTAAACGTATGACACACACACACACACACACACACAACACACATCTTTATCATTTTGAGAAGATACTGCATTTCTTTCTCTCTCTCACCCCTCCCTCTAGATCTTCAGAGGGTGTGTAGGATCACATTTGTATTCCAGGCACTTGGTGAGACAAGTGCAGAAGCAGCAGACACACACACACACACACACACACACACACGGTCCCAGTGTGTGTGTGTGTGTGTGTGTGTGTGTGTGTGTGTGTGTATAAGAATCTGTGCTTGACCACGGAGGTGGTTTTGGAGGACACTGTCTCAATGAGATGACTATCCTCATAACAATATACAAACACCACCACCTCCAAATCCCGTGTAATATGCCTAACACACACACACACACACACACACACACACACACACACACACACACACACACACACACACACTCACACACACTCACACACACACACACCGAGCTGGTGGGTTGTGATTGGGTGTGAAGTGCAGGGCAGACGAGGCGGGGGCGAGAAGAGGCGATGATTCACCCTGGAGAGATGAGTCAGAGATGGACGCTTCCATTCATAGGGCAGGGCGTGTGTGTGTGTGTGTGTGTGTGTGTGTGTGTGTGTGTGTGTGTGTGTGTGTGTGTGTGTGTGTGTCTGCTGCAGCAGGAGGACGCAGTATGAATTTTAATGCTTTTTTGGACTTTTTTTCTTCAATGATCTCAGGGAGAAGGAGGAGTTCTCTCTCTTACTCTCATTCATCCCTCTCTCATTCAAGTGTCTGTGTGTGTGTGTGTGTGTGTAAGAGAGAGAGAGAGAGAGAGAGAGAGAGAGAGAGAGAGAGAGAGGGAGAGAGAGAGATGAGCGTCACACCCCACTGCGGAAAGACTTCTGCGAGTTTGTTCTGCAAACAGATGCGCAGCGCCACACACGGTTGCCAGATCCACAACAACATACAATCTCAAGTCTATATTAGAGCCCTAGGGGGCATGCAGTGTGTGGATCACTTCCATTAAATTAAATCCCTCCTATACTTTATACATTCAAAATGCCTTGCTGGTGACTGTATATCTGTTAGACCAAGAGAAGTAGGTGTGGCCTGTGTACCTGTCATTGACAGTATAGGAGGCGTGTCCTGTAAAACTCAATCCTAGTATAGGAGGTGTGGCCTGTGTAACACAATCCTAATAAAGTAGGTGTGGCCTGTGTAACTCAATCCTTATAATGAAGGTGTGGCCTTTGTAACTCAATCCTAATAAAGGAGGTGTGGCCTGTGTAACTCAATCCTAATAAAGGAGGTGTGGCCTGTGTAACTTTCCCTGATTAAAGTTGGACTGTTTGCACACACACACACACACACACACACACATATACACACACACACACACACACACACACACACACACACACACACACACACACACAGCTAAAGTGGACAAGTCACACACAGTGTAGGACAGAGGGCAGACACCATGCGTCACCGCAGCCTCCAGTTGGATTGACAGTGTGTTAAAGTGCAGAGGGTGAAGGACGACACACAAAATAAGTGAACAAACGTGTTACAGAAAAAAAAGCTTAAGAGCCAAATATAGCAGAGAGCAATACTGAGTGATGCAATAACAAAGAGCTGCGATTTTGACGCTCAAAGATTGAGGAAGCGCCGGGTTTAAAGGCGCTGTTAGCCACCAGATGCTCCGAAATGCAACCATTTACAGAACCATGAAAAGATCAGCTCACAACTTTATATTCATTTATACGCCATGCTGATCTCTTCACAACCTCAGAACAAATGTACCAGTAAAAAAAAACAAGCAAAAAAATGTTTCCCATCCTCACCTGCCTGTAGGGGTCGCCCTCTTCATCACACTCCTTCAGCTCGATGGCTTCATCCTCATCCTCGTCTTCCTCAAGATCGCTTTCCGTGCTCTCCCCTTTCAGCGGGACCAAGCGCTCAGAAGGGGGCGTGGTCTCACCAGAACTTTCTTTGCTTAGTCCCTCCCTCACACGCTCAGGCACCTCCCCCCAGTCCTCAGGCATCTCTGCAGTTTCTGTAAGCTCCTCCTCCGTCTCCTCGGGGTGGGTCGGCGGTTGACGCGGAAGCTCCACCCCTTTAGATAGGATCTAATTGAGAGATGTTTATGTGAAAATCCGATAAACTTCCGTCAAATTCTGGATCGTGATTGGTCAGGAGGTGTTGAATAGTCGCTAGTCAGCGTTACCTTGTTGAGCTGGTAGTGTTTCTGTTTTTCCAGGAAGTGTTGGTGCTGCTGCTGGATGACGAGGTGCTGCAGCGCCTGCGGGGTCTGTGGTAACGGAGCGGACTGCGTCCGAGCCAGAGGGCGGTGCCGGGGCAGTTTACTGACCGTCCGCATGCTGTTGGACGCCCGTTCACCCGTAACTAGCGGCGACTGGCCGTACATGGGCACTAAGAGGAGCAAGAGAGTATCAGCATTACGGATACTCACGATTGGCATCTCGACGCGAAGTGTGATAGGATATGATTCACCGCATTACGATGCGATTTCGATTCGATTCAGCACAAATCTATGGAATAAACACCATGCAATTCAATATGGTGCAGAAAGTTCACTTTTATGTCTTTGCCTCAGACAGACATCAGTTTAATAATGTGCCTTCTGACTTTAACTCATGACTCTTTCACACACACGCCTCTGTAGTGCAAAAAAGAAAAAAAAAGATGAAATGAAACCAGACGTTCTTTTCCTGTTGTGTCTGCAGGAAGTTACAGCTCTACCTCTGCCATGTTAATCTGTAATCTAGGAGACTCTCAGGACACGCCTCCGTCTCTGTAGTGCTGCGATACGTCATTCACGTAGCCTCAGTGGAGAAATCGATCTACGCATAAAATATTGCTCAAGGCTGAATGAATCTCACACAAAAACCAGTGGAACATCTTCCCAGAAGAGTGGAGCTAATGGTAACAGCCAATAGGAACCAAATGTGGAACGGGATGTTCAAAAGGATGCACATACCAATCTTATGGTCAGGTGGCCGCAAACTTTTGTCGTATGGTGTGTGTGTGTGTGTGTGTGTATATGTGTGTTTGTGTTACCTGCAAGCAGTGCGCTCTGCTGCCGTGCCTGCTCCAGCAGGAGGACGTGCTGCAGTAGCGAGTTGTGGCTGCTGTGGCTGTTAGGAGCTGACGGAGATTCCGAGTCCAGACACACGGACACGGACGAGCCACTGGCAAACTTCCCCAACACGCCACCCTGACGTACCCCCTGCATCTGCACCTGCCGCTCGGCCTCTGACTGACCCCCGAGCTTCTGAGGAGCCTGAGGAGATGTTGGAGTAGATGGTTGGTGTGTATACAGTCGTGAGAGATGTAAGGTGGAGAAGACGTCGTGGTGGTGCAGCGCTCACCGTGATGTGTGCGTTCGCCGGCAGACCCAATGAGATGTTGGGCAGGGATGGAGACGTGTACAGGCTCAGGGGGCTCACAGCTCCGTCTGCGTTTAGAGACTGGTGGAGGGAACGCAGCTGCTATACACACACACACACACACACACACACACACACACACACACACACACACACACACACACACAGACTTAAGTAAGACATTTTGAGGTTCTGGACCATTTCACATCTGAACACATTTGTAAATGCTCAGGCTGATGTCTGGCTGGACTGGAAACAAGGGGTGGAGCTTAATGGACTGACCGCGGAGTAGAAACACCCTGAAGTTGTCATAAAAACACAAAAACTAAAATCCAGAATTTAAACCCAGGAACCTACAAAGTAAAGACCACACAGTAAATAAAAACATACATCTAGATACTGAACAGCAATAAAGTCCAGGACCTGATGCTGTAGAATGAGTTTCAACTGAGAACTTTATCCAGGGAAGGTTAGGATCTAAAGTCAGGAACTTGTGACCAAGAAAAAGGAACTATAAGCTTAAAAGCAGGAACTTAATTAGAATTATGTAAGCACAGGAACTCAAGACCATAAAATAAACTGTGGGAACAAAAACCCAGGAACTAAAATCTAAGAACTAAACCCCAGGATCTAAACTCTTGTTACTCACGACCAGGAACAAAAACCCCAAAACTGAAGACCAGGAAATAAACTCTAGGAACTAAAGCCAAAAAAAATTATGTCAAGGAACTATATTGTAGGAATTTAATGCCAGGAACTAAACAAACAAAAAAAAGCACAAAAACTCATGGAACTTAAACCCAAACACTAAACGAGGAACTCAACCAAGGACCCAAAACCTAAAAACTTAAAACTAAAAACTAGGAAATAGGGCACAAAAACTAAACTTTAAGAACTGAAGTCTAGGAGAATAAAGTGGAGCGTAGAGACTGAAATTTTAGAAAGAAGCTTGACTCCAGAAAGCCAGGATCTTAGACCACGGGCACTAGGAGGTGAATTTTCCTTCTGCTTTGATTTTCTGGATCTGAAAATCCTTATCATGGAAGAGTGATAATGTGGTGATGTAAATACCAGGACAGAAGTGTGAGGTGTGAGACTTGTATTGAGAAGGACCAGGAACCATGGAATTAAAGATTGATTATCCAGGCTCCTTACTCAGGAGTGAGGTTATGGTATAAGAAACAAAAGGGCAAAAATAACTATAATAATATTAATAATGTTAATATACGATATGAAAAAAAACAGACGAAGAAAGCACGTGAGATTTTCCTCTTCAGTGATGCAAAAGCGTGAGGAGAACCTCACGCAAAAACGCAGCTCGACGCCAAACTCGCCCGCAAACGGAAAGCCCGGCCTGGGCTTTGATTTCCTGGCTCTGGATTTAGATCCGTGACGAGGTTTAGGGAACGGCAGGAGAAGTGTCTTTGGCGAGGCGAGGAACTGTGAATGAAAAGGCTAATTCATTCCTAGCAATCTTTTATTTCTTACCCCACCATTCAGCAGCCTGCTCTTATTCATTCTTTTACTTTTATATAAAAAAACCCCGGCGCACGTCTCTTTTTCTGTCTCGGTGAATCAGCCTGAGGACGCGGAACGAGATCCGCTCGGTCCGCTCGGCTCTGACGTCGCTCGTGCTCTGACTCAACAAACATCCCACTGCGCAAAGAAAAAGCGTCCAATTAGATACGGAAAAGAAAAGAAAAGAAAAGTTCACGCCGGCGTTTTTTTTTTCGCAACGGCCATGACGTCAGCGCTCTGCTCTCCTTCACAAGGGCCGAGCGTACACACTGCTGGCTATTTTTGGATAGAATAGTGGACGGACACACACACACTCACACACACTCACACCCACCAGGGCTGATAATGAGCCTCTGGTTATGTCGGCAGCAATCATACAAAGCGGGAGGCAAAAAAAAATCATCAGGGCTGATGTGTGCTGTATTTATTGCCCCCATTCACTCCAGGCTATTATCGACCTCCCCACCCCCACCCCAACACCCCACACCTCCCTGCACTCTTCTCCTCCTCCTCCTCCTCTTCGATCTCACTCCCAGAAACCATGAATTGATTAGGTGCAGGAATAGAAACGCACTTGGTGCGGAAATGCGAAAGAATGAAATAAAACAGATTGGCGAAAAGCAAACAATTACTCAATCCCATGACAACAATGACGTAAAAAACCCCCCAAAAAAACCACGAGCAGAGCTGAGGTAAATCAACAGCGTGATTAGAGTTACTATATCTGTGTGCCTCAGGCGAAATGTTCCCGTGAGCCATTTCACTTACACACGAACACAAAAACATACACAAATACAGAAATTCTTATCTCAAGCTTTCAAAACCTTATCATGCTGAGAGGAACTGAAAAAATCCCAAAGGGTATAGAGTCCACTCGCTGGACAGCACTGCTTCGTTTTACTCCACAGGTTTTTTTCCCTCCTCAAACAGTTCATCGTACTTCAGAAAACACGGGTTTGAAGCGCATGGAAATGATAAATGCAGGTCAAAAGGATTAATTAGAAAAAACTTCGCAAGAAAACACAAGGCGGCGCATGTATTGTAGTAGAATAACACGGTACAGGCGCACACCATAGAGGAGCAAAATCAAACAGCAACCCGACGAGCAAACCTGATGATGCCGTCGTCATGGGAACCACAAAACGCAAGGGAATTGTGCTGGTAACTGTTAACGAGGGCTGGTCGATATGACAATACGATATTGAGATCTCGATAAATGATGTTACGATACAGTTTTGAGAGATATTGTAGGACTTTTTATTTATGCACTTTTTTACTTTTTAAAGTGCTACAGGTGTACAAGTTGTTGACGGTGTTGAGAGTGTGTAAGGTGTGGAGGGAGTTTAGGAAAATAAAAGGTATGTAAGGTGTGTACGGTGTGATGACCTGGTGTTGAAGGTCCTGGTGAGGTTCTCAGCAAGGTTAACACCAAGGTGTGGAAAAGTGTGTGCAAGAGTGTTTAAGAGTTTGTAAGAGTGTGTAAGATGTGAATAAGATGTGTAAAGGTGTTTACGAGTGTGTAAAGGTGTGTAAGAATGTGTAAGAGTTTGTGAAGGTGTTTAGGAGTGTGTTAGAGTATGTAAGAGTGTGTAAGGGTGTATAAGAGTGTGTAATAATGTGTAAGAGTGTGTAAAGTTGTTTAAGAGTTTGTAAAAGTGTGTAAGAGTGCGTAAAGGTGTTTAGGAGTGTGTAAGAGTGTGTAAAGGTGTGTAAGATGTGTAAAGGTGTTAAAGAGTGTGTGAGAGTGAGTAAGAGTGTGTAAAGTTGTTTAAGAGTTTGTGAAGGTGTTTAGGAGTGTGTAAGAGTGTGTAAAGGTGTGTAAGAGTGTGTAAAGGTGTGTAAGAGTGTGTAAAGGTGTGTAAGAGTGTGTGTAAGAGTGTGTAAAGGTGTGTAAGAGTGTGTGAGAGTGAGTAAGAGTGTGTAAAGTTGTTTAAGAGTTTGTGAAGGTGTTTAGGAGTGTGTAAGAGTGTGTAAAGGTGTGTAAGAGTGTGTAAAGGTGTGTAAGAGTGTGTAAAGGTGTGTAAGAGTGTGTGAGAGTGAGTAAGAGTGTGTAAGAGTGTGTAAAGGTGTGTAAAGGTGTTTAAGATTGTGTATGAGTGTGTAAGATGTGAATAAGAGGTGTAAAGGAGTTTAAGAGTGAGTAAGAGTGTGTAAGAGTGTGTATGAGTGTGTAATATGAATAAGATGTGTAAGGGCGTTTAAGGGTGTGTAAGGATGTATAAGGGCATTTGAGAGTGTGTGAGGGTGTGTGATGATGTGTGAGGGTTTGTGAGGACGCGTGAGGGTGTTTGAGAGTGTGTGAGGGTGTGTGATGATGTGTAAGGGTGTTTAAGGGTGTGTGGGGATGTGTGAGGGTGTGTGAGGGCATGTAAGGGTGTTTGAGAGTGTGTGAGGGTGTGTGATGATGTGTAAGGGTGTGTAAGGGTGTGTGGGCAAGTGTGAGGGTGTGTGAGGGTGTGTAAAGGGTGTTTGAGAGTGTGTGAGGGTGTGTGATGAGGTGTACGGGTGTGTAATGGTGTTTGAGGGTGTGTGATGATGTGTACGGGTGTGTAATAGTGTGTCGATGTATGAGGATGTGTGAGGGTGTGTGGGGATGTGTGACGGTGTATGAGGATGTGTAAGGGTGTGTGGGGATGTGTGACGGTGTATGAGGATGTGTAAGGGTGTTTGAGAGTGTGTGAGGGTGTGTGGGGATGTGTAATGGTGTATGAGGGTGTGTGACAGTGTATGAGGATGTGTAAGGGTGTGTGGGGATGTGTGATGTGTATGAGGATGTGTAAGGGTGTTTGAGGGTGTGTGAGGATGTGTAAGGGTGTGTGGGGATGTGTGATGTGTATGAGGATGTGTAAGGGTGTTTGAGGGCGTGTGAGGAAATGTGAGAGTGTGTGAGGATGTGTAAGGGTGTGTGGGGATGTGTGACGGTGTATGAGGATGTGTAAGGGTGTTTGAGGGCGTGTGAGGATGTGTGAGGGTGTGTGAGGATGTGTGAGGTATAAAAGATGTGTAAGGTGCTGAAGGTGTTTGATTGTAGCTCACCTCAGCGTGGATATTTGGGACAGAGCCGCTGGAGCCGTTTTCGGCGATGGCGCTGTTGGAGCTGTTGGGGGAGCTGGGCCCTGAGCCGGGGGCGCTGCTGCACATGGAGGACACTGTACACACACACACACACACACACACACACATACAGGCGATGGTTTATTAGTATTTAAAAACTCCTGTGTGTGTGTGTGTGTGTGTGTGTGTGTGTGTGTGTGTGTGTGTGTGTGTGTGTGTGTGTTACCCGAGATCTCTATGGCTCTCTTTTTGAAGGTGCTGATGACGGTGCCGTCTTTACGGCGGAGTAGAGGACTACTCCTCCTCTCAGCTACCTTCTGTTTTAACCGTGAACGGACCTTCAGATTGGGCTCCGATGCTGAGAGAGAGAGAGAAAGAGAGAAAAAGAGATAGATAAACAACCAGAGAAAAATGGAGAGAACAAGAGAAAAAAGAGAAAGATAGATGTGCAAAAAGAGAAAGATGGCGAAAGAGTGAGATAGAGAGACAAAATAAGAGGAAGATGAAGAAAAACAAAGATAAAGACAGCAATACAAAAAGAGAAAGATGAAGAGAAAGAAAGAAAGACAAGAAGTGACAAACCAGGGAAAAGAACAGATGAAGGCAGAGAGAGAGAGAGTGAAAGGAAGAAAGAGAGAAAGAGAGGGAGGGAGGGACAAAGAGAGAGAGAGAGAGAGAGAGAGAGAGAGAGAGAGAGAGAGAGAGAGAGAGAGAGAGATGAGGATAGATGGATGGAAGAACGAGATAACCGATAATGAGATGAGAAAAAAGGGAGAGAGGGAGAGAGAAAGGGAGAGAGGGAGCAAGAGACAAAAATGAAAAGAAAGAAAGACAGGTAAATAATAAGGTCATTAAATGAAGCAACAGACTAATCAGGACCATGGACAGCTACCAAACAGTGTAAAAATCACACACACACACACACACACACACACACACACACACACACACACACACACACACACACACACACAATTAGACTGTGACTGGATTGAGCTGATGGAGGACAAAACACAAATTGGAGCAATTACATAAATGAGATGATAAAAAAAGTATGTGTGTGTGTGTGTGTGTGTGTGTGTGTGTGTGTGTGTGTGTGTGTGTGTGTGTGTGTGTGTGTGTGTATGTGTTACATTATGTAAGGGCTCAGCGTTTGTTAGCACATGAGGGGTGTGTAATAAGCAGCTTTACTCCAGGTTCACTTTCAATACTCGACGGGCAAAAGTTTGTGGACACCTGACCTTTGGCTTTGTAGAAGCCTGGTGTCTCAATACTTGTGGCTTTAGAGTGTAGGCACTTCAGTAGGACACGTCGTCTCACGTTGATTGTTTTCCCATTATGGCGTGAAGCATTGTGTTTTATTCCCTACAGTAGACCACTGGTGAAGAGAAGAACCTTCAACTCTAACAGTGTAAATTCATTCGGAGTGTGTGGGTGTGTTAGGCTATAGCTGATAGCTATTCAGGGGAGAAAAACATAACCTGCGTTTGTGTGTGTGTGTGTGTGTGTGTGTGTGTGTGTGTGTGTGTGAGGGAAAGAGTGTGGGTCTGCTGCTGCTCTGATGACTCATACTGACTCACACCTGTAGACGCCCCACAGGACTAAAGCAATCTCTCTCTCTCTCTCTTTCTCTCTCTCTCTCTCTCTCTCTCTCTCTCTCTCTCTCTCACACACACACACACACACTTTTTTTCCAAAGCTGCAGTTTTCATTGTGGGGACATTCGGGTGGTCAAAACTCTTAGATATTCCTATCCTTATGAGGACATTTGTTCAAAGCCGGGATCATGTCAAAAACACATACACACCTATACAAACACATACTGTTTTTGAAAGCTGCTGTTTTCATTGTGAAGTCATTTAGGGGCTCAGAAGTCTCCTGTCTTAGTGAGGACATTTGGTCCCCAGAAGGATATACCCGCACACGCCCACACACACTTTTTTTTTAAAGCCGCAATTTTCACACTGAGGACATTTAGTGGGTCAGAAGTCTGAGGTATTCCTATCTTTGTGAGGACATTCGGTCCTCACTATGATACACATGCACACATTTTTTAAACCGCAGTTTCAATTGTGGGGACATTTCACTGGTCAAAACTTTAAAACGTTTGGTCCCAACTATCCTAACACACACACACACACACACACAGCTTTAGCTTTGAGTGCATGGTAAACCTGGAATGTATGACAAATATGATGTCCCGAGTTGCAGAAAACTAGAAGTTATAAACAGCCTTTTGTATTCAAAACACGTCTGAAGCCTTTATCAGCTACTTAATAAAAGATAATCTTCCGTCATAGCATTTTCAATCTACAATAAACATACAAGATGTCTCATTCACATGCTAAGAGTGCTAACTCTGGACACCAGATACAATTCAGTATAAAGTAAAATCTTAAAACCAAAATAACGTACATGATGCAAAGAATGATAGGAAATCAAACAATGACTATGATGATCCTTGCTGAACTTGTGCATGGTTTAATGGGTCGCTATCGACTTCACTGACTTGTCACATGTACATTACAGCACAGTGACATTCTTTCTTCGCATATCACAGGGATGTTAGGAAGCTGCGGTCAGCCATGAAACAACACCACTTAGAGGACAAAGGGTTAAGGATCTTGCTCAAAGGCCCCAAGAGTGGCAGCTTGACAATACCAGGACTTAAACAAACAACCTCCTGATCAGTAACCCAGAGAACCACTTTAACCACCGAACTACTACTTTAATAACATTAATAATAGTAATAACAATAATATTTTAATAATAATTATATAACAATATAATAACCATAAGTACAGAAACTTAGTTAGTTAATTTGCTCCAAGACCCATAACTTTGAACAAAAATAAAAATATCCTTAAGGCTGCTATAAGCAAACGCAAAACTTCCCTAATACAATAAATCGTTCTGCATTTTATCGTAATTACGATCAGTTTAGACATTTTAATTTATACTAATGTAAAAAATATTTCACCATCAGGGACAAATAGTTTGACATTCTTCATCTACATCATCGATGTTGCCCTCCTTCTCAAGTACACCCCTAGTGGTGTGGCAAAGAAATGACAAAAACAAAAGCTCCTTCAATGAATACAAAAAAATCTTTTGCTCAAGAAATTAAATCGCATTTTAACTAAAGAAAAATCGTAAAGTCGAAACAAAGTAAGAAAAAGAGTATCTGTGTATAAGTGCTTAAACCCCCCAGAAATACTCAAGCTGCTTTAACTGTCTATAAAACAAGAAAAAGAAGCAAAATGAAAAAAATGGTCATTATTAACAGTTTTGGTGCTTGGACCCCTAAATTCTGGCATGCTTCAACTAAAAAGAAACACACACACTCTCACACTCACCTGTCTTGCGAAGCGGGAAGTCGTCTTTGCCCTCATAGGATCCTAATAAGGAGGGCAGTTTGTACGAAGGGGGTGTGCCGGGGGTGTTGCTTTGTGGTGGGGAGCTCTGGTCTATGGACGTATGGTGAGCGCCCCTACAATACACACACACACACACTCAAATATTACTACACATATGCTACACCTTACCAAAATCATAACTCACCAATAACCTAACATCAGCCTGGAACGTTCCACTCACCAGCACTTCTGTGGGAAGGAATGGTTGAGCCCACCAGACAGGGGTTCCTTTTTGCTCAGCAGGAACTCCTGGAGCTTCAGTTTGACTTCAGTGCTGGCAATAGCACCTGTGGAAAAAAAAGGTCATTACAGAAAACTTTATAGTGTGTGTGTGTGTTTTATTTTGTTTCAACGTTTTACCATTTGTTTGTTTTATTTAAAATTTCATTTTAACGAACGGAATTTTCTAAGGTTGTGAGTTTTTATATAAATGGAGCGAGGGAATAGGTAAAAAGAGCAAAGCTGGATATGAGCTTATGAGGCTGAAACATACTGACGTTGCGATGCTGCAGGAGAGACGCAGCGATGTCAGTAACGCTGCTGATTGGGTGAAGGAGTGGGACGAGTTGGCGATTTTAAGTCATGACACAACACTTAGTGGTGATGCCCTGCTTCATACTCGCAATCTTATTCCGGTTGTTACACAGTAGAAAACAGGAGGATTTCAAAAAGTGAGTGTTTTCATGAGAATGAGGTTTTAGATTTTGTCTGTCTGGATGCTTCCACCAGTGCAGTGGAGAGAATAAAGTTTTATACACAAATGTTTTTTTATAACTGCGGCACTGCAGAGTTTCAACATTTGGGAGGTGATTTTAATTGTACGGCAGAAAATATAGACAGGAATCATGCAGATCTTCATACAGCTTCTCTTAAGAGCCTGTGGGAGATGGTGGAGGCCCACGATCTCCGTGACATTTGGAGGAATTTAAATCAGAAACAGAGACGGTAAAATCGGCGAGAGCGGTCCTGCAGAGGAGGAACTCTTTCCCCAGCTGGACATCGGTCCTGACCTCAACGGGTGTGGAGGTTCTCCTCCTGGAGTGCAGGGGTGAAGGGGAGATGAACTTTGGGTCAGTGACGGGGAAGCTGCTCTACAGGGCCTGTGTTAAGGTTTTAAATAAGAATAAACTGAGTGGGAAGGTGGACCCCCAGTGGAGAAATATTTTTGGTTTTAATGATGATATTAGACCAGAGGGGAGACGCTGTACAAACCACCGTTAACCAAAAAAGCTGCCGATCTCCACATCTCTCTCACACACACACACACACACACACACACACACACACACACACACACACAACCTTTAACTGTCATGTCTGATTTTATTTATGTATTTATTTATTTATTTAACTAACAAGTCAACCTGATACCATCTAGTATTAACATGACGTGTCAAATAAAGGATAGAAAAAGTCAAAGGCCTCTCTCTCTCTCTCTCTCTCTCTCTTTCCCTCTCCACCTTTACGCTCATCTCTCTTGTCTTACTTTTTCCCCTTCTCGTCTCTCTTACCCTTTTCTCATCTCTCTCTTGCCCCCCTCCTTCTTGCCCCGTGTTGGGGTGGTTGTTTAGCGGTGAGGACGTGAAGAAGAAGAAGAAGAAGAAGAAGCATGGTGAGGTGGATGTTGTGTAAGACGGTGATGTGTGAATCAGATTGTGGTATAAATAGAGCTCAGTGCGTCAGAGCACTAAATTCAATTACGCCTGTACAGTAGGAGACACGGCGGGGACAAATACTTTCACACACTCAGATGAATTCTGCAGCTGTGTGACCGTCGCTGATGACGTAACCTGGGGACGAGCGACGCCTGCGCGTGTTGTTATTGCCAGGAAATCATTCAGACCGCGTTAAACTCAAACGACAAACTTTATAGTGGAAAAGGGGGCGGAGCCGGGACATTTTCACGTTTTTGGGTTTGGACGCATGCGCAGGCATCCCATAAAAAAGCGCCGTGAAATTGTGACAACGTCAGACCGGTCGTCATGGGAACCTGTCCCTGTGTTTAGAGGTCTCAGGTGTGAGTAAACGTAAAAAGTGTGTGTGTGTGTGTGTGTGTGTGTGTGTGTGTGTGTGTTGCGTACTCTCTTTGCCCTTCTCCTTGTTCCTCAGCATGATGAGCTGCTGCTCCAGCCTCTGTTTCTCCATCTCCTCATGCCTCTGCTGCTCCAACTTCCTTTTCTGCTCCAACTCCTGCTGACGCTTCGCTGCCAACAACTCCTGCTGCTGCTGCACACACACACACACACACACACACACACACACAGCCGGTGGGCAAAGATCACAAGGTGAAAGAGAGAACATGTCGATCCGGTTACGTCACTCATACACACACAGACGTCAAACTGAAACGGTGTACGTGCACACACACACACACACACACACACACACACACACAGAATACATGAACCATAAACACTAGGGGTGTATGGGTACACGTATTCGGTTCGGTTCGGATTTCTCTTAATATCCTGACAGTTCCACATATCCAGGGGGTTCATGAATGAAGGATGAAGAGAATGAAGACATGTGTTAAAGTCTGCTGAAATAAACAGAACAGTAAAGTAGAAAATACCTTAATATAATAAGTTATTAAAATTTAATATCACATTTTTTTTTAACCCACACTTCTAACAGGTCTTAACTATTTAATTTGATTTTTCTATTTATTTAATTTTATTTAATCAATTTCATTTGTGCCAATTTAACTGATTACTCGTTTTAATAAATTTAATACAAAGTGTTTTGCATCAATTTGTTTAATTAATTAATTGTCTTTATTGAAATATTATCAAATATTATTTTATTTATGAATCAACCAAGCAGACATTTTATTTCGAATTGTTTTCAAAATGTAAAATTGTTGATCACAAACGTCAAATATAATAAAAATTTTATTTTTAATGTTTTGCATTGAAAATGTTCCACAAGATTCTGTGGAGATTTCTGCTTCTTCAGCCACAAGGGTGTTAGTAAACTGATGTAGGTGAAGGGTGGAATCTTCTGGGGGTGCAGTCAAGATGAAAAGTTCATCCCAAGTAGTGTTTTATAGCAGGAGATCTTCCACACACATCAAAACAGTGGAAAGCAAATGTTCATGGAGCTGGGATTTGTAGACTTTGTGTCATGCTGGAACAGGTTTGGGGTCTCCTAGTTCTCCTAGTTCTCCTACAGCATCCAAAGACGTTCTGTACAATTTGTGTCCCAATACTTTTGTCCAAGATAGATAGATAGATAGATAGATAGATGGATAGATGGATAGATAGATAGATAGATAGATGGATAGATGGATAGATGGATAGATAGATAGATAGATAGATAGATAGATAGATAGATGTGAGTGTGTGTGTGTGTGTGTACCTTGAGATGCTCCTGCAGCTGGACCTCATGCTGTCGTGTCAGCACCTCGTGCTGCTTCTGGAACTCGGCGAACAACAGCTGCTTCTGGAGTTCCTGCTGCTGCTTGAGGAGGAGAAGTTCATGCTGAAGCTGCTGTTCCCTCAGCGCCGGGTCCATCACGCTCAGAGCGCTCAGACGAGGATCCGTTCGCAAGTCCACCGGACCTCCTCCACCTCCTGCGCTTCCTCCTCCACCACCACCACTGCCACCACCACCCCCACTACTACCTCCTCCTCCTCCTCCTCCACCACCTCCACCCTGTTCACCGACACCTCCAGCCACCGGACTCTGCATGCCCGAGGGCAGCGAGCTCTTCACCTCGACCACTGAGAGAGAGAGATAGAGAAAAAGAGAAGAAGGAGAAGAGTTACAAATTACATTCCTCAGGAGGATTCTCATGTAGGATTCTGACTGGTCAGAAGATGTTGAGATGGATTTTCCAGTAGTGTGTAATCATGGTGAAGGTTTTTTTTGTTGTTGTTTACAAAAGGAGTCTCCAGTGTCAGTGTAGCTGCTAATGTATAATGCAAGCGAATACATGAACTAACTTGAGCAGTACAGGAACACCATGAGGAACGCCATGAGGAACACCAAGAGGAACGCCATGAGATGTAACTATAACTGGATAAAAAGTACCAAAGATTGACACATGTTCATGTTTTAATTTCATTTATTTTATTATACACATCATTTTAAAGTGTCTGTGGCGAACATACACCTCAGGAAAGACTTAACCCTGAGTGACAGTAGATGTTCTTCACCTGCTTCTTCTGCATCCATCTATCCAAAAGTGATCTAAAAAAGTAATCTTCGGCACAATCAGAAAGATCTGAAAAAATCTATGGGAAATCTCTTTCTCTTCTTCTTCTTCTTCTTCATCCACCTCAAAGATCACTCCACTAGCATGAGACAAGAGATCATCTCCTTCTTCATCTTGTTCCTCCCTGATTTCCACCATCACTATCGTGAATACAGATCTCTTTCTTTATATTCTTCTCTTCTCCTTTATTTTCATCCATGTCCACTATTACTCCACTAGCATGAAACAGGAGATCTCTATCTTCTCCTTAATTCATCTCTACCATCATTCCAAAAACACGAGACAGAAGATCTGCTACTTCTCCTTCTCTATTCATTTCCACCACTGCTCTTCTAGCACGAGACAGCAGATCATCTCCTTCTCCTTTTTCTTCTTCCATTTCTACCATGCATAAATTTAGACAGACCTCTATCTTCATGTTCTTTCTCTTCTTCTTCATTTTCATCCATCACCATCGCTTCCATCACTCCACTAGCAGGAGATCTCTTCTTCTCCTTCATCCATCTCCACTATTATTTCAAAAACTTGAGACAGGATATCTGCGGCTTCTTCTTCTCCACCATCACTCTACTAGATGAGAGAGAAGATCTCCTTCTTCTTCTTCAATGATCTTCTCCCTCACTCCATTTCCATTAGACAGGAGATCTCCTATTCTTCTCCCCCTCCACCATCATTCCAAAAGCATGAGACGTTTAATGTTATTTTCTTTCTCCTGCTTCTTCAACCATCTTCACCATCACTAGGAAGGTTTGAATCTACATTTGCATAATCCAGAAAAACCCTTCCTCTTTTTCTTCTTCTTCTTCATTCATCTCCATTATTTCTCAACCAGCATGATACAGAAAATCTCATTCTTCTTCAACCATTTCCACCAGCATGGTCAAAAGTGAGTCTATCATGACCCAGGAGATTTCTTCATCCATCTCCACCATCACTTCACCAGCATGATATGAATGATCTCCTTCTTCTTCCACTTTGTCTTCTTAATCCACTTCCAACATCAATTCACTTGCATGAGACAGGAAATTTCCTTCTGAGATGCTTCCTTCATTTTGGTTTCTCCAGTAAAAAGCTAAGTACTGCTGGACATGGCTGAAACATCTCCTCATTTCACAATGTTAAATAATAAATCAGCAAAATATCTCTTCGAGTTCATAACAGCAGCAGGTTATAAAAGAGGAGATGATGAATATTAATGAGGTGGATTTGCATACATGAATATTCATAACCAGTGGGAGGTTTCATGGAGAAATAGAGGGTCGGCTGTCGGAGTGAAATTATGAAATCAGAGTTTTAAAATAAAACGCTGACACATTTCTGATCTTCTCCTTCTTAATCTTAGTCCACCTCCACCTATACTCCACCAGAAAAAGGCATCTCCAACATCATGAGTATGAGACAGCAGATCTCCTCCTTCTCTTTCTTCTTCCTCTTTTCACCATAATTCCCATAGCATAAGACAGGAAATATTCTTCTTTCTCTCTTTTGGCTTCATCCATCTCCTCTATCATGCCCCTATCAAAAGATTGGAGATCTTCTCCTCCTCCATTTTCACCATCGCTCCACTAGCTTGAGATGGTGGATCTCCTTCTTCCTCTGCTCCCTTCATCTCCACCATCATTCAATTAGCACAACACAGGTTACGTAACTCTTCATCTTCTTCACCTTTGTCTTCCTCTAACTCCACCATCACTCCACTGGTAAAAAATAGATCTTCTTTTCTTCCTGCTTCCATCACCACCATCTTTAATAGCCTGAGACAGAAGATCTACTTTTTATCTTGCTTCATCTCATTATACTTTATCTAGCTCCACCATCACTCCACTACCATGAGACAGGAGATCTCCTTCTTTATCTTCCTGCTTCCTTCTCCTCTTCTTCTTCTTACTCTTCAACCATCTCCACCATCGCTCCAATAGCTTGAGACAGAACCTCTTCTCTCTTCCCTTCTTCATCCATATCGACCATCGCTCCAACAGCTTGAGACAGAAGCTCTTCTCTCTTCCCTTCTTCAGCCGATCTCGTTCTTATTATCCTTCATTTTCATCTACTCATCTACTCCTTCCTCCTCTTCATCCATCTCTACCATGATTCTACCAACACAAAACAGGTAAACAGAACGTTCCAGCTCTGGGAATGAAATTCTTCTGTGAACACGGCATCAGGAGATTTGCTGTAGTTATTTATATCGGACGTAATGCATGACTCTGAGAGAGACTCTGGAACCCTGAGCAGGTTCTCACCTGCATGAAGAACTACTTTGACCGCCAACTTTCGCAGTAAGACATCAGTCTCCGCCATCACTCCACGAGCATGAGACCACCATTTATAGTTTAGAAAATGCTGTTGCTAGGCAACCAGTAGTTATAAACTCCAAGTGTTTGAAAATATTCTATACTATATGGTCAAAACGTTTGTGGACACACGAGCATAACATTTGAAGGTGCTTTCTGAACATCTCGTTCCTCGTTTTGAACTTACAATCAGCTCCACTCTTCCAGAAGATGTTCCACTGGATTTTGTGGAGATTTGTACCAGACTCATTCAGCCACAAGGACGTGTGTTAATAAATGCAGGTACTGATGTGGGTGAGCGACATGTAGGTGAGCTCTAGAGCAGGAGATCTTTCTATCCATCTCCAACTCAAAATTGCATCCAAAGACGTCTTATACACTTGTGTTCCTTCAACAGTTTGGTGGAGAACCAACATTGGTGTAAAAAAACCTTTAGCTCATTTAGATCATGATAAAGATCAACCGGCTTTAACGAGCGGAGAAACTAAGCTGATAACTGAGACTAGCGTTTTGCAAACACACAAGCGAACAGGAAGCTTCATGATCGCTCGGCTCCAAATCGTCGTTAGCAGACGTTCAGCACGTGGCTGTGACTTAAGTCCATCAACTAATTAATGAGTTCACTGGTAAAATGGATAAAATCCTTACACCCGGAAGGCATGAGGACACTTCTGTAGAACATCGACGTGAACGAGCCACACGTGATCTACAGCGAGATCCAGGATTATCAGCCACAAGCCGATCATGAACCATTCATTCATTTTGAACGAGTCTTTAACGTGACTCAGAAGAATGAGTCGTCTCAAAGAGTGATTCTTTTCCTTAATGTTCTTCTTTTCCTTCTTCTTCCTTCATCTCAATCTTCACTCCTCTAACGTGAGAAGAAAAATCTTGCTCTCTTTCTTCTCCCTTCAACCCCACCATCACTGCACTAACATGAGACCGAAGATCTTCTCCTTCTTTCTAATCAGTGTCCACCCTCATTGCACTAACATGAGACTGAAGATGATCTTCTTCTTCTTCATCAGTCTCCACCATCAATGCACTAACATGAGACCGAAGATCTTCTCCTTCTTCTTCATCAGTCTCCACCATCACTGCACTAACATGAGACCGAAGATCTTCTCCTTCTTTCTAATCGGTGTCCACCATCATTGCACTAACATAAGACAGAAGATCTTTTCCTACTTCTTCATCAGTCTCCACCATCACTGTACTAACATGAGACAAAAGATCTTCTACTTCTTCTTCACCAATTTTCAACTGCACTCCACTAGCATGAGACAGAAGATCTTTAACTTCTAATTCAGATCTTCTCCTTATTCATCAGTCTCCACCATCACTGCACTAACATGACACAGAGGATCTTCTTCTTCTTCTTCATCAGTCTCCAACATCACTGCACTAACATGACACAGAGGATCTTCTTCTTCTTCATCAGTCTCCACCATCACTGCACTAACATGACACAGAGGATCTTCTTTTTCTTCATCAGTCTCCACCATCACTGCACTAACATGAAAGAGAGGATCTTCTTCTTTTTCTTCATCAATTTCCAACTTTACTCCACTAACATGAGACAGAAGATCTTCTACTCCTTCCTCCATCTCCACCATCGCTCCACTAATATGAGACAGAAGATCTTCTACTTCCTCCATATCCATCATCACACCATTAGCATGAGAAAGGAGATCTCATTCTCTTCCTTCATTTCCATCAGCATTATCCAGGAGATATTTTTCTTCTCTTTCTGATTCAACCACCTTCGCCATCACTATACTTACATGTGAAAGATCCTCTGCTTCTTCTTCCTTCTATCTCCACCAGGACTAAAATCTCATGAAGCAGTAGAACTTCGCATTCATATCCTTCTTCCTCGATCTCTACCATCACTATACTAACGTGAAAGATCTTCTCCTTCTGCTTCCTCCATCTCAACAATCACTACAGCAACATGTGAAAGATTATCCCCTCCTTCTTCCTCCATCTCCACCATCACATCACTAGCATAAGACAGAAAAGCTCCTTCTCCTTCCTAGGTTGCCAGATGTTCAACCAGATGAAACTTGGTGGCGGCAAACGTAATTTACATACCATTAAATGAGAACATTGAATAAGATGACAACATTACAGCCGTGGGAATCTGTGTATCTGTTCAGCACGAGTCAGGAAACAACGAGGTGAGATGAAAAGGAAAAGAGAAACCGGAGAACACAGAGTGAAGGTTGTGTGTATGTAATTGTGTATGTGTGTGTGTGTGTGTGTGTGTGTGTGTGTGTGTGTGTGTGTGTGTGTGTGTGTGTGTGTGTGGGATGGTCTACAACAGCTATTTCCGCAGTGCAATCGTTTTTTTTTTGTACCGAGAGAGGAAAATCCAGTTAGAGCCTCCTTCGAGTGTCGAAATGAAACGGCAGCATCACTGCGGCTTCCTCCTACACACTCAGTTCCAGGAATCCCCTCACATCGGCATGCTGATGAGAGTCATTCCCCCGAAACGGGATTCCCTCCGAAGCTTCCTCGTCCGCTTTATTGTCTTCAGGCTTTTCCTCAACAAGGATATGAAAATAAACCATAATAAACACAGGAACTAAAAGACGCCTCGAGGGCAAGAGATCTTTTCTTCACAACGAACCAAGAGAGAAGATGCAGGTTCTAAATGCCGAGAAGTGGAGAGATGGCGAACGATAAAGGCGGGCAGTGGGAGTTTCGCAAGCATCGGGAGACTAAAAATAGCCGAGGGAAGGCAGGAAGTGGCGAGAAGCAGTTCCTCATTACACAAACATGAAGGGAAACAGAGGGCAACGGCAAAACAGTTGTGAATTAGCCAACTAGGTTGGAATCGATAAAACCGAGGAACAGACCGGAGCCCGGATTAGGTTATGAGATTAAATCAAAGTGCTGAGATTACAGCCCTCACACGCAAAGAGCGAGGGCTAAAAATAACCCCGCTGTCATTCCAGCCTTCCCCACGACCGCCTCCAGCTCTGCAAGCCTGCCACTATCTGGCAAATCGCATTCTGAGCTCCTGACACAACACTTCGTAGGAGATTTGCTGGGGTTTCCATGTCATTGGACCTGCAGCACACATTACAGCGATTTCCACGCTCGGTACGTCCAATTCGACACTTCACAAGGTTGAAGTTGAGGTGGTGCAGCAGTGAAAATGCTGGAAAAGGATGAAGGCAAAATGCAGGTGGAACGAATGGAGCTAGAATGAGAGTCAGGGTTCATGGGGTAAATCACTTTTTAAGATACTTGTGATAGATGCCTGTAAATGGGGTAAAAGGGGAGTAAAGGGGAGAGTAAACAGAGGGTAAAAAAGAGTAAAGTGGGAGTAAAAGAGGAAGTAAAAGGGGAGTATATGGGAAGTAAAAGAAGGGAAAAGGGGGAATATAGGAGGAGTAAAAGGACATTGAGGAGGGAGTGAAAGGGAGTAAAGGGGAGTAAAATGGAAGAAAAAGTGGAATAAAGGGGGAGTAGAGGGGGAGTAAAGGAGTAAGTAAAAGGGGAGTAAAAGGGGAGTAAAGGGGGAGTAAAGGGGGGCTATAGGGGGAGTAAAGGAGGAAGTAAAAGGGGAGTAAAAGGGGAGTAAAAGGGGAGTAAAAGGGGAGTAAAGGGGAGGTATAGGGGGAGTAAAAGGGCAGTAGAGGGGGAGTTAAAGGGGAGTAAAATGGGAGTAAAGGGGGAGTAAAATGGGAGTAAATAGGGGGAGTAAAGGGGGAGTAAAAGAGGAGTATAGGGGGAGTAAAAGGAGGAAGTAAAAAGGGAGTAAAGAGGAAGTGAAATGGGAGTAAAAGGGAAGTAAAAGGAAAGTAAAAGGGGGTGAAAGGGGGGTAAAAGGTGGGTATAGGGGGAGTAAAGGGGGAGCAGAAGGGGAGTAAAAGGGGGGTATAGGGGGATTAAAGGGGAAGTAAAAGGGGAGAATAGGGGGGGGGAAGGGCAGTAGAGGGGGAGTAAAAGGGAAAGTAAAAGGGAAGTGAATGGGGAGTAAAATAGGAGTATAGAGGAAGTAAAAAGGGTGTAAAAGGGAAGGAAAGGGGAAGTAAATGGGAAGTAAAAAGGGAGAAATAGTGTAATAAAAGGGGAGTAAAGGTGGAGTAAAAGGGGGAGTAAAAGGAGAGGAAAGCAGAAGTACAAACGCTCTCCAAAGCAGATTAAAAAATAAAAACGCAGTTTTTGCGTCGTGAGGATTTCAAAAATTATGTGCAATTCATAGTCATTGCAGTGATGTAAAAAAAAAAAAAAAGGAAAATGAATAGAATAAACTCCGCTTCCTTCTTCTTCTCCTTCTCAGAAGGTAAGTTTGACGAATCAGGCAGCTCCTCAACACCTCCTCAAGAACAAGTAGGCAGCTTGGTTGTAGCAAAAAAACAGGCGACTCAACAAAGGACCAACAAATATTCCAGCTACGTCGTGCAAAAGCTCCAGTAAAAACATTTGCGTTTCCTACTTTGATCGCCGGTGTTGAGTAAGCCCTGTTCAAGACTGGTGGAGGAGAGATGGATAGAGATATTAAGAGCAATTCACAGAAAGAGTGAAAGAGAGAAAGAGCAAGAGTGAGAGAGAAGGAAAAAAAATCAAGTTGTGGTTTTGTAAACAGGGAAGACGAAAATAGTACTGGAAGTCAGGCCAAGGAGTGAAAGCTACCTCCTCATTACAGAGGAATAAAGTGACGGTAAGGGATCTCTGGGTTGAAATTGAGAATGTGGCAGGAAGAGAGGGTAGTGAAATGTGTGGAGGGGGTAGATTTGTGTATAAACTAGCTGGCTTCTTGTAATCAATAAAAGAACAGATGCAACCAAAACCTGGAGTAAGTCGTCACCAGATTAGATCCGTGTGCAGAGATTACTGTAATCACCCACAGCGAGGAAGCCCTAAAGATAGCCGCAGACTCGTCCAGCCCCACCCTCCACTGACCCCTTCCATCTCAATGGGCTCTTTTTCACGTAAAGGGTTCTGGCAAATCAAAATCCTGACGTGTTGTGCAGCACTTTCCAAAGTCTTAGTCAGAAAGAATGCTGGATAAGGGGTTTGTTTTTCGAGGGTACGAACATTGAGCTTTATGATTACAATTACAAATATTACGCCAAATAGTTCAACTTAGAAGCATTGATACTGTGAGTACTACTGACTCCTCAGGAAACCACCTACATGCTACACAAGTGACTCTGACATTCCATTTACAGCATTCAGCAGATCTTATCCCGATCTTCTTACATTTATCTTTCAGCTCCGGGGTGAGGGGCCTTCCTCCTAGGGCCCAGGAGTGGCAGCTCTGCAACTAAGCTCCCACCTCCACACACTTCCTTCATTTATTATTTATTTTTTTTTATCTCAGGGCAAAAAGGAGCCCAAGTGACTTTTTAAAAAGTTAGGTTTACATCTATGCATTTAGATAAACAACTTACAATGATCTCATTTATGCCAGAGGTCCCAAACCAAGCACCTGGCTAAGGAGAAGTTACTACCAGGTCCCAAGCACTTCCTGGAGAAAATGTCTATAGACATGACACTGTATTTGTTATTGTATGTGTTTACCTTTATCCAAATGTACATATGGTACCAAGTCCAAGTCCAAGTGATGGTGATAATGGAGAAAAGATCCATTGTATCTATAATACCGTCTCGTCTCTGGGGCAGGTCTCATTCCCCAAAACACCATTTGCGTTATACAAACTACTACCCCCAACCAAGTAGCAGCAATGCCCCCAATCCCCACCCAAACCCACACTGCAAGAAAAGTTCAATACCAAATCAGGTCCATGGTGTACAAAAGGTTGCAGATCTTCGAGCACTTCTCAAGAGTCCAGCATCGGCACCTTGGTGGTGCTGAGATCAAAACTTACAACCTTCCATTGCTATTACCCACTGACCCCCCTGTAGAACCATTAGCCATCCCTTACCCGACCTGCAAACTTGTATTACAACCAAGTCTGAATCTTTTCCCAAGCTGATCTTCAACACAATGATGTAATGATGTGAGAGATTAACTTGAAAAACAGATTAAAGAAACATTCCTGCAAGCACCTGGACATGAAACCTGAGACTCCTGAACCTCCAGGAAGCGTCTAAAAACCTGAAGCTGAACCCTGTTCTGACCCTGATCTCGGAGAAGAACATTCTCTGTAGAAATCTCGTACACACTAAAGCTTCTGTGAGTGAGCCAGAGAACTTATATTCATAACAACTAATCACTGAAAGTAGCAAGCGGCTGCCAGACACTCGCTGGAAAAAGAACGAGGGCAAGCGGCCAAGAGTGGTGAATGAGATTAAAGCCTGATCTCGAGGAAACCGGAATCACACCCCGGCTCTTTATGCTGGAACCTGAATAACAACCTGACCTGAATGACCATTTTTCTTAGGTCTAGAACTCCACACGACTTCGAACTACTTTACGAATCAACATATATAATATATAAATAAATGTTGAGGAGGTATTAACTCAAACAACTATCGCTGCTGATGAATGGGCAACACCGATTAATCGTTCGACCTCTAATAAACAAGCCGTATATCTACAGGAAGCATTAAAACGTGAAACGTTGATTCATTACTATGGAAACCATGACCATATAAAACCAAAGGCGCTTTATACCCCCTAAAAAGCGATTTGCATTAGTGCTACGGTTATAGCTGCTCTAGAACCATCAAGAAACAACCTTCTGACCAGACGTTCAAATGAAAGCATGTATGTATGAGGACCAGAATAGTTGCACTTGAAACGCTGTAAATCGGTTTGCGACTGCCAGCAGCGGTGAACAATGCGCGAATACCAATGACTTTCCCTGGTGGAAATGTTTCAGCAAACCTGCCAAGTGCTCATCCTGGATGGTTTTTCCTCTCTCCCGCGTTCAGGTCAAAAAAATAAACCTAAAACCTTGACCTCAGGTTTGGGTGGGCGTGGGGGGGCAAAACCTTGAAATGTATTGTGTATGTATGCAAACGGCCACCCTGTTTTTATTATAAATTTTTTTTTGGGAAGAGGGGGGTTCTTTTGGGCATGTTCCACGTTTGTACGAGAGGGGGGAAGGGATTTTCTTGTTAGCTGCTTGTTTTTAAAAAGTTTTCTCTCTGGTTTTTTTTTTTTTTTTGGTACATTATTAGCGCTCTTTCGTCCTCCATCTACTCATCTGATGTTCGCCCCGTCCCCAGCTCAGGACTCCCGGGGGAGATTAAAGACAAGCAGTGACAGAACCCGGAGTGTGCCTGTTAAAAAAAAAAAGTGGGTTATAAATAAACCAGGATTAATAATGCACCGGGAGGGTTGAGGGGTATGAGGGGGAGGAGTCCAAGGGCTCAGGGGTTTCGCACTGCGCTTTTAAAAGCGCTTCTATTTTCAGCTCGTTTTTTTTCTCGACACTGTAGCTTCGAGCGTCTCTCTTTCTATTTTACACACACACACACACACACACACACACACACACACACACACTTGAGTTTCTCTGGCTCTGTCTCTGTGCTGCAGATGGAACGAGCTCCTGCAGAGAGGCTGTGTTTGATGTGAGAAAAATGGAGGGATATATCCTGATGGGATGGGAAGGGGACGGAAGCGTAGCCGCGGCCTGTCTCGCTGCTCCGACTCTACTCTAGGTTTTTCTGACAAGTCCCTGCTCTAGGGGAGATTCCTTTACACGCTGACAGCGCTGGCAGAACATCACCCGGATAATTGGACGGCAGAGTTCAGGAACTAAAGTTCCTTCGCTATGACTCCCACCACCGCCTTCGATCGTCTTCCAATAGATAGACAGAGAGATAGAGTGCAGAAACTAGAGACGCCTTCCTTTCCTTTTATGCTATACAACACATACACACGTTTACAATTACAGCATTTCACTTACATTTATCTCTTTCATACAACTGAGCAGCTATAGGCTAAGGGCCATGCTCAGGGGCCCAGCAGTGGCAGCTTAGTGTTGGGCTGGGATTTAAAATTACAACCTTTAGATCCAAAATCCTATGCCTCAACTTCTAAACTACCACCTAAGCATAACCACTACGCTTACCCACGTTTTCAATTCAGTATCAGTCCATGCGAACGTTCTGTCGCTATAGAAACGATAATGTGGTGAGAATCCTAATCAATAAAATTCTGACCAATCAGAATCCAGAATTACAAAATGCGCTGACAGAGCTAATAAATGGCCAGTATTATGTACAATAAAACATCACATTTAAAGTGCTGTGTTTGCGTGTGTGTGTGTGTGTGTGTGTGTGTGTGTGTGTGTGTTTGCTGGTACTTCAGATAAACCATGTAAGAACAGATAAGAAACACAGCGAACTAATCACTGCTTGTCGACAGTAAAGTTGTGTGAACGTGCATAAGTGTGTGTGTGAGTGTGCATGAGTGTGTGTGAATGTGTGTGTGTGTGTGTGTGGTGAGTGTGTTTGTTGAAACCTGGACAAACCAGTCAACAGCAACGCAACACAACAAAGTGAGCAGAAGTCATTTTCCTAATAAGACTCAGTAACTGTTGGAGATATAAAGTGGGCGGGGCCAGCAAATGTGATCCAATTAGATGCCGATCGCTCTCTCTCTCACTCACAATGATTACATAAGAGAGAGAGAGAGCGAGGGAGAGAAAGAAACAGAAAGAAATACAGGGACAGAGAGATGGAGAAAGAGACAGACAGACAGACACATAGACAGACAGATACCTAAAGAGACAGACAGACAGATGGAGAGACATATAGACAGACAGACAGATGGAGAGACATATAGAAAGACAGACAGACAGACAGATGGAGAGACATATAGAAAGACAGACAGACAACTAAAGAAACAGACAGACAGATGGAGAGACATATAGACAGACAGACAGACAGATAGAGAGACATATAGAAAAACAGACAGACAGACAGACAGACAACTAAAGAGACAGACAGACAGACAGACCGAGAGACATATAGACAGGCAGACAGACAGACAGACACCCATGTCTTCAGCACACTCATATGACATCACTTTTTACTGTTTACATGGCGTTTTTGCACATTTTTTTTTTGATTGCTGCTGTTGCTCTTTTGCACAATATTTTGTTTACATTTTTGTTAATTACAATGTTCACTTTACTCGTTTACACACTGTGGAGGAGGAACGTTGTTTTATTTCACTGTGTACTGCGTCAGATATATATGGTTGAAATGACAATAAAAGCTTCTTGACTTGACTTGACAGATGGAGAGACATATAGACAGAAAGATGAAAAAACAGACAGACGGACAGACAGTTGGAAAGACAGACAGATGGAGTGACAGACAAGTGAAACATGAAAGACAGTCCTCTGGGTTTTTGTGAGCTGTTAGTGTTAGACTTGCTATCGACGTTCCTCCAGCTCAGATACAAAACAGAGCTGATGGTGCAGTGTGATAAATAACACACACACACACATGCACACACACACACACACACATACACACACACATTCAAACACACACACACACACACACGTATGCACGCGGCACAATCCTAATGTGACTGTTCCTGTGGAAATGAACAAACACTGAATGCTTTATATAACCTGCTGGAAGGAGAGCAAAGCACGCGCGCACACACACACACACACACACACACACACACACACACACACACACACACACACACACACACACACACAGAGACACCTCAGAAACCTGTGGTCTATAAACAGCTCTTATCTAGGGCTGCACCATGCTAGAAAAGATCGCAGTAATCTATCTATCTGTCTGTCTGTCTATCTGTCTGTCTGTCTGTCTGTCAAACTTTTTCTTTCTTTCATATTTCATGTAGAAATATTTACATCAAAGCTAGATCATAAATTTGCATGTCTGAAACAAAATATGTGTCCAAAACTATCGGAACACCTGACTTTCCCACCCAGATGTGTTTTTCCCCAAACATCTTTGGACAATTTTTGGATGCGGTACAATTCAATATCTACCTTAGTTCTAAGTGACCTAAACCGGTTAGAGCATGACCCAAAATCCAGCTCCATGAAGATCCGAAGATCTCCTGCTATAGCGCTCCAACACTATTGAAAACCCGGCTTTGGGATGAATTGTTCACACTGACTGCACCCCAGAAGCCTCCTCACCTCACCAACATCAGTGCCTGACTTTACTAACACACATCCTTGTGGCTTAATGAAATTCCACAAATCTCCACCAAATCTTGTGGAACATCTTTAAAGAAGAGTGAAGCTTATTACAAAAGCAAATGGACACTAAACGTGGAACGAGATGTTCAGAGACAGAGGTCGATGTGTGTGAGGAAGACGCAGGTACCAGAGACGCCGTTAGTGTTTCTTTTTTCCAGCTTTTCCGGCCCTTCCCCCTGCTCCAGAGATTTGCCTTTTTTTTTCTTTCCTTTTTTAAACGGAGCTGTTTTGCAGAAAGCCGAGCTTACGTCATGGTCTTATTTTCTTCTACACCAGGCTCTGGTAGAGACGAGAAAGAGAGATAGATAGAGAGAGCGAGAGGAGAGAGAGAAAAGCATGAATATTGCTTTCCAGAAATAGCACATAGCAACGCTCGCTAGGCCGCCCTGTCAAATCTGCTCTTCGTCCTCGTCTTGTTAGCGCAGCAGAGAGAGGACGGGGGTGGAAAGAGAGAGAGAGAGAGAGAGAGAGAGAGAGAGAGAAAGAAAGAGATGGGCATGCAAGATGGAGAGTGACAGGGTGAAGGCTGGAGGAGACGGTTGTGAAGATCAACAGGTTGGCGTGGGATATCTGCGTAGCGTTCAGACTCGCTTCTGGAGCTAATCAGAGAGCAGCGTGATTTATGATGCTCGGGAAGCTCCGAGGCGGAGGGCAAGAGCCGGCCCTGTTCAGCCAGACTGCACGCCTAGTGGGAAAACCCGGAACAGTGCAGGAATAATGCGAGTAAATAGGGAATTGTTTGAAGGATAATCTTCATCATTAGCATATTCATTTAATTAACGTTTATTCAGTGTGCAGTCAAATAAACTACAAATAAACTAGCCCTTCTTTACGCCACTTTCACTTCTGAAATAACCAATTTGCTCAATTTACCTTTAATACTATGTTGATATTAATAATTTATGATATCCATCCATATCTAGTCATCTATATTTTAATATTGTTATTTTTAAATTCACACTCTCACTCAGCCTCTCCCTGCTCTAATCACCTACACCTGTTCCCCATTACCTTTTCCCTTTATAAGGTCCTGATTCCACCTCGCTCGCGATCGGATCTACTCGTTGCCATGAGAGATCTACCGGACTTCCTACCACTACTATTCCCCGTACTTTTATGCTCCTCTACCTGCTTTGGAGGAAGCACTCAAAATAGGTTTGCCTTTAACGGTTCACATTGGCGATCATCCCTGGACTACCCGCGTTACGGATTCTACCCGCATTACGGTTTATACCCGCTCTCCGGGTCGTACTTCTCCTCAACCCTCTGCCTTGTATATGTTTGGACTAAATAAAGACAGAGTGTATAACCATACTCCTTTTTCCGACTCTTGGACAATAAAAAAAAAGAATAGCAACAAAATAATTCGATGCAGCTCACTGGTACATGGTGCTATCGTGAGCTATCTTTGGAAAAGGCCTGCGGGCGACTCACGTGGTTCTAGTGGGCGACCATGTTGGTGTATAGCATTGAGAGTATAGTGTAAAGTGTATAGAGTATAGTTTATATCAAATATAGTGTATATTAAGTATAGTGTATAGAGTATATTAATTATAGTATATAGAGTATAGTGTATAGAGTAAATCAAGTATAGTATATAGAGTATAGTGTATAGAGTATATCAAGTATAGTATATAGAGTATAGTGTATAGAGTATATCAAGTATAGTATATAGAGTATAGTGTATAGACTATATCAAGTATAGTATATAGAGTATAGTGTATAGAGTATATCAAGTATAGTATATAGAGTATTGTGTATAGAGTATATCAAGTATAGTGTATAGAGTATTGTGTTTAGAGTATATTAATTATAGTATATAGAGTATTGTGTATAGAGTATAGTGTATAGAGTATATCTAGTATATAGAGTATAGTGTATAGAGTATAGCATATAGAGTATAAAGTATAGTGTATAGAGTATATCAAGTATAGTATATAGAGTATTGTGTATAGAGTATAGCATATAGAGTATTGTGTATAGAGTATTGTGTATAGAGTATAGCATATAGAGTATTGTGCATAGAGTATAGCATATAGAGTATTGTGTATAGAGTATAGCATATAGAGTATTGTGCATAGAGTATAGCATATAGAGTATTGTGTATAGAGTATTGTGTATAGAGTATAGCATATAGAGTATTGTGCATAGAGTATAGCATATAGAGTATTGTGTATAGAGTATTGTGTATAGAGTATAGCATATAGAGTATTGTGCATAGAGTATAGCATATAGAGTATTGTTTACAGAGTATAGAGTATTGTGTATTGACTGCACTTTCTCTGTGACCTTATTCATCCTTTATATTATATACATTAAAACTACAGACCACCACAGTCAGTAAAAGTCCTGTAATAACCAATATTATCCCATGACATCCCATAATATCCTCCGTTCTGCTCCGGAACACTGAGCCATTCAGCACACATGGTGTCCAGAAGTGTGGCCGTGTGGCATAGGGGGGAGAAGTTTTTCAAGCACCTTCCCCTCAGGCTTCAACGCTCCTGCCTTCACCTTTTAGGCACGAATAAAAAAAAAAAAGAAGAAGATGAAGAGGAAGGAGAAGGAGGAGAAGAAGAAAGCAAACGCGCAACATAAACACGAAGACGCTGAAACGTGGTGGCTGAGCCACGGGCTGAGAGCGCACCACTGTTTATGTGTTCTATAAATGCACAGGCATTGACGTCAAACGCTCGCACGGCTGGAATGTTGTTTTCTGGGTAAACTTCAACGTGTGGTGCGGAATTCAGAAAGCCGGCCAGGGAAAGAGGAGGAGGAGGAGGAGGAGGAGGAGGAGGAGGGAGATGGCTGATCCCGGCTCATTACACACCCAAATACAGAGTTCTTCTTTATATATTTACATATACACACACACACACACACACACACACACAAAAATACAAATTGATAAGTATTAAAAAATATATATATAAACTACGCCTCATTTAATATGCAAATATGAATATAACCAGAATATACATATGCTTCTATTTTAATTAGCATATGTTTGCATAGACACACTGTATTGGCAAAAGTTGGTGGACACCTGACCGTAAGATTTCTATGTGCTTCTTTTTGAACATCTAATTTCCACATTGAGTCCCGATATGCTCTTCTAATCATCTCCACTCTTCTGAGACGTTGTGGAGATTTTGTGCGAGATTCATTCAGCCACAAGGACTAACTTTGTTAGTAAAGTCAGAGACTACAGGATGTAGGTGAGGTGAGGAGGCTCCTGGGGTGCAGTCAGCATAAAACATTCATCCAGGAGGTGATGCTGGACGAGTTTCGGGGTCTCCAAAACATCCAAAAAAACATCTTATAACAGGATTTCATGAAGAACCGCATACTGCATGGCTGGAAATTCTTGTGTCCCAATAGTTTTGGAGTTTCAGACACGAAGATGCACAGGTGAAACAAAAGTGCTTTCTGAAAGAACAATTAGCAAAAATGTGCGTTTGGAGAGACGTGCGGTTAAAGAGGACGTGTTTAATAACTATCACAAGAAATCCAAATTCGACGCAGAAGGTCATGTGACCACACACCGGGTTTTTCCTATAATTCGTCACACGCGTGTTCCGTGTTCGGCGGGTTTACAAGTGCTTTATGTGTAAAAGCTCGCTGACCCACACTAGGGGTTTTTATAGCGTTCAGACTGAGACTGAGCCACACACACACACACACACACACACACTTCTCTAAACTATGTGTGTGTGTGTAAGTGTGAAAGCCATGTATACACTACAGACAGTCTCTGCTCTTGCACTCTCACACTGCGTGTAGGCGGGAGCTCGGCTCAACATCCCACACACACACACACACACACACACACACACACACACACACACACAGTTAGAGATTCCGTCTGTAACCCAGCCTCCTCTCGTTTCCACATTCATCCAGAAAAGCAACATTTTATCCTGCAGCACTTCGCCGACCGTCCAGGAAATAACGACGATCACAAGGGTATCAGAAGCTCAGATTATACGCTGGAATCGAACGCAATTTAAAGCTTATTAAATCAAGATTCTGTCCGTAAAGCTGTGCCTCGGTTTCCAAAACAGAAAATAGGTTCGAAATAAATACATTTGTGTGTCTACGAGCAAAATAAAGAAATAAATTCATTAAAAAAGGGTGTGGATCTCATTTAATTAAGAATAAATAAATAAATAAATAAATAAATAAATAAATAAATAAATAATAAAGTAACTAAAAACTGTATCTAAACTGCATCATATAAAAGTAAAAAGATTTTTTATAATGGTTTGTTTGTTCAATATTTAGAAAATCAAAAGATAAAAAAAACAACAAACAATATAAAAAAATACAATTACAAAGAAAAACTAATTAAATATATAAAAAAAAAAAAAAAAGGAACAAAAGCTCCAAAATGCTAGACTTTTGTTTATATATAATAATAGGGGTTCAGGAGTGGTAGCTCCGCCCCCACACTATAACCAAGCCTCAGTCTGTAGATGTGGTGAAGGTTATGAGAGGAACTGTACAGGAGCCAAGCATCGCTGATGTTCTCACCCCTCACCCACACTTTATTTGTTTGTTTGTTTGTTTGTTTGTTTCAAGCCAGGAGCTTTTCTATAAACACGACAGTGAACCCGAAAAGCCAAAGACAGCCATCACAGGCCCCCAGAACAGATTCCCGCAAACACCATGACCAACGTTATTCACCCTGGAACCGGCTGTAGCACAAACGATCCCACCATAACCATACATCTAACCGTACCTGGTATCTGTACCCATACCCTCGACCCATACCTGTACTCATTCCTGCAACCGTACCCATAAAGCTCCAACCTCACGATCAAATCTATTGGAATTCCTCACAAACACAAAAACATCAAACCACCACCAAAAAACAAAACAAAAAAACAAGCAAATAAAAGATTATAATGTTTTTTTTGTTATTTAAATAATACCTCAAAAAACAAAACAAAACAAAAAATCAATAAAAAAAAATTTAAAAATTGCAATAATGCTTTAAAAGAAACAAAAAAAAATGAAAAAAAAAAAAAAAAAAAAAAAGGAAAAAAAAAAAAAAAAAAAACATTTATAAAATAATTTATAAACCAGCAAGTTTATTAGCATTAATTAAAAGTCTCCCAAAAAATAAAAAATGTAAAAGAAACATATCAAGAGTAAAATAAAAGAATAAAAAAATGTAAAAGAAACGAACAGATAAACTCTAAATAAAAAAAATTAAAATTAAAAAACAGATAAACATTAATAAATAAATAAATAAATAAATAAATAAATAAAAATGACTTGTAAGTAGAGAATTGAATATTACAGAGCCGTCAGTGGGTTTGAGGCCAGTGTGGAGTGTGGTGTATGGTGTGTGGTGTGTGGAGTGTGGAGTGTAGGTAGCATGATGTCTGGGCAGTGAAGACTTGGCAAACAAGTGTAACCAAAAATAAAGCAAACAAACAAATAAATAAATAAATAAATAAACAGAAATGGTGTCCTTAAACAGAGCAGGAACGTTGAAGCTGCATTGAGACCTCCTTCCTTTATCTCCGTCAGATCAACAACAACACATTTACGTCATCAGCTAGTTACACTTTTACCTTTCAAACACGTCAAGACCACTTTCCAACAAAACAACACGAAAAATACAACACATCAGGTACAAATTACAAATCCGGTCTTGGCTGCTGCAGGACCTGTAACTCTCACCTCAGGTTTTGGATGCAGTGGAACAGTCGCAAAAAAACACCCCATGGCTATTGTTTTATTCCTATAGGCTGAATATTAAATTTAAAAAAACTCCATAATAGTTCAACCTTCAATTCACAATGATGGTCATGATGTTCACCTGATTTAAACACCTAACTTTCCCAGTCAGATGTGCTTCTTTCCCAAACTGTTCCCACAAAAGTGGAGGCACACAATTGTCTTTGGATGCATTAGAAGAACATTCCAACAAACCTCCATGCTCCATGAAAGATCTGCTCTCAATTGGTTGGAGTGGAAGATCTCCTGCTCCTCTTTGGGTTGAACCGGTAAACACGCTGAAGGCACCCCAGGTTTCTCACCTCAGCCTTATAAGTTCCTGACTTTACGAACACCCTTGTAGTGAATGAATCTCAAACAAATCTCCACAAAATTTAGTGGAACATCTGCCCAGATGAATGGACAGTAAATGGGGAACCAGTATGGAATGAGAAGCTCAAAATGAAGCACATTCTAATTTTATCATCAGGTGTCCACACTTTTTGCCATATAGTGTATCTTATGTTTGATTAGACTCAGTGCTCTGATTTGCTGGTGTTACTCTGAAGCTGGAGAGGTCAGTCAGCGGGTCAGTGTGGCTAATCCAGAAAGATTAGTGCGGATCTGCGTTACATAAGTGAGGTTTGTTTCATTAAAACGCTTCCTGTGTTGAAGTGAAGCTTATTTACAGACTCTGATGCACCCTGAAACAAGATCTCACACACACACACACACACACACACACACACACACACACACACACACATTCTCTCTCTCTCAACAGTTGATCCTGGATCAGGAATCTACATTTATACATCATTTATTCAAATGATTTTATTACCCTAAATCCATACTACAGAACCAGGGCTGACACAGAGACTACACAGGCTGACACAGAGCCTACAGAGGGGCCAACACAGAGCCTACACAGGGCTGACACAGAGCCAACACAGAGCCAACACAGAGCCTACACAGGGCCAACACAGAGCCTACACAGGGCCTACACAGGGCCTACACAGGGCCAACACAGAGCCAACACAGAGCCAACACAGGGCTGACACAGAGCTACCAACACAGTGCCAACACAGAGCCTACACAGAGCCAACACAGAGCCAACACAGAGCCTACACAGGGCCTACACAGGGCCTACACAGAGCCAACACAGAGCCAACACAGAGCCTACACAGGGCCTACACAGGGCCTACACAGGGCCGACACAAGGCTGACACAGACCAACATAGAGCCAACACAGAGCCTACACAGGGCCTACACAAGGCTGACACAGACCGACATAGAGCCAACACAGAGCCTACACAGGGCCAACACAGGGCTGACACAGAGCTACCAACACAGTGCCAACACAGAGCCTACACAGGGCCGACACAAGGCTGACACAGACCAACATAGAGCCAACACAGAGCCTACACAGGGCCTACACAGGGCTGACACAGAGCTACCAACACAGAGCCAACACAGAGCCTACACAGAGCCAACACAGAGCCTACACAGGGCCGACACAAGGCTGACACAGACCAACATAGAGCCAACACAGAGCCTACACAGGGCTGACACAGAGCTACCAACACAGTGCCAACACAGAGCCTACACAGAGCCTACACAGGGCCTACACAGGGCTGACACAGAGCCTACACAGAGCCTACACAGGGCCTACACAGGGCTGACACAGAGCCAACACAGAGCCTACACAGGGCCTACACAGGGCTGACACAGGGCTGACACAGAGCCAACACAAAGCCTACACAGGGCTGACACAAGGCTGACACAGACCAACATAGAGCCTACACAGAGCCTACACAGGGCCGACAAAGGGCTGACACAGACCAACACAGAGCCTACACAGAGCCTAAACAGGGCCTACACAGGGCCAACAAAGGGCTGACACAGACCAACACAGAGCCTACACAGGGCCAACAGAGGGCTGACACAGAGCCGACACAGGGCCGACACAGGGCCCGACACAGGGCCGACACAGGGCCGACATGAACTCATACATTATTTATTTTTTTATTTATCCATTTAAACAATATATAAACGTATTGAAAATATCATGAAAACAAGAAATAAATGGATTTACATTTTACACATTAAATTTTTTTTCCATTTTAACATCGCATGAGCTGTTTCCAGACAAAAAAAACGACACCAATAGCACGCTAGTTACGTGTCAGATTTTTCTTTTCATTTCGTTGTTACGTCACAAAAACACAAACATACAAAAAAGTATTTTCACACATCCTCACTTTTTCTTCATTTAACTACATTACATTTATCCATGTAATTTAGCCCCACCCCATTTTTATTCTCTTGTTCGTCAACACTGACTTTCACAATTTAACACACTTTACCCATCTAATCATTGTTATACCGTCTCTAAAAATAAAAAAGGGATATAAACTAAACTCTGAGCTTCAGAGCTTTTTTGGGGGGGAGTGCCCACATGGTATAAGTCGCCTAAATGTTTGCCAGTGAAGCAGGTGCTGTTAGAAAGTGACAGAAAAGACGTGTCGACTCATGAGGTGACAGACAGACGTGTTAGCAGAGTCGCTAATAGGGTGGTTCACATGGGGATTTTGGGATGGGGACGGTCGGGGGGTTGGGGGTGTCTCTGGATAATTTTGGTGAGAAAAAGATCTCCGATACTTTAGGGACATCTGTGGAGCATCTGTCTCGATTGACGACTTAATCTGTACCTTTCAATCCACACGTTTTTTCTTCACCTTCAGTAAGCACGTTATCTGGTGAAGGTTGTGGTTGATCTGAGGTTAGGGTTGTCCTGGAAAAAACAGTTGCGAGCTGGGAATACACACTGGATGGGACCATCCCTAAACACATTTACACACTCAGTGACTCACAAGCTGGTGGAATGTAGGATTGAACTGGAGAACCCAAAAAGGACCTGACTAGACAACAGTAGGAAAACATTTAAGAACTACTTCACACTCCAGCAATTTGAGATCAGGATAGAACTCGATCATTTGAGGAGCTTGCTTTGATCCAGAACATCCTTCTATCTGATAGGCCATTATTTTTGCCTGTTACCATAGGAACAGTCTCGAATTGGTCTTTTTGTAGTAAAAACTCAGGTCTTGACCACCGAGAATGACCGAGAACTTTCTCACGACTTTACTTGTGACCTAAAGCGTTCAAACTCATGCCCTTTTGGTCTCCAGTGGAGAACTGTAACGGCTGAGTAAGCACTGCTGAGTCAGACAGTTTGAAATCTTTTGCTCCGTGAGCATGTCACCTGCTATAACTGGTTACAATTGAGAACATTTTTAGAAAAAAAAAGGCAGAAGCAAACTCGGACCCTCGTGAGACGTCTATTTTAAGAACAACCTCGACATTTTATCATTCTTAGTTTTGCTTCTGAGTTTTCAGGAGCAGGATGGATCTTCTCGAAATGTCCTTGAAGGTTCGGTCAACAAAGCACTTTGGATTCGTAGAGGGATTTCGCCACGTTGGAAAGAATCTGCGAGTTTGAAGAATGGAGGAATTTTCTGTAAACCGACAAAAACACGGTCGCACCAAAAATGACACCTGTAACATGACCATGATTATAACCAGGAAAATATATTCCAGATGATTTTCAAATCCTGTGGTGGTTCCACAGCTGGTCTCAAAAAAAAAAAACAGAAGCGGAGAAGCGTCCCTCATAGCACTCTTGTTATTTGAACAGGTGTCATGGACGTTACAGTAGAATGTGGGATGACATAGGAGAAGGTCGGTGATGTTTGAAATGGATGGATGAGGGAGGACATTGGAGGAGGTGGTTGGACCTGGGCCAGAGGTGGGGGACGTGAGAAATGGGTGGATGTGGGAAGACATGGGAGGAGGTTTGAGAGATTTCCAAAAGCATAGGATAAAGTGGAAGTAAGAAGGAGGGCCTGAGAGGACATGGGAGGAAGTGGGAGAAGGTAGGGTGAGGTTAGAGGAGGTAGGAGGGGATGAGGAGGAGGTGAAATGAAATGGGAAGAATTAAAAAGAGAGGAGAGGTGGTGTCATTTTTGAAGATGTTGCAGGATGTGGGAGGATGTGAGAAGACATGAGAGGAGTTAGGAGAACATGGTAGGAGGTGGGGGGGCTTAAGAGTAGGAGGAAAGGAGAGGAAGTGGGAAAAGCGAGAAGAACCTCAGAGGACATTTAAGAAGGTGGGATATGGAGGGAAGACATGTGAGGGGCATGGAAGGAGTGGTAGGAGTATAAACACATGGGAGGAGGTTGAAGAAAGTAAAAGAAGATGGATTGAAGTGGGAGGAGATTCGAGGAGGTGTGAAGATGTGGGAGCACGTGAGCAGATCTACACACTTTGGTTGTTTAAATGAGCTCAGACAAGGCTACGTGAGAGACCTGAGCACCCGTGTACGATTCGGAGAAGTTGCTAAAGAGGGTGGACGTGATAAGGGCAGCCTGTTTGTCCAGTTTTGTTTATTCTGTATGCAATTTGAGATCCCATGAGTCAGAATTTCACTCTAAAGTGCTTCGTAGCCCTGATATACTGACGCATTAACAACTCGCTGACGATGGACGATTATACGGAATTTTTCACAAAAAAATAGAGCAGAATTTGATGCTTTTGTACCAGAAGAAGTAGAAGAATAAAGCGCGGTGGAATGAATCCACAAAGAAGCGAAGTATTGCAACCTGAAGACCAGGTATTACATGTGCAAAACTCTGTTCAAGCGTTCAATAATGAAAAGGTTTATCTCAGAACGATCTGAAGGACTTTTAAAATAACATCATGCACTACATGGCAAAAGTTTGTGGACACCCGACCACAAGACTGACTCCATTTCCAACATCCCAGTTCATATTTAGTCTCCATTTACTCTTATATGATCCTTTAAGATGTTCCACTCGATTTTGTGAAGATTGTGTGGGATTCATTCAGCAACAAGGATGTGTGTTAGTAAAGTCAGGTCCTACAAGATGGAGGTAAGGTGAGGAGGCTTGTTCGACAGGTGTTTTATAGGGGGTGGAGCTCTATAGCAGGAGATCTTCCACTCCAACTCATGGAAAGCAGATCTTCACGGCTTTTTGTGTGAAGCTGGAACAAGTTCGGCTTTAAAGTGCGGGGAAAATCTCACGCTACAGCGTCTAAAGACACAAGTACACTTGTGTGCCTCTGAGTTTGTGGTCACGGTTTTGAAGATGAAACGCTTATGTCTGGAAAAAGCAGGTGTTCCAATACGTTCCGATAAACCAATCAAGAAAATGTTTATTTCGTAGGCCTTCCAAAACATTTACGGCATTTGGGAAGCAACTTGCAACGGTCATACAGCTGAGCAGTTGAGGGTCGAGGGCTTTGCTCAAGAGCCCAACAGTGGAATTTTAATGTTGCTGGGATTTGAACCCATGACCTTCCGACAGCTTATCCACTGCGCTACCCACCTCCCAACACGTTATGACACGCGGGTCAACGAACGCTAAAGCTGGTGCTTATTGTGGAAAACTCCACGTAAGATTTGGATCACGTGGAAACCAGAAACAACCGAAGCAACAACTCAGACTTCATAAAGTCGTAACATGACACGATTCGAAGGAAAAAAACAAGGAGGAGGCCGATAGGTGCGTTTATTTATGGAGCTCGACAGGTTATTTGTACGCTAAACAACATTTGCCTGAGCTACATTTAGCATGAAGATCAGGGCACCTGTATTGAAATTGGAAACCAGACGCACATCTGAACACGTAGGCCAGGAAACGCACAACGACGTCGATCAGCTGATCTTCCAGGTTTAGGTTCGTATTACAGACGAAAAAAACTGCGACATTGATTCAATTTCTATTAAAAGAAATAATAAACTTTCCTGGATGAGGTCAAACAAAAAAATTTCACCATCCATGTTCATTTGGTCGGAATAGTGCGAATGGAGAAAGAATTCCCTAACTGAGAAATGGGAAACCCCCCTTTTCCGATGACGCACCTTTGAGTACGAGGACATCGGGGGCGGATACGGGACGTGTTCCCCGATCGCATCCCCAAAAAAAAAAAAAAAAACTAATGACATTGAACCTTGACAAATTGTTATTTCTTGAATTTTCGGATTTATTCCCAGATCCATGTCATTCGGTAATTTTTTCCTGACACGAATATCACCAGAGTTACAAAGTTCTCCCCGAATGTATTCGTCCCGTTAACAACCGTCCAGAAAAAAAAAAAAAGAGCAACAAAACCCCCCCCGATAAAACCAGAAACAAGGTGCACAAGTTCATATGCGAAACCCAGGCATCTCTGTTTTCACCCTGTCTCTCCTGCTATGTGGTTTGGACCTGTCCTACCCCTTCACCCCCTCCCCCCTGCGGTCTCTTTCTCCCCGGACGCACTCACCTGTGCTGGGCATGTTCGTTCCGGACGTGCTGTCTGAAGAGAAACAGGATTCAGTCTCGTAGATGGTCTGCAACATGGCGCACAGCCCCGGCACGGTCGGCTTCAAAAGCATGCCGGGCAGCGGCACCGCCCACTAGTGACCGGATACGCTGAGGGACGAGTCGCGCAAAAAACAACAAAAAAAACAAGTCCGGGACCCGAATCAGCATCAAAGTGTGGCGCCTCAGCTGGGAAAAATGGACCAGATTTTCCAGCGCCTTCTTTTAGTCGTTAAATTGAAACCGAGAGAGCGGCGAGTTCGTTCAGGACGTCCGCTAGTCCCACGATCGCGTGAGTGCGAATAAAGTGGGACTCGATCGCATCATGTCGCTGAGCACAAACCCACACCATGCCTCGTACGATCCGGACGAGAGTCCTGCTCTGTCGTTCATGCCAGCTGCATGCCTCCGGAGAGAAAATGAAAGGGTGATAGAGAGAGAAAGACTAGTGAAGGGTGGGAGAGAGAGAGAAAGAGCGAGAGAGAGAGAAAAAGAGAGAAAAAGAGAGGGGGACGGTGTCAATCTTTCGCCTTGATCCAGTCTATTACACACCAGTTGAGCTGTTCAGCCTCGGTTTTCTGTCCTCTGTCCTCCGGTCTTTCAGTTCGGTGCCCACACCTACCCCTTGCTGTGTGTGTGTGTGTGTGTGTGTGTGTGTGTGTGTGTATGTGTGTGTGTGTGTGTGTGTGTGTGTGTTGAGAGAGCGATTGAACGAGTGAAAGGCGGAAAGAGAAAGAGAGAGCGAGAGAGAGAGAGAGAGAAAGAGAGAGCAGCGGCGTTTACAAACAGACTGGGCTGCTTCGCGGAGCTGGAAATAGCTGCCGAGCGACAGGGGAGGGGAGGGACTACGATATAAATAGAGACGGGAGCTGAACGTTTGACTGGAACGAAAGAGAGAGAGAGAGAGAGAGAGAGAGAGAGAGAGAGAGAGAGAGAGAGAGAGAGAGAGAGAGAGAGAGAGAGCGAGAAAGAGAGAGAGAGATAGAGAGAGGGACATGATGAATGTGTGGTGAAGTGAGCTGGAGGGAAAGAGATGGAGAAAAGGATGAAAGACCGAGATACAGAGAACTGGCTGATAGAAAGAGAGAGAGAGAAAGAGAGAGAGAGAGAGAGAGAGAGAGAGAGAGAGAGAGAGAAAGGGGTGGGTGAAGAGAAGGGGAGGAAGACAGCGATTGAGAGAGGGGAAGATATTAAACAACAAGCAAAGGAGAGAGCGAGAAAACAAGAGAAAGAGCAAAAGAGAGAGAGAAAGGGAGAGAGAGAGAGAGAGAGAGAGAGAGAGAGAGAGAGAGAGAGAGAGAGAGAGAGAGAGAAAGAGAGAGATAGAGAGAATAGAAGGACACAGGAGGAACAGAGGGTGAGCAAGACAGTGAAAGATCGAAAGAGCGAAATAAACGACAAGGGAAAAAAATCGAGGGAGGAAACAAGAGGAAAGAGGACGACAGGAATTTTTCTCTCAACGGAGGAGTGGAGTGGAAGATAGAATCCTCTGATCATATCATGGAATCAAAGCTATTGATCAAGAACCCTGTCCCTGATGCCACACACACACACACACACACACACACACACGCACCATTTTTTAATAAATCCTGAACAATTCCTGTTATTGCAATGCGGCTTTAAAAATTGTGACATCACAAAATATGCAAATGAGACACAGCTGAGAGAAGTTAATTCCCGTTCTCAATCTCATGCAATAGTAGCTTTGAGCTCTCATATATTCTGAGAATTCTGACACTGGAGACTCCTTCCTTCAATCTTATTTCAGCGTCTCCATGGAGAAAAAACGTCACCACATCCGCGGTTACTACGGAAACTATCGAGGATTTCGCAGTGCAGCCAGAGTCTAAAGAAATCTGTCTTGACCAATCAGAATTCAGAACTCGGAGGCTCTGCGGCGTAAATATTATATTATCACCGTGTCAGTGTGTTATTTTTGTGCTGGACACCGAAGCCCTGATGTCATCATCGTTCACCCCCGGAGCAGGAACGCTGCCCTGTGACACAGTAAACGTGCGTCAGCAGCTCGGCTACTGCAAATACAGAGGTCAATATCACATACACACACACACACACACACACACGAGGGGTCATAAGGCTTTCACCGTCCAAGCCTTCTGAACTAACAGCGAGCACACACACACACACACACACACACACACACACACACACACACGTCAATGAATACATTATCTGTTTATCATTTACTTTGATTCTTTTTTTCTTTTTTTTTTTTTTATAAAAACATTTTATTAACCGTGTAAAAATACACACATCCTAATTATGGGAATTTTTTTTTTTTAAACATTCATAACATTACCAAAAAACATTGTTGCATGTGGTTATTGCAGCAATTCTTTTTAATTTTTACACTTATTACACATTTAAATAATTCTTTGTGACATTTCGGTTATATTTTATATTTATTTTCAAATTGTATCATTATTATACTGTTTATTTTTATATTATTGTACATGATATTTAACACATTTTATAATTATAACGAACATTTTATTATTTATTTTATTAATTTAAACCTCATTATTTTTATATTTATTTGCAATCACTTTTATACGGTTTATTCTTTACATCATTTGATATTATATTTTACCTTTTTATCTGTATAATTACAACAAATTAATTCATATTTATTTGTTTATTCAATAAAAATTGAATATGAATTGAAATAAAAATTTGATATTTAATATCTTGTATTTTTTTTAATGATAACAAAAAATCTTTTTTTTTTTTTTTAACCTATAAGATTTTTATTTTATTTTCGAATATTTTTTTACACTTTTTACATCACTTTTTTAGAGTTTATATATTTTTTCTAACACTATGTATTTTCTTTTTAGATTTTTATTTTAAAATGTATTATATTTAATACATTTGTATTTTTTATCATTAAAAGAAAAGTATTTAATCATGTTTTCTACAAACTTTATGATTTTATATGTATTGTTTTATGCTTTTTAAAATATTTTCTATTATTTTATGTGACATTTAATATAATATTTAACAGATTTTCATTAGTTTTTATTTTTCTAACAACTTCTGTTTGTGTATCATAAGCAAAAAGGGGCGTGGCTTCGAGGCGCATAGCAGGCGAGTCATGATAATTGTGATGTGTAGTGTTCGACACGTGAGACGTGTACGTTTTGGGGGTTGTTGTGGTTTGTTTGAGAGTGGGAGTGGAGGCAGCTGGACCCGGATCAGTGCAGAAGAGGATAAAACTAGAAGCGAGTCTAAATTAGGCCTCTGCGTTGTGATATTCTTAGAAGCAGCGGCCGTTGTCATGACCACTGCGGTTAACACGGGCTCGAGAGATCAAAGGGCGACTCTGATGGAGAGTCTGTGTGCAAAAACAAACACACACACACACACACACACACACACACACACACACACGGGTTATGTGTAAAACAACACGCCACAGACGCGTGTAGACTGTGTGTGTGTGTGTGTGTGTGTGTGTGTGTGTGTGTGTGTGTGTGTGTGTGTAACGCCGTTACTGTTGAATACGTTTACATGATGCAAGAGTCGTGACACTTCGCTTTGAGCCCCATTTTAATGCCAAAAGTATTTGGACACCCGCCGTAGGTGGTTCCTCCACAACGTTAGACACACACAATTGTACAGGACGTCTTTGGATGCATTCGCAAACCAATTTCCCTTCACGTAAACTTCATTACCCACGTGAATCTCACACACATCTCCATAAAGTCTAGTAGAACATCTTCCCAGAAGAGTGGAGATCATTATACCAGCAAATTGAGGAATATTTGTGGAACGAGATCTTGAAAATGCACATCCCGAATCTTATGGTCAGGTGTCCACAAACTTTTGATGTTAGTCTGTATAGTGTACATGTAATAAGTGAAAAAGTATAGTGAATATTTTCTCTGCATCGGAGAATCGGATGAAAGGCGGCACTTTGTAGGCCGCTGTTTTGTTCCTCTGCTTCTTTCTGTAGGTTCCACAAATTCTACAGTTCTATGGGGACACAAATGGCAAAACAACAGCAAAAAGAAACACATCACTGTGTGTGTGTGAGTGTGTGTGTGTGTGTGTGTGTGTGTGTGTGTTTGTGTGTGAGAGAGCTCACTCGCCCACTCAGAAGAACTCATTCTGCTCTAACAAATCCCCATTGGGAAAAACCCACTGTTTTGAATTTGGCCTGAAAAATGAAAAAAAAAAAAAAAACACGTATTCATTATCTTTATTCTCGTCGAGCGCGCGGTCTCTGAGAAAAAGATGATCTGCTAATTAATTTCTCCAGTTCTTATTGATTTCTGAAGAGGAACCGGGCTGAGATTTCTCACGGTTAGCTTGAGTTAATTAGCTCATTAGCATGAAAGAAACTGATGTCTAAAAGGATGCGTTTAAAGCAGAAACTGAGCAAATGTGAAGCGACGAGTGCTGATTTGACATTTAATTTTATTTTATTAAAACACGGTGCTAGAACTAATAGGCCACGCCTCCTTTACTGGAACTGATAGACAAAGTCTTCAATTTGAGAAACAGAGATGCTCTGCCTCTCACTTCAATTGAGGCCATGTTTCCTTTAATATTCTTAACATAGAGGCCACACCTCCTATATTCCGACTGACAAAAGCCACACCTCCTTCAATATGCCTGACAAACATAAAGGCCACACCTCCTTTACTTTGACTAACAAACACACAGGCCACACCTCTCTACTCTAACAAAGGCAACATCTCCTTTAGTCCAATTGACAAAGTCCATGCCTCCTTCCATTTGTCTAACGAGCACAGAGGCCACGCCTCCTACAAAACAGCTGACAAAACCAGAGGTCACACCTCCTCCTACATGGCTGAAAACCTTACAACATAGTTCACACCCACTTCCAATTGTCCTGACAAACACATAGGCCACACCCACTTCCATGCCTCCTTCAATATGGCTGACAAACTCAGAAGCCAGGCCTCCTCCTACATGGCTGAAAATCTCAAAAACACATAGGCCACACCCAGTTCCATAACGCTGACAAAGACAAAGGCCACACCCACTTCGTTGCATTGACAAACACATATGCCACACCCACTTCCATGGTCCTGAAACATAAACCACACCCATTTAAAAGGATCATAGGCCACGCCTCCTTTAAGAACTTCGTTCGCCTCGGTCTTTCTTGCCGATGCCGTCTCTACGTTTTACTGAACCCCCCTTCCAACCAAACACACACACACACACACACACACACTTTTTAATTATGTGATGACTCATATGAAAGTATAGACAGAACTAGTATCTCGAGTGTGGATTTACATGCAAACACACACACACACACACACACACACACACATTTTAATTATGTGATGACTCATATGAAAGTATAGACAGAACTAGTATCTCGAGTGTGGATTTACATGCTTAGACACACACACACACACACACACACACACACACACACACACACACACACACACACACACACACACAATCACAGCAAGCATAGTGATTCTCTCTTCTCAAACAGAGCAGGGTGATGAGTCATCTGCCGCACAGCACCAACTGCATCGCTCTGCTTAGGCAGATAACACACACACACACACACACACACACACACACACACTTTTTTACTTATTTATTTTCCCGATTCAAATATTAACACAAACACGTAATGACGGCAACCTGGAAGGAGAAGCTGAGCTCCCTGCAGTGCTCTAAAGAAAGAGCTTCTGCAAACACATCCGTCACTCGCAGTTTATTCCGAGTTCCTCGTTCCATCTCACTGCAGGCGAGCGTTTGGGTTGAAAACACGCTCACCGTTGAGCTTTCTCACAATTCGACAGCTACACTGGTGGGGACGCGACGCCGTACACTGACGGATCTCACTAACCGATCAACTTCAACTCCACAATACAATAATACACAGTACATTAACCATGGATGAGATGTTCCCAAATTAAGAGCTCCACTGCTTAGATCTTTGGGGTGAGGGGGCTGAGAAAACATAGATGATTCATTGATCCGAACCAAGAGCGTTAGTGAGATCGGACACTGACGTCAGGATGTTTAAGGAGATTACAGTTTCTGTTCATCCTAGTGGGGTTGAGGTGATCAGAGTTCTGTGCAAGACACTTAAGATCTTCCACTGCAACCTTCACACCAACCACTAGAGGTCGACCGATTCACCAGATTTGCCGAATAATCAGTACTGATAGTTGATTTGGAACTATCGGCAAAAATGTGCAAAAATACATACAGATAGTTTTTCCAGATCGCGTCTGTTTCTGGAGTGGCTGGGAAACAGAACGAGAGCGGCCTCTAGAGGCGAATCACTGAAGCCACATGCTGTTTGTTAGGAGAAGTGCAAAACAAACCAACAAAACAGAAAACACCAACATTGTTCAATTTGTAAAAAAAATTATAATAATAATTTATAAGCATAAAAAGCAAATAAAGTAAAAAAAAAGTTTTTTATATTACTTTTTAAATACATTGTATTTTATTTTAATCTTTAAAAAACGCTGAGAACTTTTGAGGACGTTACACGAAAAAAATCACGTCCTGTACCACAGGAACAACAGACGGCGTGTTGTCTCGCAGGAACTCACACTTACACGAGAAACATCTACTGTCCAGAAGGAGATGTGGACGTTGAAACCTTGTCTGTCCTGAGAATCTCAGATATAACAGAAAGGTTACAGCTCTATCTCGGAAACTGGAGACTCTGTGAACAGTTACGCCACATCACAGCGATGAGCGGTGTCCAGTTCGAAAGTGGGAATGAACCGTTTAGAGATGTTCGTATTAATGCAAGATTTGACCGAGCTGATGCAGTGCATCATGTGACAAAGCTGTATGTGAAAACACACACACACACACACACACACACACGTATGGCCCAATGAGTGTTCGGGCCTCTGGGCTGCGGAGGAGTGAAGCTCAGGGTTGCCACGGCAAACAGTGACATTCACTGACGTCAGCGGAGGGACGGGAGGTTAGTAAAGGTCTGTCCGGTCGTCACCACTTCTAATTATAAACCGCAGAGAAGGGAGGAGCGGAGTGTATATATGTGTGTGTGTGTGTGTGTGTGTTTGGAGTGCCTGAATGAACAAGTGAACGATAAAGCGATACAGGGAGCAGAAAAGGTTGAGGGATGAGATATCAGTTATAGATCTGGGACACGATCTTAAAGGTATTAAACACACACACACACGCGCACACACACACGCGCACACATGCACACGCACACACACGCGTTACTACATCATCACCCATTCTGGGATTTAAACCCGATTTCTTTTTTGTTTCAGGGACTTTCACCATAATTCCCAACACACTGTATGACCAAAAGTATTGGAACACCCAACTTTTCTACCCATGTGCGATTCATTCTCGGACCCTTCACTTCAAACTAGGAGACCCAAACCTGTTCCAGCTCCATGAAGATCTGCCGAGAAACGTGGAGCTTATTGTAAAAGCAAATGGAATGAGATGTTCAGAGAGCACCTCTTATAGTCAGGTGTCCACAAACTTTTGGCCATATATATATATAAAGATAGAGAGAGAGAGAGAGAAGGATAGAGAGAGACTGTATATACACACAGCACTGAGAGGAAGCTATGGATTCCTCACCTGGAGTGTTGGAGGACTTCATGGACCTCAAGTCCTCTTCAAGCAGGTGAAGATGATCTTTGGAGGATGTCTATTTATTGCGCGTGCGCGCGCGTGTGTGTGTGTGTGTGTGTGTGTGTGTGTGTGTGTTTTGAGGTTCTGGAATGCGAAGGGTTCTAGAGCGGATCCTCGATCTCAGCCATGTCCACGGATCTGAGAAGAGCAGCCGTGATGATCACACACTGTACAAAGAAAAAAAAAAAAAAGACATTTTTGAAAAAGGAGAAAAAAACAAGTTTTTTTTTAATACGGGAAAAAAAAGAGACACAAAGTGAAAATGTACTGAATTAATTGAATTGGATGAATCTTAGGCTCCGCCCATGCCTAGTTACTGTTGCTACGCACATCAATACAACATGTGCATGACCCGGAGTGGGAGTACTGAAAAATCATCAAGTTGAAGTTTTTCCAAGAACAGTACATCCTTTATTCTCGTTTAGTTTCCTTAACAATTAATAAATATCACTGTATGCTTTTATCCGTTTCTAGTTACTAGAGGACAGAGGGTTAAGGGGCTTGGTCGAGAGCCCCGGACGTGGCAGCTTGGCGATACCAGGGTTCGACCCCCGACCTTCTCATTAGTAACCCAGAGCACTGAGCTCGAGAGCTACCACTTCTAGCACGTTCAGACAAAAAGAAATGTTCCATCACAAGGACTCAAAAAGAGGACGTAGGTAAAGATGGAAAAACGTCTGCCCGCTTTGAGTTTTTTTCTTCTCTCACTCTCGGATCACACGGGATAACTAGTGAGCAGGGCAGAATCGGGTCGAGGTCTATAGGCGAGGGCAGGAGCAGGGGCAGGGGAAGAGGCAGAGGCAGAAGCAGGGGCAGAAGCAGGGGCAGGATCTGGGGTAAGGGCAGGATGTGGGCTCGAGTGCAGCCAGAGTGAGAGGAGTGTGACAAAGGCAGTGTGTGTCTGTAGTGAGGAGGTGTAGCAGCTTCGCCTCCGCCTGAAAGCAGCCGAAAAGAGACGTTAATGGGATGAGTCACACAGCCTCGGCTCGGTGAGGAGACTGCCGTGCTCCAATACCCACGCTGCCTAGCAGCACTTGCACGTAGTACATTACCCACGCTGCCCGCCAGACTCCCGACGGCCTCGGCCTCGGGATCGGCGAGAGAGAGGGATTTATAGACTAAACGATTACTGCTCTGGTTCTTCTGAAGTCCTTTAACATCGGACGAAAAAGAAAAAAAAAACTCCAAAGCTTTAACAAAATACACTTTATGGACAAAAGATTCCCAACATCTCATTCCACACCTAGTCTGCATGTAGTCCACAGTCGCTCATAATGAGCTCCACTCTTCTGGGAAGATGTTCCACTAGATTTTGCGGAGACGTGTGTTAGATTCATTCCTCAACGAAGGTGTTTGTAAATTCAGGTTCTGGTGTAGGTGAGGTGATGGAGGCCTGGGGTGCAGTCAGCGTACAATTTATATCAAAGAAAGATGATCAATAGGGTTCCAACTCAATAGCAGGAGATCCATAACTCCAACATGGAAAGCAGATCTTCATGGCCACATCAGTCATAAATCACACATGCTCATGGCGGTTCTCTCTCTCCAGTGTTTTGTATTGTTTTTAAGACTATAATCGCAGTCTTGGTGTCACCCAGATGATCAAGTTTCCCTTCTGAATCTGGTTCCTCTCAAGGTTTTTTCCTCATACACACCTAAGGGAGTTTTTTCCCGCCACAGTGCCCCCTCAGGCTGCCATCAGGAATAAAAGCTATAATTCTGTAAAGCTACTGCTGGCTGCTTTTATTCAACGGTGTGGAAAAAATCTCTTAAATAAAAATAAATAAATAAATAAATTAGACAGACAGACAGACAGACAGACAGACATGCAACCGTGAAAAAAAGGGAATTTAAATGACCATGAAATAAGAATATTGAGAATTAAACATAAAATCAAACTCAGACGTCTGGGATGTGGGCATGTGGGAAAAAAAGAAAAATCTGGAACACGTGAAGTTGACTGGGAACCCGAACCATAACCCCAAGAAAATTAAAACCTGAGAAGACCAGAAACTAGAAACTGCGAGAACTGGGCTGAAAAAGAAAGAACTGGGAAGTGGAAGATCAGTGGTGAAGATAATCGACTTCTGTCTGACTTCTGGCCCTTAAAACTCAACTGCTCAGTTGTATAAAGGATATGAATAAAAGGAACAGAGAAAATGTGCTTTTACATTTTAGAAGGTTATTAAAGAACATCTAATCACAATTCAACATAAAAAAAAAAAACGTTGTTTAAATATATACTTCCAGATCAGTCTGATAAAAGACGCCATACTTCCTGCACAGAACATGATGAGGTTCAGTCGGAACACCATTAATGTGTCCTCTGTTCTCTGTCCTCACCTGCTGGACACAATGTGTAACTGCACACAGACAGAAAGTAACTCCAGGATCGCTTACGTCGCTCAATCGCACCACTTCCTGCCCTAAAAACCGGGAAGTTCCTGCCATTGACCGAGTGCCTGCTAACCTCGCGTTTCCACTTCCACTGCTCCGAGTCACAAATAACTCCGCATTGTTCAAGGACTTCCATCCAACTCGCCGTTTCCACAGATCCGCAAAAAGTCTGAGAACCTGAGCTTTAGGAAAGAGCTGGAAAAATGTTTAGGGAATATTCGAGCTTTTTCGAGGCTACGATAGGAACAAAAAAGATAAATAATATTCCCAAAACTCTGGATCGTGTTCACACAGGGAACGGAGAACGATATAGTAGGAAATAAGAAATATTGGGGAATTAATGGGAGCGAAAAAATAAAAAAACCCAAAAGATATAAAACACGGGATATATAGAGAACTGCAAACATAATCTGGGAATGTTGGGAATTATAGTAAACTGGGAATATAATCAATGGAAAACACAAAAAAATACAGAGAACCAGGAACAGAAAGAAGCAAGTGCGTATTAAATCGAGAACATGGAATATGGCGACTGGGAATGTTGGGATGCGAGAACATAAGAGAATTCTCTTCTGGATAGATGTTCCAGATTTGGTGAAGATTTATGAGAGATCCATTCAGCCACAAGGACGTGTGTTTAGTAAAGTTGGGTGCTGATGTAGGTGAGGTTTGTAGGTTAATGGGGTGCAAGTCAGCGTGAAAACTTCATCCCACATAGTGGTGTTCAATAGGATTGGAGCTCTATAGCAGGAGATCAACTCGAAACCCATGGAAAGCAGATCTTTATGGAGCTGGCTTTTACAGTGTGTCATGCTGGAACATGTTTTGGCTTCCTAGGTTTCCGAAGCGAAGGGAAGATTTCATGTTAGCGCATCCAAAGAGGTCAGATTTTTTGCGGAAATTTGCGGAAGAAGGAAAAATTTGCGGAAGAACCTAATATGGTTGGAAACGTCGGTTGTCCGATGACTTTTGGGAGAATATATTTGAAGTTATGACGTGAAGCCCATTAGGGTGTGTTAATGATATAAGGCTAAATGTAGATTCCTGAAGCCCAGTGTGCGCTTTACACACAACTAAATATAAAACTCGGGATTACGTGGTAAGTCTGGTCCCAACTCCGGTCCTAGTAAGAGCTGCTGATAGTCCTGCAGATGCAAAACCAACATTGGTGAGCCTCATAATATCGTCATGACGCCACGTTGGTAGAAACCATCGATATTAAAGCGAAACGCAGTATAACAGAGCGCCGCAGCATCACCGATGCGGGTCGCGAGCTCTGACTAGCGAACTCTCTGACCGTCTGTTCGAAGAACTGGAAAATGCTGACCTGATTGGACGCCTGCTAGAAGGCCTCAGTGTGGGAAACTCACGATCTGATTGGTTTAAACAACATGTAATTAAATGAAGAGAAAATACTATTGGGAATATTTTATACATATTCATGGACAAAAATATATGAAAAAACATAAGTGATTCTGATAGAGTTTAGGTCAGAAGAGAACGTCTTACTGGACCTCACTGCCCAACACTGATTCTTTCACATCACAAATGACTCATTGCTATTTTTTTTTTCTTTTTTCTGTTTTTACAATCTTCCTGCTATTTGAAAGTGCAACTCACTGCTGTTACCCCCCCCCCCCTCCTGTATTGTGAAAGTGACACACTCCACATAACATGTTTATATAAATTTATATAAAAGCAACAGTTATTGAGTGAGTCAAATCATCTGACTCGGCTCATCAATCTGAATTCGACTCCTTCAGATCCCAAAAGACTCATTCATATTTTTTTTTTTTTTTTACACGTCCTAAAAAAAAAAAAAAAGTGACATTACAGTTTATCAGTCAGCTAAAAGTGCACTCTCCCTATAACATGATCAAATATTTATAAAAAGCAACAAGTGTGTTTTAGTGACTCAAATTATTTGACTCAGTTGAATAAGTTTTGACTCCTTCCAGCTCTTCCCATTGATATCACAATCTCTCAATTGAATGAATATATAAACGCTCTTTATAACATGTTTAAATATTCAAAAGATACAATTCGAGTTTAACACATTTATTTTTTCAGTGAGTCAATTTAATTGACTCTGCCCAATTTATTTCTTTGCTTACACGGCACCAGGTTTAATATAAATCTTCCTGTTTTGTTTAAGCGCACACACTCCCTGTACCATATTTATATACATATAAGACGTTTTCGTCCGTGAGTGTGCATCCGTAAGATGAGTCAAACTCCAGAACAGCGATCCAAATTGATTCTTTCGAATCCCAAATGACTCACTAATGTTTTGATTTATTTTTCCCAGCACATTGTTCGATATTCAAACTTCTTCTCGTTTAAAAGCGCACACACTCCCGATAACATGTTAATAAGAAGCCCATGGTTAAAGCAGGGACTCAGAGAGTCAAATAATGTGACTCTTTAAAAAGAGTTTTAGAGAGTCAAATAATGTGACTCCTTAAAAAGAGTTTCAGAGAGTCAAATAATGTGACTCTTTAAAAAGAGTTTCAGAGAGTCAAATAACGTGACTATTTAAAAAGAGTTGACTGTTTCATTTCTAACACGAGTAAAATAAAAAAAGGTGCTTTATATTTGTCACATACACAGTGAAATTCGCTCTCCGCATTAGGAAGCTGAGGTCAGAGTGCAGCCAAGATACAGCACCCCTGGAGCACAGAGGGTTAAGGGCCTTAACCACCGAGCTCCCACCTGGTAAACGTTATCAGTGGTAAAAAGGCAAGACCTGCTCTGCTGGCCTGAGTTCAATCAAAATCACTAACTTACATTTAATATATTTTTGTCCATGAAGATGCATTAAATGATTCCCAACAGTCCATTCTCCTCATTACATAGCGTTTATCTCACTTGTGCTGCTGCTTGTTGAATTGACCGGCATCTCAATGCATAGCCAACGATACGATACGATACATCAAAGATCCATACGAAGCAGATACGATACGACGCGATATTGATTCTGTAATGCAAAAAAAAAACAAAAAAAAAAAGATAAATGCAGATGTTCTTCTCCTGTTGTGTCTGCAGGAAGTCACAGCTCTACCTCTGCCATGTTAATCTGTATTCTATGCGACTCTCAGGACACGCCTCCTTCTCCGTAGCGTTGCATTTACAAATCAACTACTGGTCACTTTCTAAATAATAAAAGTTAAACATCTACCAATAATTATATAGAAATTAATAGTTTTTTTTTACTGTTAAAAAACGGAAAAAAATTGTTAAAAAGTCGAGATACAAACGCAAACATTTTTTTATGATGATGTCCTGATGCTAATCGCTCATATGAAGGAAATATATATATTATATACAGATATTAAAAATAATACAGTTATTGTGCTCCCACACACACATTCATACACGGTATCGGCTATTCCTTTTTATAAATTCAGGATGAGAATCGATCTCCACAGCGTGATGGAACTCAGCAGATGTGAAAGTGTGAGATGAGCATGTGTGTGTCTGTCAGTCCACGTCTGCTCCACGTCCCGCTCGCTGTTTATTGATGGACAGTGACGCAGCAGGAGGGACATGTTGCGTCTGCAGTCGATCTGTTGATGGAGTGATTCAGCCGAGCAGAATCCAGATGGACGACGGTGCGGTGTTATGAACGACGGCGTTGAGAGGAGCGACGCTGCACGGGGCAGTTTCTTGAGATTCCTAAAGCTGATACGGCATCAGGAGCGACTCTGCACCAGACCCGGCGTAAATACGAAGCTCGGCTCGGGACCTTTTATTTTTTATTTTTTATGAACAATGTGAGCTCCAGATTCTCCATGGCTACATCTAAAAATAACACGTAAAAAATACTGCAATAATGAAAAAAAAAAAAATCGCAAGATAAAACACATGGTAACTACGGCCACAAAAGGCAGCCTGTTGTCATGGCAACCAGGCTGCTAAATGCACAGATATTCAACATCAACCTGATTAACAGTGGTGTGTACTATTCATACAGATGTTTTCCAGAACCTTGAGAGAGGTACCTGAACAGAAAGTTCACAGTTTCAGAACTCTTCAAAACAGGAACTACACTGTTTAAGAACTCTCATAAACAAAAACAACCAGTTCCAGAACTCCCCCAAAACGAAACGTGCACAGTTCCAGAACTCTCCTAAACAAAATGTGCACAGTTCCAGAACTCTCCTAAACAAAACGTGCACAATTCCAGAACTCTCCGAAACGAAACGTGCACAGTTCTAGAACACTCCGAAACAAAATGTGCACAGTTCCAGAACACTCCGAAACAAAATGTGCACAATTCCAGAACTCTCCAAAATGAAACGTGCACAGTTCCAGAGCTCTCCGAAACAAAATGTGCACAGTTCCAGAACACTCCGAAACAGAACTCTCCGAAACAAAACGTGCACAGTTCCAGAACTCTCAGAAACGAAACGTGCACAGTTCCAGAACTCTCCTAAACAAAAGGTGCACAGTTCCAGAACTCTCCTAAACAAAACGTGCACAGTTCCAGAACTCTCCGAAACAAAACGTGCACAGTTCTAGAACTCGCAATAACAAATGTACACAGTTCGAGAACTATCCTGAACAGGAACTACATTGTAAAAGAACTCTCATTAACAGGAGCTACACAGTTCCTGAAATTTCCTAAACAAAAAAAATGACAGTTCCTGAACTCTCCTGAACAGGAAATGTATAACTTCAGAATTTTGATTAACAAAAGCTACACAATTCTCAAACTCTCTTAAACAAGAAGTACACAGTTCCAGAACTCATGGAAACAAAAAGTACACACTTCTTGAAATTTCCAAAACAAAAAGGTACACAGTTCCAGAACTGTATAAAACAAGAAGTACACAGTTCCAGAACTTTCTATAAGGAACTACACAGTTCCACAACTGATCAAAACAGGAAGTAGACAATGCTAGAAATCTTCATAACAACAGGCACATGACAGTTCCAGAACTCTCCTAAAGAGGAAATACATTGTAAATGAACGCACCTGAACAGGAACCGCACAGTTCCAGAACTCTCTTTAACAAAAAGTACACAGTTCCAGAACTCTCTTGAACAAGAAGTGCATTGCACCAAAATGCTTCAGAACAGGAACACCACAGTTCCAGAACTCTTGTAAACAAAAAGTACACAGTTCCAGAATTCACAGGAAAAGAAAGTACACAGTTCTTGAAATTTCCCAAACAAAAAGTACACAGTTCCAGAACTCTACACAGGAACTGGAACTCTTTCTTTACAACAATATCACAGCTCCAGAAATGAACTATGACCCCAATAAATAATGTGATTATTAATGACATTATTAAAAATATGACCTTTAAAGACACGAATAATCAGAACGTAACTGTTAATAATTATAAGGTGGGGAATAATTACAGAATCATATAAATGTATTTTTTAATAACGTGATAATGAATAGAATATGAGCAATGTGATCAAAAATAAAAGATTACGATAATATAAATAATAGCGACTATTAATAACACGATTATTGTGTAATAAATGCTGTGTGTGTGTGTGTGTGTGTGTGTGTGTGTGTGTGTTATTGAGATAATGACACAGGGTTAGCTGAATGTAATGCTACACAGCCAAGTAGTGAAAAGCCACTCACAGAAATTATGGGATGTCTGATCGTTAATAGGTTATTTAAGACGTGTTGACGCGTCGCTCGGGTCGGGCAGGAAAACTCGAGGCGGTTTATCCTACTGACGCGCACCGCCGCGATTAAAATAGAGCGCAGCTTTGAAGAGCTGCTGCTGTTTGACCTCACGCTGCACAGCAGGACGTCGCAGGGGAAGTGTGTGTGTGTGTGTGTGTCTGTGTGTGTGTGTGTGTGTGTGTGTGTGTGTGTGTGTGTGTGTGTGTGTGTGTGTGAGGACATGGACAATACAGCTCGGGGGAGTAAAGTGGGACAAGATGTCCCTCAACCAGGTGACCGCTGCTGCTTAGCAACCCAGGACGTCCAACTGCGGGATGAAGAAGCACAGGGTACGCCAGCGCTCAAAATAAAACTCATCTGAACGAGGAAAAAATGTCTCCGCCCATGATGTAAAAAAAAATCCTCTAAATGTGTACATTTGTACCGTTTAAAACGAATCCATGAACAACAACACCTCAAAAAGACGGCAATATCTACATACATACATATACATCATTAATTATGAAGGGGGTTATAAATATTTATGCAGAAGTATGCAAATTAGATACGCCCCAAAGTCCTTCTGCAATCCAAGTGCTTTCACACATGCTTTACAAAATTGTTTTGGTGACTTTACGTGTGTGTGTGTGTGTGTGTGTGTGTGTGTGTGTGTGTATGTGTTTCGGGGGGGAGCTGCAGATTGTTATCTCTGTGTTGTATTACAGACAGCAGGTATGGCAGGAGCCCAAATACACATACAAGAGAAAGTGTTTGAGTGTGTGTGTGTGTGTCCTCCACCAGTCCCCTGAGTCTGTAAGGTCTGCAGCACACACACACACACACACACACACACACACAGACACACACACATCTGCAGTGTCCTGCATCACACTGCAGCAACACAGAAAAAAAACGACTTTCACATAACAGCAAACTCAATGAGCTCACACACACACACACACACACACGCGCGCGCACACACACACTTCTCCAACATAACGCGACAAGTTTACCAACTTCCAAGATACCAAGAAATAAGAAAAGAATAAACATTTGTATAAGTATATAATATATAAGTAAAGCAGAATTTAATAAAAAATACATAAAGCAAAAAAAATATTTTATAAATCGAATCAAATCAATAAACTGATTACAGAACATTTTCTGGGTCTCTTTATAGTAACTTAACAAACATTTATATATTTTCCTCCCTTATAAAAAACATCAAAAACATAACTATCAAATATGCATATTTACTATTAAAAACTCATAAATGTACATAAAAAACATCTCATCCTAAACCAAACCAGAAAAGTCTAATGTGGCTGAATATCAGGTGAATCGAGGAGGACTTGGCAACCCTGCTGACTAAAAATAAGAAAAAAAAAAAATAATAATAATAAAGTAAATTTAAGACACACACCGGTTGTGAAGTGTTACAGAGAATTTGTGTCACCTGAACTAGTAAAAGCACAACTACACACTCCTCCATAAAACATGTCACAGCTCAACACTGAATTTCCATGACTCCACAATACACCACGGTGTTACTAGTAATGAAAGATTAGCTAACAAGATTAACTTTTAGCAGTTTAGCGATCTAAACTATTAACTTAGTTATTAAACAACACGGTGTAACACTGAGGCATTCTGGAATTTCTCTTTGTTCTTTTCCTTTATGAGCTACAAGTCCTTAACTAGTACCAAGATTTTTCTTTATTGGTCATCTGTTATATTTCATCTTTTTTATTTTTTTCATTTTTTAGGTATCCATTCTCTTTTAGTGCAAGTTAACTAACTGTTTTACTAAAATTCATACTTACTAGCTAGTTAGTTAGACCTTTTTCTGAAACTGTCCTTACTAGCAAGTTAACTAACCCCTTTCATGAAAATGTTTCTTAATAGTCAGTTAACTAGCTAATTAACTGGTAATCTGGTTTACTAACTAGTTAACTAACCCCTTTCACAGAAATACTCCTTACTAGTTAGTTAACTCGCCAATTTACTAGTAATTTTGTTTACTAGCTAGTTAGCTAACCCCCTTCAAGAAAACACCCCTTACTAGTTAGCTAACTAGCCAATTTACTGGTAATCTTGTTTACTAGCTTGTTAACTAACCCATTTTCTGAAAAATACTATTTAATATTTAGTTAACTAGCCAGTTCATTGGAATTCATGTTTACTAGCTAGTTAACTAATCCATTTCACAAAAATACTTCCTAATTAGTTAACTAACCAATTTACTGGAAATCCTGTTTACTTGCTAGTTAACTAACCCATTTCATCAAACTTGTCCTTACTAGCTGGTTAACCAGCCAATTAACTAAAAATCATGTTTACTAGTTAGTTAACAATCCCCTTTCAATAAAATTACCCTTATTAGTGAGTTAACTAGTCTCTTTATTGGGAATCTTCTTCACTAGACATGTAACCATCACATTTCCTGTACAATGATCTTATCTTGCTAGTTAACCATTTCCCCACAGCATTTCCTTTTTACTAATCAGCTAACTATTCCTTTTACTAGAGCATTTTCTTAGCAAAACTTGACTAACAGGAGACTAAGCTCAAGGTCTTTTAAACCTTATGGTCACATAAAAGCTAAAAGTTATGACTAGTGATTACAACAGATCCCACCTGAACCTCCAGAACCCCCACAAACATATACAAAGGAATTTGAGGTATTAGAGGGGGATTCTAATTTTAGAGTCTAATTTTGGATACTAAACTCTAGATGCCATGAAGAGCGTCCATCTCTGTCCTCGAACCGCTCACAGCTACGGCCTGCAAGAACACCGTCTTCATTATCGAAACAAAGCTTCACTACATGAAAACGATGCACCTGGTTGATGAAAGAAGGAACCTGATAAAACTCTTACAGCTACGGACATTTCTAACGAATTCCATAAGACGCATTAAATATGAATAAAGTGCATGAAATCTTTATCCTACAAATGAGCAAACGACTAATATACCAGTCCAATGATAACAGTTCATATTTATTGTGCAGAGACTGTGAAGAGTTTCAGAGCCGTTTAAAAGACACCTGCATTTTCCTTTTGTTTATAAGAAATAAAAACTCGCCAATGTAACAGTATGAAGACTTCCTTTGACAAACAAATCTATAAATGTCCATTTGTTCATTTGAAAAAATCCTCCCTCAGCATGAAGAACAGCTTCGTTTCTCCAAACGTTCAGACGAAACACTTTACTGTGCCTCTTGTAAAACTCAACAAAGATTTTCCTCACTAGATGGAGATTCGTGTTCATCTCAGAGCAGGTCAGTAGGATTTAGGTGCAGTGACTGGGCGGGTTGTTTCATGATAGATATCACTCCAGACGTCTGTCTGCTCTCTAAATAACGGTGAAGTCGCTTCCAACGAGCCGCAGTCCAGACGGAACCGCATGGTGTTGTGGAATGGAAACCGTCATTCTGGTAGAGAAAAATCTCACATTTGAACTTCTTCTACTGATTCACTGTCCAATTTTGGTGCGTTTCAGTCTTTTACTGAGTTTGATGCATAGAAACAAAAAGATCGTGCAAAAAAAGGTGTCGTGAAATCCATAAAGGAGCAAGTGTTCGTACACTTTTGTATGGCGAAAATAAATAAATGGCGAAAATCTAAAAACGAGCCCTATTTTAAATATATGCAATTTTTAAGACAAAAAAAAAAGAAAGATGTAACAATTATTCAATCATTTAATTTGGCCTGTAGCATCTGTAGGACTCGAGCACTGACACTGGAGACTCCTTCCATAAACGCTGAACTACTTTGTTCCAAAAACTGAACAGGTTGTTACTATGGAAACTATAATGTATTAGAGTTCAGGCGTGATGTCGTAAAAATTCCAGCGGTCTCAACATCCACTTTCCTGCATCCTTTTTTGTTTATAGCACTGACCGAGCATCGATAATCGATTAAAAACATTTAAATAAATGAATAAAATGCAGCCTATGGAACAACCAATCAGAGCAGAGCCTCAAATTCAACTACGACCTTGAAATATCCAACCTTGAACATCACGTACGAATAACGACATCTTGAGCTCAGTGTGTGCAGGTGAAATTTATTCCAAACCTCTTATTAAATGTAATTTAAATAATAATGATAAAATATAAAAAAAATTTTAAACACTTTTCCCTCCAGAAGTTTGTAGACACCTGAGCTGGTATAACTTATTTTCATAAGAACCTCCAGTCTTCTGGGAAGATGTTTCTCTAGATTTTGGAGTGTGCTTGTGGAGATTCATGCTCCAGTCAGCGTTAAAAATCGCAGATGTTTCACCACACCACTACTTTCCTCTCTCAGGAAATTGCTGTAATCTAATCTAATGTGTGATCTTCAGTCGTGGTCATGATTCGGTGATCATGCAGAATCGCGTTGGTGTTTGGTGCACGGTGCAAATCCTCTACACTCCAGTCAGTGCTAATTATGGGAAGCGTCTCCGTCTCTGCTTTTTGCAGCTTCATCCCCAGACCAAGCCTGAGCTTCTGTCTACAGAGGCAGGAAATAAAACCCATGCAGCAGCACGAACATGTTCCTGTTTCTGGAGTGTTAATGAATTTATATCAAAATATTTGAAGCTAAAGAAGAATCATGGACTACAATGTCAATCACATGATGGTCCAAATGTGGAATATTTGTAGTGCAGCTGAAGAAACGTTCTCACTGTTATATTTATATACTGTGGGTCTGTGATGTCTTTTATGAAGTTACAGAATGATTTTGAGACATGAGTGAAATGTGTGTGACATGCTGAAAAATAACACACAGGATATAAACAGGATGGAAGGATGTATGTATGTATGGATGGATGTACGGATGGATGGATGGAAGAAAGATGGATAGAAGGCAGAACTAAAGAAATAAAAATGGATGGAAGAAGTAAAAAAGGAAGGAAAAAAGTAACAATTGATGGAAGGATTGATGGATGCAAGGACTAAAATAAGGAAGGAAGGAAGGAAGGAAAGAAGGAAGGAAAGATGGATGGCAAAGAGAAAGTTGGAAAAAGGCTGGACTGAAGGAAGAAAGATGGAAGGAAAGAATAAAGGAAGAAAAAAAATTATTGAAAGATAAAAGAATGGATTGAAGGAAAAAGGATAGATAGAAGGGAGCAAAGGATGTAAGGAAAGAAGAAGAGAAGGAAGATTAAGAAAAGATGGGGAAAAAAAAGATGGAAAAAAGCATAGATAGATGGGAGCAAGCAAGGAAGGAAGAATATATAAAATCATGGAAGGAAGGAAGGAAAAAAGACTGGAGACTAAAGAAAGTATGAATAGAAAGAAGGATTGATGGATAAAAGAAGAATGGATAGGAGGAAAGAAGGGAAGAATTGTCAGTACCAACACGACGTCTATTCAGAGATCTGCATCCTGAACTTCATCCAAAACTCACCAGCCAATGAGAGTATAGCAAAGTGAAGCTCCGCCCCCACTGTGTGAGGTTGTGAAGGTTCTCACGCTGCTCCTGCGTTTCATTCACTTCCCGTTAATTACTCTGACTGCCACCACGCCCAGGGGTAATTACAGCTTCACCTGAACCCAACCCTGTCTCATCTCACTAATACACCTCGAAACCTCGAATACACACACATACACTACACACACACACACACACACACACATACACACAACACACACATACACACAACACACACATACACACATACTACTAACACACTACACGCACACACAACAAACACACATACACACAAATACACACATACTACTAACACACTACACGCACACACAACAAACACACATACACACACCCTACACACATACACTATACACACATACACTACACTACACTATACACACACACATACACACACTACACACACATACACACAAATACACACATACTACTAACACACTACACCCACACACAACAAACACACATACACACACCCTACACACATACACTATACACACATACACTACACTACACTATACACACACACATACACACACTACACACACATACACACAAATACACACATACTACGAACACACTACACGCACACACAACAAACACACATACACACACCCTACACACATACACTATACACACATACACTACACTACACTATACACACACACACAAAACAAACACACATACACACTACAAGTACACACACGCTACAACCACACGCTACAACCACACGCACACACACACCACTACACACACACCACTACACACACACACACACACACACACACACACTACACACACACACATACACCACACACACTACACACACACACACACACACAGAAACAGGGAAAGAAAAAGCTCAAAAGTTCCTCACAAAAGCCTGTAATAAAAAAAGAAAAAAGGGTGGGGCATCAGGGGTGAAAGGTCACACATACCACGCTACCAAGGTAACATGTTTTTTTCCCCTAAATGCAATGCCTCAATACACTCAGGTTGTCACTGAGTTCGGCTGCACACGCGACACTGAAGCAAAGGCCTCGAGATAATCCAGTTGTTCAGTTCCTTCCTGTTTAACATCTAAACATACAGAACAACATCTTAAAAAACATGTATAACACTGGTTTCATCGTATCCTCTAATAAAACCTGTACACACACATTAGGAAGAAAAAACACGCCTGGAAGGAGGTCACACAGGTCACACAGGTCACTCAGGTCACTCAGACATGGTCCTGGGAGAGGGTCAGTAGCTAGTCATAGCTAGTAGGGGGTTCGCTTTGAGAATCTAATATGAGAAGAAGCCGAGCATGAAAAATGTAAATTACATACAATGATACTTGTACTGACCACCAATTCTCATCATAACCAACTTATTAGACCACACCCACAGACCACACCCACAGACCACACCCACAGATGACGGTGTGCAAAGATTTGAAGTTCAGCTGTAACGTCCGGATTCAACACAGTCTCTTTGAACAAAATCCTCAAAAACAAGTTGGTATAAAAAAAAAAAAAAAAGTTTCGAGACCAGTTTTGTAACACGCCAACAGGTGGCAGCACGAGGCTGCACGCGCAGTCACAGGGAACAAGTCACCAACCTTCATTGTGTGCCAAAAGCCCTGTGTGCATCCCATCACGTGCGTTACCGCATCTGCTATTGTGACCACGTGCGCGCCCTGTCACCGAGCTCCTCCTCACACGTGAAACAACACGATGTCACTCCCGCACTCACCCTACTCGCCAGATTCGGTCTTCCTTTTACCCGAGTTTGCCCTAAACCGCTGCTTCTGATTGGTCAGTTAATTTCTTCTCACGTTTAAAAGGAGGAGCTTAGAATCAAGGGAAGAAAACAACCAAATAAATGAAGGAGAAGCGTTCTATACACTTGTAGTAATAACAAGTAGCTGGGGGCGGAGCTAATTTCAGCCCTGGGTTTAAAAAAAAGTCACCAAATAAAAGATTAAAACAAAAACCTACATGGAACCAAACTTGATTTTAACTTGTATTCGTATTATTTTGATTATTGTTGATGTCACAGGCGTAGGAACAACTTTCGAATTTTACAGACCGCCCCTTTAATGGCAGCACATTTTTAGACGATCGTGTCACAGAAACCAGCCTGGTGGAGCTGATGGCTTAAAGAGTCACCCTGGAGATGAAGGTGTGTGTGAGAGGAGCTTGTTGGACAAGTTCTCGGCATGCCCACACACACACAAAATAACACACACACACACACACCCACACAATGTTGGGTTCATGACTGGAGTGACAGCTCCAAACCAATACTTGACATTTCCTGCAAAGAAATGTGTTTCCCTGAAGAAGAAAAGGTCAAGCGTGAGTTCCTCTGAGAAACGCAACCAATCAGAGCCTCGAGTTTGGAGACGACTCCGAAACGTCCAAACGTGAATTCTTTCTGTGCGCCACAGTCAAAGTCTTCGATCCGAACTCTAGCGGAATCAGATGCGTGGATATTGACGGACAAAAATTTGTGGACACCTGACCATAACATCTCTATGTTCTTTCTGAACATCCTGTTCCAAATTCCGTCTCGATTCGCTCTTATAATAACAATCCACTCCTCTGAGAAGATGTTCCACTAGATTTTGTGGAGATTTATTCATCCACAAGGGTGTTGGTAAAGTCAGGTACTGATGTAGGTGAGAAGTGAGGAGGCCTGAGGTGCATGGAGCTCTATAGCAGGAGATCTTCCACTCATGAAGCCATGCAAAGCAGATCTTCATGGAGCTGGTTTTGGAGTCTCCTAGAATTCCAAAGTAAAGGGAACATTTAAATACAGTGCAGTCGTGTGCTTCTGGGTTTGTGGTAACAGTGTGAGGAAGAACCGCATGCAGGTGGAACAGTTGGGTGTCCTAAAACTTTCGGCCATAGTCTGTAAGATGATGGAGCTTTTAGGTGAAACGGTGGAGAAGGTGGAAGCTGAATCTACAGACACCCGGTTTTCAAGCCTGATATGGTTTTTTTCACTAAGTTGGAGACACACAATGGTACAGGAAGTCATTGGATCCAGTCTCAGGTCACCCTGTTCTCTACATCTGCTACTTTCAAACCAACACCACTTGCACGTCTTCCCTCACCACATCCATCATCCTCCTCCTTGGCCTTCCTCTTTTCTTACCGCTCGCCAGCTCCATTCTTCTCTGCTTTAACTGGAGACCCAAACCTGCTCCATGAAGAAGTAGATGAGTTGGAAGAAGGTTGAAGATCTCCAGCTAAACAGTATTAAAGCTACTGAACTCCTTAGGGATGAATTGTTCGTTCTGACTGCACCCCAAAAGCCTGCTCACCTCCTGATGGCTGAAATAATCTCACACAAAATCTAGAGGAACATCTTCCCAAAGGGAGTGGCGCTTATTATACCCGCGAACGAAGGATGAACGTGGATCTAAGCAGATACCAATTTTATGGTCAAGGGTCCACAAACTTTTGGGGGTATAATATCGTGTGCTCAAAAGCAACGACAAAATTCATACTTGGAATCATTTGTTGACATCATCCTGCACTTCAGGTTCCCTCAACTTTCCGTCCAATCCAATGCTCCGTCTCTGGAACCCGAAAGTCACCGCCCCCAAAAATCCACGATTCCGAACCGAAAAGCTATCAACTGAATACAAAGTGGGAGGAGCCAAATGACACGTCTCATCCTGACTTTAGTTTCAGCAGAAATGAAATCAAGGCTTCGGATAACTCCGCATGCCTTTCGAGGAACTTCGCAGGAACTCTAATGTTCTACAGGAAAACCTGACGGAAAGCCGCGTTGCCAGAGGTTTCGGACCTCCTGCTCCTGATGGAGGTCGTGTTTCGATCCTTGGGGCCGTACACGGGATACACGGGAGAAAGAGAGGGAAAGAGAGTGGAAGACAATGTGCTAGAGGACATCAAACGATGAAGATACCAACAACATCTCAGATATGAGTTTCGACACAGGGTACCACAGGGTCTCAGTCTCATGGATCACGACTCTGAAATGAGTTTTCGTATTTAAGCCATGATACGATACCCTAATTTTACCATCATCATCTTCACACCATCATCATCAACACCGTCATCACCATCAACACCATCATCACCATCAACACCGTCATCATCGTCCTGCCCTGAAGTGAGGAGAACACATACCTAGATGTCCAGTGCATTGACACATCTTCCTGTGTGATTAGGACATGATACATCATAACACACACACACACACACACACACACACACACACACACTTGAAAGCCAGATCTGCTCCTTCCACGTCATTTATAACAGGTAGCACGTGAAAGATGCGGCCCTCGGGATCAAACTTGCAATGTTCTATTTTTTGTTTTTGTTTTTTTTTCCGCAAAAGTGCGCAGGTTGGAAAAAAGATGTCTGCAAACAGAAATAGACAAAAAAACAAACAAACAAACAAACCTGAGCTGTGGGCACGAGCTCAAGGCGAGGAAGGAAATACATCTGCAACATGATATATACATTAATAACAATCATCACCCTCATGTCGCGTTTTAGTTGCATTTCCGCTCATCAGATCAGAATGCGGGAAAAACCGGGAGAGAGAGAGAGAGCGAGAGAGAGAGAGAGAGAGAGAGAGAGAGAGAGAGAGAGAGAGAAATATGCATGCAACATCAATAAACCTGTCATGACGGCGATCCGATCGATTATTCGGAAAGAAATCAATCAATAAAACATGCACGCACACGTTACCTGGAGGACTGTTTCGCGCTCGCGCTTCCCGGAGCTCGCGCGCACTTTTCTTCCTTTATTCCTAAACATGTAATTTACGGATTTAATTAATTCATTATTTTATTTGTTGGTTTTTTTTTTCTTAAATCATTTCCGGTCGTTCTTTTCTTTTCTTTTTTCCTCCCTCCTTATTTTTCTCCTTCTCCTCTTCCTCCTCTTCCTCCACCGCCGCTCTTTTTTCCTCCTCACTTATCGCTTTTCGTTAAAGGGATAAGGGGCGGAAAAAAAGTATAACATCTTTCGCTTTTCCGTCCACAACTCTCTCCCTCTCTCTCTCTCTCTCTCCCTCTCTCTCTCTCTCCTCCTCCATGTTTGCGGCTCCTCCACCACCTTCGACAACATTTGTGACGTCACTCCACCCCTGTCACGTGGGCCCTCCCCGATTGTGGGCTTCTAAAAATAGATAGACGAGAAAGAGAGAGAGAGAGAAAGAGAGAGAGAGAGAGAGAGAGAGAGAGAGAGAGTGAGAGAGAGTTAGGGGGGAAAAAACGGCCCCGAGCGGTCTAACACTTCTTACAATTCTGATTGGCTTAGCCAAAAAAAAAATAATAATAATAATAACACGTCCCGCCTCCTGTGACTGGATCGTCCAATCAGAACGCGAGAATAAAAAAACAACCGGTTAATCGTAAAAGAAATGAATAGGAGGGGCGGGGCGAGGATACAGGAAGTAAAATAATTTCGACAGGGACAGGGCCTTAAAGCAAGAGGGGGAAATTAAATTTATTTAATTTAATTTATTCATTTTTATATATTTATATAACTAGGTTTTGAAAGTAAACAAAGAAAGTGTTAAACGCATTCATTTGCATAAATTCTAAATAAATTATTATTTTTTAATTGCTAACAAAAATTGTTTCGTTTCTTACAACCGAATTAAAGAATAATTGAAGTTTTCGATGCTGGAATTTATACAAAAGTCCTAAAAGTTATTATTTCTTTCTTGTTTTCTTGTATCATGACTTTATTTTTCTCGTGCGCCAGCTGGCAAAAAAAAAAATGTTTACGCTGATTATCAATTTTATGCCTAATACACATTCATTCAGTTCATTACTGTTCCCAAGGAATGTTCTAGATGTGGGACCGTGGATGATACGTAGATGAGCCTGCACGAGGAAACGATGCCTTTATGTCCAGATCACAAATAAAATAGGTTGTGATAATCTCGAGATCGTGAGAAAACAAGAAAGAATAAAAGGTTATGATGCATGGACTCGTAGGACTTCTGTAAATGAGTTCTCCATGATATACAGCGGAAACGTGAAATCGTGAAAAACCAGAAAGAAAGAAAAAAGATCTAATCCATGGGCCTTCAGGATTAAAGTTAAAAGGCTTTGAGATGTTGAATAAAAACATAAGTAGATAATTAATAAGTAATACAGTGTATTATGCCTAAATATATTGGGACACCTGATTGACATGTGCCAGATGTGGTTCTTCCCCAAAAACACACATCTGTGTAAAATGTCTTCTGGTGCTTTATCATGGAGAGCAGGAGACCCCGAACCTGTTCCTGACCTCGACCCTGTGCTGATCCAGTCTTTCTCAGGTTCTCAGTTACATTCCAGCTCCTTGATTCATTGGTAAATTGATAAACAATCATTAATTATTAAAATTCTACTTCTCGTGCTTCTGTTCTGTTGGGTGCTTTTCGTCCATGCAATTCAGATACCGTTTCCTTTCCACCAGTTGGATCTCCTCGACCTGTGTTTTGAGATCTGATCACACTGAACAGGTTTGAAGTAAGTGTTCTATCACTGAAGATCTGAAGTTTTTCTGACAGCAGTTTGGGGAAATTTTGGGTCACAATACATATACATGTGTAGTAGTCACTATAGTAGCAACATCATATGAGACGTTCCTTCACAGCCTCTGTTTTTCTGTTTCTTTCTCAAAGAACCGCACGCTCTTCAATGTGCCCTCTGCGGGTATCAAATCACCAGGTCTCACTTGTGGAGTGTTTGCAAAAAAAGTTCATAAATACGGTGTGTGCTGAGCATCAAATTCCAGTCCCAATTTACTCTTCTAATTCCCTCCAAGATGTTCCACTGGATTTTGGAGTGTGCTTGTGGACTTTTGTGTTCATCAGTCGCAAGGGTGTGAGTAAAGTCAGGTACTGATGATGTAGGTGAGAAGGTGAGGAAGCCTGAGGGTGCAGTCAGCGTTCACATTCATCCCAAAGGTGTTCAATGGGTTTGAGATCAGAGCTTTATAGCGGGAGATCTTCCTCTCCAAATCATGTACACCAGATCTTAATGGAGATCTTCCTGCACAGGTGCATCGCCATGCTGGAACTGGTTTGGGTCTTCCAAGTTCAAGTGAATGCTGGATATTATTGCGCGTCCAAAAACGTCTGATTCACTTGTGTGCCTCCAGCATTGTGGAAACAGTTTGGAGAAGAAACACATGGAAGGAAAGGTCAGGCGTCCCAAAACTTTTGTCTGAATTGTGTATTAAAAAAATCGAATCGATCTCGTGATGAATTTGTGGAAGAAAGAAAGGAAGGAAGGAAGGAGTCTCCAGTGTCAGTGCTTTGTAACGGCCAAAGGTGAATGATTTAATCGATGTAGCTACACGATACAACCAAAAGTATTGGAACACCCGACTTCCCCAGCATGATCTGGTTCTCATCCAAACTGTTGGAGACCTAAACCTGTTCCAGCGCACACAAAAGCCGGCTTCATGAAGATCTCATTTTCATGGGTAGGAAGTAAGTGGAAGATCTTCTGCTATAGAGCTCCAAGCCTATTGTACAGCACTATTTGGGACACACATTGACTGAACCCCAGAAGCTTCCTCACCTCACCTACATCCTGGAATGTTCAAAGAAATACCAATCTGAGGGTCAGGTGTCCACAAACGTTTGTCCATAAAACTTCTACTGGTTTCAGCAGGGGTGCAAAATGTACAAAAGGCAACCAACATCTATATGTGCGTTTGTGAAATTTGTGATTTGTTTGTCAGCCTGGTCTGTAGGCACACACACACACACACACACACACACACACACACACACACACACACACACACACACACACACACCAGCAAGTTAGAGAAATATAAAATACAGCAGATAATCACAAACTCTCCTGATGTGTGTGTGTGTGTATGTGTGTGTGTGTGTGTGTGTGTGTGTGTGTGTGTGTGCTGCTGTGTTTCAGAGATCCTTCTATTTTGTGTGCTAATGGTGACTCATAGCTGCTGGGATCGCAGGCTGACTCGCTCTCCATGGAGACCAACAGCTCCATCTCAGCTGCTCTAACACACTGAAAAAAAATAAAAATAAATAACAAACAACAACAAAAAAATACACAACACACACACATACACACACACACACACACGCACACACACACACACACACACACACACACAAACATAAAACACAAAAAAAACAATTCTAATTCATAAATTCAGTAATGGGTTTTATCTGTAACGTAAGGGGGGCCAATATTTATGCATTGTTGACGTTACAAAGCACTGACGCTGAAGACTCTTTCCATTAATAGGAAATAAACATCTCCTGATGAAGGTAACACACCTTATCTACAATTACACAAGAATTTTATTGACACCATGTTGCCAAAAGTATTGGGACACCCAGTTGTGCTATTTGTGGTTCTTCCTCAAACTGTGAGCACAAAATTAGAGAATTGTACGTCTTTCAGATGCTGTAGCGTGAAATATTCCCTTCGCTTGGATACCAGGAGACCCAAACCTGTTCCTATGTCACAAAAAGTCAGCTCCATGAAGAGCTGCTTTCCATGGGGTTGGAGTGGAAGATCTCCTGCTATAAAGCTCGAACTCTATTGGATGATTTGTTCACGCTGACTACACCACAGGCCTCGTCACTTTTTCACCTTCGATCTCACACAAATCTCCACAAAATCTAGTGGAACATCTTCCCAGAAGATCGGAACTTGTAAGAGTGGTGGAATAGGATCGAGTGCAGCGGCGCCTCTTTCATTCATAAACGTGTTATAACGTGCCATAAACGTGTCGTGGAAGCCTGGGATAACGCTACTGGTTATAATTCACATTCAAATAAAAAACAAAGCACACACACACACACACACACACACACACACACACACACGCTGAGTGTAGGCCGCATGAGCCACATGTTGGCGTGTTTGGGTTTCGGCGCGGCCCGGCCGCAGACAGATTTTTATTTTTTTCCCCCTCCGACCGGTTCTCACACCTCCATCTCTCTCTCTCCACACCTGCTTTACCTCCTGTCCTCGAATCATCACTGGAGAAGGACAAGATGTAGGAGGAGAACAAACACGCGCTTGTTTGCGTCCCGAGCGAACGGGTTCGGGTTCGCGGTTATTTTTATTCCGTCGATTGAACGGAGTCGTGACGCAAAAGAGCGAGGAATCAGCCTTGCAGCTGTCCCTGTCTGATTCACACTGTCTGTCAATAACGGAGTGTGTGTGTGTGTGTGTGTGTGTGTGTGTGTGTGTGTGTGTGTGTGTGTGTGTGTTCCCTGGAGCTTCAAAGAATCCTTCCAATTAAAGAGATGTTCAATGTTTAAAAGGATTCAAAATAAATAAATTAATCAAATAATCAATTAATCAATTAATAAATATAAAAGGAATCCTTCAGTGCTGAAAGCCCACATTGCTGATAAATTCTCCATCCTGATTGGTCAGAAGGTGCTCGCTCATTTTCTCAAGCAGCACTTCTCACATCACAGGTTTATCGTTTCTATGGTAACAGCTCCTCCGCAAAGGATGTTCAACAGGTGCGTGAGGACGTGAGGACGTGTTTATTAGTGTGTATGGAAGGAAGGCGTCTCCGGTTTTGGGACACCCGACGTTCCCAGACTGTGCGGTTCCACCTTAAACATCAGTACGAAGCTGGAGGCACACAGTTGTAAAGCACGTCTCCAACTCCATGAAGGTTGGAAGATGTGAACGATCTCCTGCTTTAGAGCTCCAACCCTATAGAAGAACTTTATCACACATTGTTTGATGCTGACTGCAACACAGGCCTACTCACCTACATCTATTTAGCTGACTTGTGACTTATAGCTGAATGAATCTCTACCAAATGTAGTGGAACATCTATTTAGAAGAGTGGAGCTTGTTATAACAGCGAATGGTGACTACGTGTGGAATGGAATGTATACACTCCAGAAAGAGAGACAGAAAGACGTGCAAAAGGGTAAAGCAGTGCAAACAGGTGTAAACAGGTGTAAACAGGTATAAACTGATAAACTGATAATTAGGGGTAAACAGGTTCACTAGCAAACGGATAATTGGGTGTAAACAGGTATGAACTGATAATAAGGTATAAACAGGTGTAAACAGATTTACTGTGTAAACAGGTGTAAACTAATAATTAGGTATAAACAGGTGTAAACTGATCATTGGGTGTAAACAGGTATAAACTGACAATGGTGTAAAAACAAGTGTAAACTCATAATTAGTAAATTTAAACATTTAAACTGGTGTAAACTGTGATTTTGGTAACAGTTACTCATCATGCAGTCCTGTCATTTGTTATTTTTCTGGAAAAGCATGGCAGAGTGTGATTTATTGCTTATGATAATAGAAGACTCTGGGTAGCTGTTGAACAAACATGATCAGTGTGTGTGTGTGTGTGTGTGTGTGTGTGTAAGAGGAACTGCACACAGTGACCTGTGGTGGTAGTTATGGCAACCTGTATGGAACAAAAAGCAAACAACCAGTTAAGGAAGTGTGTGTGTGTGTGTGTGTGTGTGTGTGTGTGTGTGTGTGTGTGTGTGTCTGAGATGCTCCCAGGTCCAGGAGAGAGGATGGGTCTCAAAGTCCCCAAATGGAAACTTCAATAACATCAATGAACTCTAAGTGAGAACAAATAGTCAGATAGTGTTTGTGTGTGTGTGTGTGTGTGTGTGTGTGTGTGTGTGTGTGTGTGTGTGTTTCGGTCCAAATTATCACAACATCACCAAATTCAAATTGCTATAAAATTCAATTAAATTGCTATATACCTTCAATTTCCAGGTAATACTTTGGATCTTTTTCTTTCAGCTTCTCCCATTAGGGGGCGCCGCAGCAGATCATCCGTCTCCATCCCCCCTGTCCTCTACATCTGCCTCTTTCAACCCAACTACCTGCATGTCTTCCCTCACCACATCCATAAACCTCCTCCTTGATCTTCCTCTTTTCCTGCTTCCTGGTGTCTCCATCCTCAGCATTCTCCTACTGATATACCCCATGTCCCTCCTCTGCATCCCTTTCACTCTCACAGATACTCTTCTATCACAAATCACTCCTGCTATCACTCTTCTCCACCCACTCCACCCTGCCTGCACTCTTTTCTTCACTTCTCTAACACACTCTCCATTACTTTGCACTGTTGACCCTAGGTACCTGAACTCCTCCACCTTCTCCACCTCTTCTCCCTGCAACCGCACCCCTCCACTGCCCTCCCTCTCATTCACACACATGTACTCTGTCTTACTCCTACTGACTTTCATTCCCCTACTCTCCAGCGTGTACCTCCACCTCTCCAGGATCTTCTCCACCTGCTCCATACTCTCACCACAAATCACAATATCATCCGAAAAACATCATAGTCCAGGGAGACTCCTGTCTGACTTTGTCTGTGAATCTGTTCATCACTACTGCAAACAGGAGAGGGCTCAAAGCCGATCCTTGATGCAGTCCAACCTCCACCTTGAACCAGTCTGTTGTTCCTACTGTACACTACACTGCTGTCACACTGTCCTCATACATGTCCTGCACTACCCTCACATACTTCTCTGACACACCAGACTTCCTCATACAATACCACAACTCCTCTCTCCACCCTGTCGTACGCTTTCTCTAAATCCACAAACACACAATGCAATTCCTTCTGACCTTCTCTATACTTCTCCACCAACATTTTTAAAGCAAATAATGCGTCTGTGATGCTCTTCCTCGGCATGAAACCATACTGTTGCTCACAGATGGTCACCTCTTCTCTCAGCCTGGCTTCCACTACTCTTTCACATAACTTCATGGTGTGACTGATCAACTTAATTCACCTGTAGTTACTGCAGGTCTGCACATCTCCATTATTCTTAAAGATCAGTACAGGACACTCCTTCTCCATTCCTCAGGCAGGAGGTAATACTTTGAATGAACTGCCTTAATGGAGATGCTGGTAATCTCAGCAAACTCTTGTGAAGGCTTGCTAACACTGATAGTGATAATCAGCTAAAAAGCTCAGGAGACGTCAGTAAAAAATAAAAGAAATACAGCACAAAAACAGAAGAGTAAAATTTAAAAACGTAAAGGGGAAATTTCATGCTGGTGCTTTCAAATATGTTCTATACAATTTTCTGCCTTCAACTTTGTGTTAACAATTTGAGGAAGAACCACATATGGCTGGAAAAATTGGGAGTCCTTATACTTTTGCGATATTGTGAAGATGTTTGCAGTATTGCAGTAAATGTATTAATCCCCTTCCTTATATAGGACTCCAGTTACAGTAAAACTCCTCCTTTTACAAGTTCTTAATGGTGAATGGAAGTAAACGGGTAAACAGGTCTAAAAAGGTAAACAGGTGTAAACAGGTAAACTGGTGTTTATGTGTCAACAGGTAAACTGGTGTCTATGTGTAAACAGGTAAACTGGTGTAAACAGGTAAACTGGTGTTTATGTGTAAACAGGTAAACTGGTGTTTATGTGTAAACAGGTAAACTGGTGTCTATGTGTAAACAAGTAAACTGGTGTAAACAGGTAAACTGGTGTTTATGTGTAAGCGGGTAAACTGGTGTAAACAGGTAAACTGGTATTTATGTGTAAACAGGTTAATTGACAATTAGGTGTTGTCAGGCAGGTTGTATCACAATTCAGTGCACAGCATGAGTTCCTTGGTGAATGCTGGCGCTGTCAGCTGCTGCTCCTGGGAGTGATTTATTTTTTATTTGACCGTGTTTGCTGCACCTGTGTAGTACTCGAACCTGACCTGATTACTTGACCGGGTTTGCTGTCGGCCTGTGTACTTTACCTGCTCGCAGCTATCTGTCGGCTGCTCGAGGCCATCGGTGGTCACCATCTGTGGACACTGCTGGCTACTGGGGACTACTGGAGGCTGCTTCAGCTAGTGGCATCTATTCGAAGCTACTGGCGGCTTTCTAAATTGATATCCACCATTCCTACGCCATCTTCTTCAGACACACTCCCCTGGGCTTCTGATTCGGTGGAAAGCATGAGGCTTGCTGAGCTGCTGGGTTTGGACACACTTGCATGGAGCATCCTCTCATATATCGTTTACTCAACTGCCTCAATATTTTGATATACGGCATCAGAACTTCTTCAACTTCGATCTCGTAACTCTGAGCTGCCATCGGTACTGCTCTCCCATAAGGATATCCTTTACATACACCATGAATATGTCCACCGGTGCTCTCGTCTGAGCTACAACTTCAACAATTCCAGAGTAATACGCTCACTATGTGGTGGATGAGGTCTTCAAAACCTCATCCACTAAAACCACTTTGTCAGATCTGCTATTACAGGTACTGTTACAAGTGCTATCCTTTCCTTTGGACTATGGAACTTGCGATCACTTTTAACTGAAGTTCCCGTGTTTCAAGACTGATTATGTGCAAATAAGTTTGATTTCCTATGTTTAACTGAGACTTGGCAGCATAAAGACGAAACTTAATCAGTCTACCCCTCCGGACATACTTATACATGCAAACCCCGCACATCTGGCCGCGGGGGAGGTCTGGCAGTGATATATAACGAGAAATGAAAAGTGACACACATATCTGCACCTGAATCCACCTCATTTGAATCCATGGTTCTTCAGATGAATGGTCCAGTTCCCACTGTACATATTAATGTTTACCGTTACTACGGTCGATACCAACTTTAATATTTTTTTAATCTTATATCAGTTCACAGTCTCCTAATGTGATACTGGTTGGAGATTTTAACCTTCATGTCGATAATGAAATTAGAACATACACACGTTTTGACACACAGCAATCGATTAACTTTCCATCTCACCTGAAAGTCCACACACTGGATCTTGTTTGTTCTCGCCCTCACACCTCACGCATGGACTATTGCAATGCTCTTTTTTTTTATGTTCTACCCCATAAACTCCTGCACAAGTTACAGTTGGTGCAGAACTCGGCTGCACGAATAATCACTAGAACTCCCACAATAGACCACATATCTCCTGTTCTTCAGCAGCTGCACTGAATTCCTGTAAAACAGCACATTGAATACAAACTCCTGCTTTTCCCTTGTAAGGCATTACATAACCTGGTTCCTTTATATTTATCTGTCCTCCTTATGACCTACACTCCTTCTTGAACCTTAAGATCAATGTTCTCATCCAACTTATTTCTTCCACGCATGTGTTTGGCAACTATGGAACTATGGAAACTTGAGCTTTTAGCTACGCTGCCCCCTACCTGTGAAACCTCTTGATATCCGCAACAGAAAATCTTTCTCTATTTTAAAATTCCGTTTGAAAGCACATCTTTTCAGGCAGGTGTTTTATTAACATTGCATCAGTTCGTCTTTCTGTTGTATAGTGTTTCATCATAAACTGTTGTTATTAGTTTTGTTTTGATTGGATGTAAGGTGCCATCGAGTGTCATGTAAAGTGCCTATAAAACAATGTATTATTATTATTATTATTATTATTATTATTATTATTATTATTATTATTATTATTAAACTGGAATAAACAGGAAGCTGCTGTAAACAGGGAAACTGATGTTTATGTGTAAACTGGTAAACTGGTAATTATGTGTAAACAGGTACAAACAGGTAAACTGCTGTATAAAGGTAATCTGGTGTTTATGTGTAAAAAAGTAAATTGATCATTATGTGTAAACATAATAACATTCCACGTAAACTGGAATAAACTGGAAAACCAGTGTAAACAAGAAAAAATGTATTTATAAGTAAACAGCTATAAACATGTAAACGTGTATAAACAGGTAAACTGGTGTAAACAGGTAAACTGGTAATGATGTGTAAACGTGTATAAACAGGTAAACTGGTGTAAACAGGTAAACTGGTAATGATGTGTAAACATGTATAAACAGGTAAACTGGTGTAAACAGGTAAACTGGTATTTATGTGTAAACAAGTAAATTGATCATTATGTGTAAACTGGTAAACTGGAATAAACTGGAAAACCAGTGTTAACCAGAAAAAGGTATTTATGTGTGAACAGGTAAACTGGTGTAAACAGAAAGATTCAGGTTTAAACTGGTGCAAACAGGTAAACAAGTCCAAATGAGTGTTGCGGTATGATAAACCAGTGTAAATACGTGTCATGTGTTATTAAACTGGTGTTAAACTGATGTAAACTGGTGTAAACTGGTGTAACGTGTGTAAACTGGAGTCAACCAATGAGGTTTTTTGTTTTTCTGGCTTATTTTAAACTCTGTACGAGTGCATTACATTTTCAAAAGTGCTTTTTTTTTTGTTGACTGATTTGTTTGTCTGTTTGTTTATGAACATTTTTCCTGTTGACTCCAGTTCCGTGCCACAGGGTGCACTTACTTACTGCAGTACACAGCCGGAGGTCATCAGTGCACTGGATATTCTGTATAGACGACAAAGAAATGATAAAAATCCTAAAATAGTGCAACAAAAGGTGGGTTTGAACGCATGATCTGTAGTGCATTAACACACACACACACACACACACACACACACACACACACACACACACACACACACACACACCCTGGCTTTTGTTCAGGTAAAGAACATGCTGTTCCCATTATTTCTCCATCTGTCTGTCCTTTTCTATCTCTTTGTGTTTTACTTTTACTGCTTTCTGTTTTTCTTTCTCTTCCTCCTTCTCTCTTTCTTTTACTCTCTCAGTCTGTTTTTTACTCTGCACTTTTTTAACCCCGGCCTCTCTTTTACTTTTCACATCTGTCTCTCTTATATCTTTCTTTTTTACCTTCTTTCATTCATTCATTCTCATCCATCCATCCATCCATCCATCCATTACTCTCCATCGTTCTTTTGGCCTAAACACATCTCTTTCTCTCTCTTTCTTTCCATCTTACTTTCCCATTTCACCCTCTCCTTTTCTCATACACAACTTTCTCTTTCTTTACATGTTCCTCTCTTTTAGCTTGCTTTCTCTCTTTGCCAGCTGTCCATCCTTTCTTTCTTTTTCATTCTTTTTAACTCTCACTTTGTACTTTTCTTGTCTCTTAATCTTTCTTTAGTTGTGCATGTCACTCTTTTATTTTCTCCTTGTCACTGCCTCACTTTCTCCTGTCCGTCCCTTCTTTCATTCTCAGGTGTGTCTAATTGCTTCTCTCTCTCTCTCTCTCTCTCTCTCTCTCTCTCTCTCTCTCTCTGTTTTAGTTCTCCATCTCTCCTTCTGTAATCTGTGTCTCTATTCCAGCATGGGTTTCTGCCTGTCTGTTTGTTTTTCTGTCTTTCTACCTTTCTCTCTCTTTCTGTTTCTGACTCTGTCTGTTTGTCTATCTTCCCTTCTATTTCTCTTCCTGTCTCTGTTTGGCTGTCTATTTTTTTCTCTGTCTGTCTGTCTGTCTGTCTGTCTGTCTGTCTGTCTGTCTGTCTGTCTGTCTGTCACACTTTCTCTTTCTGACTATGTCTGACTATTTCTCCTTCTCTTCATCTAATTTTTTCCTTCCACTTTCCCTCTCAGTCCCTTTCACCCTGCCTTTCTTTCTGTCTTTCCGTTCTCAATCTCTCAAACTTCTTTATAGTTTCTTATCTGCCTCTCAGACTTTTCTCAGTTTTTTTAGTTTTTTTGTCTTTCATTATGTCTCACACATCACTTTCTCACTCATCTCATGCTCTGTCCATCTCTTTATATGCCTGTCTCTCTCTTGCTTTTTCTTTCTCTCTCCATCCTTCTCTCTCTCTCTCTCTCTCTCTCTCTCTCTCTCTCTCTCTCCATCCCTTTATCTCTGTCTCTGGTTGCCTGGCACTGAAGAGGCCATCAGCGGCAGAGCAGGAAGCCCGTTGTCATGGTGACGGGGTCTGTTGCCGTGCCGCAGGCAGGTTAGTGTTCAGCGCTGATAGTACGATGATCTGAAAACAGAGCGAACTGTAGTATCACGTGGACATGAACACACACACACACACACACACACACACACACACACACACACACACACACACACACACACACACACACACGTCTTGTCTGATCTTGTCTCGTCTCATCTCGTCTTGTATGGTGCTCAGACATAAAAGTAACTATAAATGGATAATAAACGTATACACATGAAAGTGTTCTTTAACTGAAATAAAAATGAAATGATTGATATAAACTGCTGTTGAGGAATAAACGAGTGCTGAACATCAATAATCAGTTCCGAGGTGGTAACAGTAGCATGAGCAGATGCAGGCCATGAGGCAGAACACTCAAGATTTTATGAATGAAGCTCGGGGGAGGAAGAGGGAGAGGGAGAGAGAGAGAGAGGGAGAGAGAGAGGGAGAGAGAGAGAGAGGGAGAATGGAGTTTCTTCTTCTCTTTTTTCTAAATGGCTATGCAGAGCACAGCAGGGTGAGTCAGGAGTGAGTCACCGATCTGCAGCCTCGCTATAAAATGTCATCCTCCGTCACTTGCTTTCTCTCCGGCACAGCGACAGGAAATGAAAGGAGGAGAAGTTACAGAGATGCTGAATGGATTATTAATGAGGACACGAGCAACTGCTGCGTTCAGAAGTTCTGCTGGAGAGAAAAAAAAAAAAAAGCCTGGTAACACATGGATCCAGGAGTGAGAATAACAAAATAAAAATGGTTTAAAAACCAATGTTCACACACACACGCACACACACACACACACACACACACACACACACACACACACACACAGTGTTGATTAGAATGTTAATTATTTATGACTGCATGATGATGATTTCAAAACCTTCAAGTAAAGTTTATTTCTATTGCACTTTTCACAACACACATCGTCTCAAAGCAGCTTTACAGAATTTAACAGTGAAGGTGAATGATGTGTGTTTATCCCTGATGAGCAGCATGGAGACTGTGGGGAAGGAAAAACTCCCTCAGATGTTATGAGGAAGAAACCTTGAGAGGCTCAAAAGCAGAACCTCATCCTCATCAGGGTGACATCAAGAGTGTGATTATAGTCTTTAAACACTACAGAACACTGGAGAGTGAGAACTAACATGAGCACTGGAGTGTGTGATTATGACTGATGATCTTTCTACAGTCTTCTACAGTCAGTTTAGATTATGGAACCAGGAGCTTCTGAGCAACTCATAAAATATCTCAACATCTGAGATCATCACAGATCCAACACCAGCTTCTCCATGCCAGAGCCCTTTAAACACTCAAAGAGTTCCAGTGTCCAAACTCCACATGAAGTGGGATCTAATTGTCACTGGTACGTCTCTAGATGGTTCGGGATGTTTGTGGGCATCTACTTCTTTTAAGGTTCATAATCTTCATGAGGTGGGATGTGACTGGAGCTGGAGGAACCTCAGGATGCCTCGGGATGGGGAGAGAAAGAGAAGCAGTGGAGAGGAATTAGCGTAGCTGCTGTTCATGATATTAACAGCACAAGTTGATAATGTGAGGTGATCAGATGTTCTGGAGCACAAGGTTATGATGTGATGTGTGTTATGTGTAGAACTCGCTAAAAACATACGTCTTTAATCTGCACTTAAACTGGGTGAGTGTGTCTGAACCCCAAACACTGTCAGGAAGACTATTCCAGAGTTTAGGAGCTTAATGTGAAAATGTTCTACCACCTTTAGTGGACTTTGCTATTCTAGGAACTACTAGAAGTCCAGAGTTTGAGATCTCAAGGAGCGTGAGGGATTGTAGCATGTTAGAAGACTGGATACATGGATACACTGGATACATACTGGAGATACATGGAGATAAACCATTTAGTGTTTTGTAGGTAAGTAGCAGTAGCTTGTAGTGGATTTAAATCTTAACAGGAAGCCAATGTAGGGATGAGAAGATTGGGGTTATATAATCATATTTTCTCGACCTTGTGAGAACTCCTACTGCTGAATTCTGGACAAACTGGAGCTTGGATAAACTTCTCTGCATCAGATATAGATAACATGTTTCTTAGTTTAGCAATATTTCTAAGGTGGAAGAAGCTGTTTTTGTAATATGGGTGATATGATATTAAAGACAAGTTGGTGTAAAATAACTCCCAGGTCTTTTACTGTTAAACTAGTAGTTATAGAACATCTGTCTAAATGCAGGTTGAAATGCTGGAGCTTCTGTTTACTGGTTCTATGTACCATGCCTTCTAATAATATTTCCTAAGGGAAGCATGTATATTGGGAAAAGCAGGGGTCCTAGAACAGAACCTTGTGGTCTCCCATAATTTACTTGCATTAACCTGGATAGCTCTCTATTTAAGTCTACAGAATAGTAACAATCAGTACTCAGTACTCAATACTGATATTATTTCAATACTGTTTTTTCAATACAAATATGAAACTGGAAATTGTTGTAGCTGATTAGTTGGCTCCCCCACGTGGCTATTCTTTGTTACTGCATCCAAATATGCAAACCTTCAACATTTTTTTCCCTACGTTTTGTTATTTTTGATTGATGCTCATTTTCTTTTTCTCCATCATCATCATCATCATCATCATCATCATCATCATCATCATCATTATCATCATCATCCTCTACATATTCCTCTTTTTCTTCTTTATCATCATTTTTATTGTCTTGTCATCATCATCATCAAAATCATCATCCTCTTCTGCATATTATTTTATAATCATCATCTTCTACATATTCTTAATTTTTTCCCTTCTTCATCATCTATTTCATAGTCTTCCTAAACTTTTTCTTTATTATCATCATTGTCATCTTCCTCTTCCTGGCCTTCTTCTGCATAATCTACTTCATCTTCTGAGTCTTCATCATCATTAACATCATCTTCTTTGTCCTCTTTTAAATCTTCTTCCCCATCATCGTCATAATTGTCATCATCATCATCATCATCTTCTTCTTCTTTTTCTGGCTAGGGTGTGTATTTTAACCCACAGAACCACCTGGAAAAATTCGAAAACTTTGGCACAGGTTGGGGAAACATTCAAATTTGGGATAAATTCTGCCAATGCTGTAGCGCCACCACTGGTTCACATTTAAACATTTCTCATTTAGAAGTACTTTTGCAGGAAATTTTTTTATTCGGATCAGTAAAAGTACCAGGTTTATGTACTGCAACACAAATCAATACACAAGGTTCTTTTTTAAAAGATATTTGTCACATGTACTTTACAGCACAGCAAAATTCTTTCTTCACATGTCCCAGTGATGTTGGGATTTAACGTGTTACTCCCCAACACTGGTAGTTATGACTTCTACCTGTTTTAGTGTCACGCTGGAAACTGAAACTCACGTCATGTTTGCTGTCAATCGATTAGAACATTTAATCGCAATTAATTTAATGATTGTCACGAGTCAACTTGCGATTAATCGCAACTTAATTGCACATTTTCATCAGTTCTAAATAAACCCTAAATTACTACTTTCCACGTTTTTAATACTCTAAACCACATGGAGAAATATTGATGCTTTACGCAAATGTATGTTTATTATTTAAAAAATAAAAAAAACTCAACAAAGACATAAAGACAACATATTCTAAATTTTTTAAAGTTATTATGATCTTTTAAATGATCAGGGCACCAAACGGAACCTTTGCGATGTTTCCACATGGCTCTTATATCCTTCATACAGACTACAGAATCAGGGAATATTTGTATTCCATGTGAATTAGTTGATTTGAAAGTGGACTTTTCTATACAGCTATTTATTATTTTTACGAGGGAAATATTCACTGAGATTCAGGGTGTTTTGTTTATGTCCGTGAAGAGAGTTGGACAGTAAGAAAGAAAAAAAAGGATTTGTAGCGATTGTCCAGGCAGAGGAACCGAGCTGGGAAGGAGGTGCTGCAAGTTAGAGCAATAAAGGATGGAGAGGGAAATGTTTTTACTCGTGAGGAGAGTGTGTTGAGAAGATGGAGGGAGTATTTTGAACAGCTGATGAATGAGTAAAATGAGAGAGAGAAGGTTGGATGATGTGGAGATGTGAAGCAGGAAGTGGATAGGATTAGTAAGGAGGAAGTGAGAGCAGTGATTTAAAAGGATGAAGAGTGAAAAGTCGGTTGACCAGATGACATACCGGTAGAAGCATGGAGATGTTTAGGAGAGATGCAGTGGAGTTTTTAACCAGGATTTTGGAAGGTGAGAAGATGCCTGAGGAATGGAGAAGGAGTGTCCTGGTATTGATCTTTAAGAATAAGGGAGATGTGCAGACCTGCAGTAACTACAAAGTGGATCTGTCCCACCATGAAGTTATGTGAAAGAGTAGTGAAAGCCAGGCTGAGAGAAGAGGTGACCATCTGTGAGCAGCAGTATGGTTTCATGCCGAGGAAGAGCACCACAGATGCATTATTTACTTTGCGAATGTTGATGGAGAAGTATGGAGAAGGTCAGAAGGAGCTGCATTGTGTGTTTGTGCATTTAGAGAAAGTGTACGACAGGGTGGAGAGAGGAGTTGTGGTATTGTATGAGGAAGCCTGGTGTGTCAGAGAAGTATGTGAGGGTGGTGCAGGACATGTATGAGGACAGTGCGACAGCAGTAAAGTGTGCAGTAGGAACGACAGACTGGTTCAAGGTGGAGGTTGGACTGCATCAAGGATCGGCTCTGAGCCCTCTCCTGTTTGCAGTGGTGATGGACAGGTTGATGGACGAGGTCAGACAGGAGTCTCCATGGACAATGATGTTTGTGGATGATATTGTGATTTGTGGTGAGAGTAAGGAGCAGGTGGAGAAGAGCCTGGAGAGGTGGAGGTACACACTGGAGAGAAGGGGAATGGAAGTCAGTAAAAGTAAGACAGAGTATATGGAGCCACCAGGAAGAAGGAAAAGAAGAAGTCCAAGGAGGAGGTTTATGGATGTGGTGAGGGAAGGAGTATGAAGATGGATGATCCTACTACTACTTTTAAAATTACTACTACTATTTCTACTATTATTACTACTACTACTACACCATAATTACTACTACTACAATTTGCATGAAGTTCTGAGAAAAACTCCAGATGTTGACAGAGGTTTCATTACAGTGTTTGTGTTGTGTAAAATTATGGACAGAGTTTATCCTAGTAATTTACTGTCACTTGCATGTGTGTTTTTCACCACATCCATGAATCAGCAGAAAAAAAGCTCTAGGTTGGCTTCACACATGGGCAACATCTTCTACTTCTTATTATTGCTGGTTATTCTACTTGGATTCATAATACTCATGTTGCCTCATCAGTACATTCTTAAAACTAGTGCCTTTGTGGCTTCTTCAAAATGTGCATCCAAAACCCCACAAAATGTGTTTTCCTGTCATAACTTCTACACTGCTAGTAATACTACTACCTCTATTTGTTACCTACTACAACTCCTGATACTTCCATCACCCTGAGTTATACTACTACAACAAAACTTCTACCTTTACTACTACTTACTATTACTACTAACACTAATACTACTGCTACTACTAGTACATTTACTACGGCCAGTATTTCAGCTATGACTTCCACTACTTTTATTAATTTTATTACTTCTTTTTTAAACCATTGCTATTTACGGCTCATGCTTTTATTACTAAAACTAATATTACTACAGATTCTATCACTACTACGACCAGTACTTCATCTACTACTACCACTACTGCTACTTCTTTCTCCAGTACTACTATCACTTCCACTGTGACTTCTGCTACAACAACTATTTCTACTATGTGCACTTCTACCGCTATTATTTTTACTATGACTAATAAAATATATGCTTCTAATACCATTTCTATTACTTTTACTACTATCGGTACTAATACTAAGACTTCCACAATTTTTTATTACTTTTAGTATTTGTACAACTTTTACCTCTCCTTTTGTGACTTCTTCTACTTTAACTAAAACTTCCTTTTCTTCTAAAATTGCTTTTACTACCACTCATACTTTTTTTTTACTACTGGTACTACTTCTTTTTGATTTCTGCTACTTACATTTCTACTACTACACACCCCTACACTACTACAACTACTATTAGTAATATCTGCTAGCATTGATATTACATTAGTTATATTGCTTCTACTGCTTTAACTACTATGACTACTACTAATACTACTTCTTATCTTACTACCAATTTCTTTACTATAACTTAGAATAAAACTTTCTTCTACCACTACTGCTATTACTTTTACTACCACTGACTTTACTACTACTTTGACATTCATTACTGTTATTAATTGTATTAATTTGACTACTAGTACTGCTTCTTTTGTGACTACTACCACTACTACTACTACATTACTATGGCTTATACTGTAACTGCTATTACTATTACTATTTTTAACTCTAGTACTGTTACTACTTCTACAATGACTACAAATCTTCTGCTACAAATAATTATTATTCTATTAATACTATCTCTTCTCGTATGAATAATTAATAGACGACTTCTACTACCACTACTATTACAGTGTGCAACTAGCAATACTCCTACTATTACTTTTAGTAATTTTAATACTATTACTAATACTAATATTAATACTATTTTGTGACTACTGCTACTTACATTTCTACTACGACACATACTTTAACTACTACAACTACATGATTTTCACATTATTTATTTTACATCTACTGCTTTTAGTATTATTACCACTACAACTACTAATTTTACTAGCAGTCCTATGTCTTCTTCTAAAATTATTTTTTTCTACTATAGCTAATAAATCTTCTTTTTTTCTAAAATAGCTGCTATGATTTTTACTACCGTTGATGCTAAAACTATAAATACTACTACTACTTTCTCTAAAACTGCTATTACTTCCACTATGTCTAAACCTCTGCTACAACTACTTTTACTACGAGTAATAATAATAGTTCTTATTCCATTACTAATATTTTTTATTACTATGACTAATTAAATCACCTACTTCTACTATGAATTTCACTATTTCTATTAATTTTAATTTTAATTTAATTCAGCTTCTTTAGTGGTAATTGTAAGAAGTATACATTTGACTACAATTACAACTTCTACTTACATTTCTACTACTACGACTACTATGAACTCTATTAGTAATAATTCTGATTCTTTTTTTACACATTCTCAAACTACTTTAACTCCTGTTACTCCTATCACTACTATTATTACTACAACAGCAATCATTACTCCCAAAACCACTAGTATTACTTTTTCTTATGTTAATAGTGTTCCTGCTACTATAACTAATAAAAAGTTTTTTTCTTCTACCACTACTGCTATTATTTTACCACCACTGATACTCCGCCTTTTATTACTTTTAGTAATACTAATATTACTACTGCTTCTTCTGTGATTGCTACTATTACGTTTAGTTCTACTGCTCCTGATATTACAACTATTTCTTTTGCAATGACTAATTCTGATCCTAATTCTATTCTTCTGTTACCTACAGTACTACTACTCCTGTCATTACTTTTATTACTATAACTACTTCTTCTTCTACTGCTACATTCTACAGAGATGCAGTTAAAAACATCCTGCATCACTGCCTGGTTTGGGAATCGCAACATCTCATATCGCAAGACCCTGCAGCGGATAGTGAGGGCGGCTGAGGGGATTATCGGGGTCTCTCTTACCTCCTTCATGGACATTTACACCACATGATGCTTCCAAACCAGCATTATGGCTGATCACACACCTTTTACAGTAGTGTACTGTGTACAAGTTGGAATGACAGTAAAAGCTACTTGACTTAGTTATTTCCTTTACTAGGACTAATACTACTGCTATTTCTTCTTCTTCTTCTTCTTCTTCTTCATCTACTACTTCTATGACTAATACATTTACATTTGAACAACAGGTGATCAAATTTATCCTAAAAAGGAAAGATCTAATTCGATTGAGTGCATCGTACCAGCCATTATATTTCTCTCATTATTATTTTATTTATAAAAATAAATAAATAAACATGAATCTAATCTGTTAAACGAATGCCATATTTCTTTCAGACTTCTAGTTCTTTGAAACCTTATAATACAATGAGAAACAGTCCAATTTATTGCACAATAGAGTTCCCTTCTGAGTCTGGTTCCTGTCAAAGTTTCTTCTTATACCATCTCAGGGTTTTTTTTTTCTGCCACAGTAACCAATGGAATAATCATTAGGGATAAACGTACAGGCATTAACATGTAAATTCAAATATTATAACCTTTATCTCTGTAAAACTATACAAAAATTGAATTAAACAGTAACAGAAGTGGAAACAGTAGCAGTAGTAGAAGGTTATGAAAGTCCCATCACTATTGGGATCAAATCTTGGGTTCCTGAGCGAGACTCTTAACCCTCAACTGCTTGTATAAATAAGATAATATGTCTTACCCTCAATAAAGACATCAACCAAATGCTGTAAATAAGAGAAGACCAAACTTGGACTAGTGGGTGATTTCTGATTTATTCCACGATGCCACATATGAGAAGAAAGGGATAAAACTATTCAGATATTCGGAAATGCTTTAAAAAAAATAAAGAGCAGCTTTATCTCTCATGAGATGAATGAAAACACATTGAACCCATTCTCTTCTGGGTTGCACCACATATCCACTCAGTTCAGTTCCACATGATCTTCTCAGCCGTCCTCACTATCTGCTTGCGATCCGAGAGTCGGCCAAGTCAAAGGTCACCAACAGGCCCTAGTTGGATCATCTCTGATTTACAGCATTTGGCTGATGTCCGTATTTTCAGGTTAAGACATCATTTTTTTATTTATACAAGCATGTGAGGGTCAGGATTTGATCGCGAGGGTGATGGGATTTAAACTCATGACCTCCTAGTACTGCTACTGCATCTTCTACTTCTATTACTCTTTCTCTCCTACTAGGAATAATACTGTTTCTTTTCCTCTGCTTCTTCCAGTACTGTTTCTATTCAATTCAATTCAATTTTATTCTTTTTGTAGAGCATTTTTTACAATGGACATTATCCCAAAGCTGCTTCTTTTTTTTTTTAGATAAATATTAATTTTCTTTAAAACATCATGAGGAAGAAATTTGGAAAGGAACCAGTCTCAGAAGGAAACCCATCCTCATCTGGGAAAGTTTGATTATTTCTGTTGTGTAGCATTAGTATGGTTTGGACATGTGCAGAGGAGAGACATGGGGTATATCAGTAGGAGAATGCTGAGGATGGAGCCACCAGGAAGAAGGACAAGAGAAAGACCAAGGAGGAGGTTTATGGATATGGTGAGGGAAGACATGCAGGTAGTTGGTGTGAAAGAGGCAGATGTAGAGGACAGGGGGGTATGGAGACGGATGATCCGCTGTGGAGACATGAGAGCAGCCGAAGGAAGAAGAAGAAGAAGCATCAGTAGCTGTTCAGTGAGGGGTTTTTAAAAGCAGAATTGTTCATGCAAATTGTGGTTTCTAATTACAGTCCTAATCCATCCTCAAAGTTCTTCAGTTGCTCAGGAACTTCATAGATCTTCAGGTTGTAGGAACCACGACAACTATTATTACTTCTGACCGTTTCTATGGTGTCTATTATTACTTCCTTATAATTATGATAATAAAAGTTCATATACAGTATTTATGATTATTTATGATAAACCAGTCAGTAGATATCATTTAATTACAAGTGAAATAAATCTGGTTTAAAAGCTATTCCTCTGTAGAGCTTGAAGGAAAACATTATTTACAATGAAAGGTTCAGTGAAACAGCAGACTCTCTCTCTCTCTCTCTCTCTCTCTCTTTCTCTCTCTCTCTCTCTCTCTCTCTCTCTCTCTCTCTCTCTCTCTCTCTCTCTCTCTCTCTCTCTCTCTCTCTCTCTCTGCTTGTCTCATGACTCTGTTCATTTTATTTACCTCCTCTGTTTGAGATCATCCATTACGTCTAGTCGCCAAGGAAACTGAACACAGCTGGTCCCGCCTACCTTCTACAATCCAGCCAATCGGGAAAGGGTGTGGGCATGGGCTAACATCCTTCCAACACCCTGCTGCTTTATCTATCAAAGCTGGAGAAGTTCAACCGTGATTGTAGGGGATGAAAAGCCCAGAGCTGGAGGAAGGATTTCGGCTCATGCTGAAGATAAAAAAAAAAAAGATTTAAGGGGAGAATTTGTCATTTGAAGATAAGAAACGAAGAGAAGAAGGAACGAAAAAGCCATTTTCGCTCAGCTTGGTGTTTCTCCTGGAGTTTCTTATCAGACGAGGAAGGTGAGAAGTAACACGTCACAGCACAGGTAAATGATTGCCTTGCTTTCTTCTAATTCTCTCTCCTGATGTTCTACTCCACAGTGTAATGGTTCATTTTTTTGAATGCAGTTCAGTGTTTGGATTTGACTTGGTCTGTGGTTTACTCACCTGTCATGTCTGAGAGCTTTTTCAACAAGAAACATGTATATCACTGAGGAATGGCACTTAAACATGATGCACATGAACCGGCATGGATTTTATCTCTCTATTTTTCTGTTGAAGCTCCAGATCATTTCAAAGTCAAGAACTCGGAATTTTTTACTGTCATTTTGTTTCTTAAACAGATTTAGTGTTTTCCTGATAGGTGTAAATAAATGACAAACTGAGAAATGCTTTTCTCAGAAACAAAATACATTGTCTGTCCAGGCTTCTGATATCCTTCATTGATCCAAAAATTAGCAAAACTTCCAGGTTTGACTTTGAAACAAGTGACACAAGCTGCGAAAAACACTCTGGATCTTGTTCTAAGACCATCGCCTTTCAAATTCAAAAATATAATACTGATATAAAATGGCAGTATATTAAAATCATAAATAACTTCACTGACTATAATGAGTATCGTCAGGTCCTAGTGCTGAAGTGCTACACGTGTCTTGTATTTGCATACTGGAAGATGATTGGCTCTCGTATCTTATGATGCAACACATCGTACAATGCTAGCTCGATATTAACTCAATTGCACCATATACACTTTCACTAGCCACGCCCATAGGGGAAATGTTGTCGTGTCATCATATGTGTGTAACCGTAGCAACCCCATACTGTATTGTATATCGCAACGACTAAGTAAACATCCGCAAAACAAATCTGCTCAGATAGAATGACAGATGCAACTATTTTAATTAAATGTTTGTTCAAACAAAGATCAAAAGCCCTTTTTTTTTTTGGTCGAGTGCAAAACTTTATGCTTTTTTTTTTAATAGGGAAGAACGAAATAAGTAAAAATAAAAGAACAGAGTAAAGACATAAAACGTGCACACGTCTAAAGGAAAGCAAATACAGTAATCCTGCTTTACCGCGGTTCGAAAACTGCACCCCCGGAGTTTTATGTTGAAATAATAAAATGTATTAATAGAAATATCATTATAAATGATAAAATTATGTCAAATGTTAATACAGTGCAGTACTGTAAATTAAAAAAAAAGTATTTTTTAGGGTGGCATCCGTTAATCATGGTTTTTCGCTTGTCATGTTTTTTCGTTTATCGTTAGCGGTTTTGGGACGTAACCACCGCAATAAACGGGGGATTACTGTATTAAAACAATTTAATAAAGTCAAATTAATTAAATGAAATTATAAAAAAAACAAATATAAAAATACAAAAGTGTTCGCAGGCTTCGCAGTTAAGAGGCGAAAAACCTGGCACTTGTTATTACAGCAAACAAGGGAACAAAAACACTTCCACAAATGAAAACCTCCTTACAAAAGATGTTACTATAGCGATGTTTAATGATCTGTAACACGTAGTGGTTTTTTAAAGCATATGCAATAAAATTCCTAAATTAATCGCTTGTTAAAAAAAAAAAAGTAGCTTAGTGGTCGCCAAACTGCTACCCCTGGGGCCCCTTAGCAAGGCCCTTAACCCTCTGTGCTCCAGGGGCCCTGTATCATTGCTGACCCTGTGCTCTGACCTCAGAACAAGCTGGGATATGTGAAGAATTTCACTGTGCTGTAATGTACATTTTCTTTTCTTTTCTTTTCTTTTTCTCTAAATAATCTATAATGTATATCGGTGAACCTTGTTAATATTTTTAATATCTTTATTGAATTTGAAGCAAAAGAAAAAGTCTATTTTAAAGAATATTTTGACAAATTTAAAAGCAACAGAGCTGAAAAGTATGCACTCATACTTTAATATATAATGTAAAAAATAATATATTAATTTTTTTATATAAATATTTAATTTACAGTATATAAAACATATAAATAGAACAAAACTTCTATGCAGTATTTTTTAATCTCAGGATCTGCATTTTTTACTTTCCACTTTGTTTGTTTAGACAGACGGCACGTCTCGTATGTAAGGTCTTGCTCATTGGCTGGTGATGCACCTCGTCATCGTCATTCATTACTCCTGTGTTTGCACGAGGAGGTGGAGGAGGTGGAGGAGGTGGAGGAGGTGAAGCCTGAGCTCTGGTTAATCTGTCACTTCTTATTATATCGAGGTCTAAACGGTGCTTAATGTTCCCAGCTGAAATCGATCATCATGTTTGTCACATGACTGGCCTCATCTGACCTCATGCTCTCTCCCTCCCTCTCTTTCCCTCCCTCTCTCTCTCTCTCTCTCTCTCTCTCTCCCTCTCCCTCTATTCATCCTTGATACAACCTCAAAGAATAATTTCTTCCCTCATATTGGTGAAGTACTCACTTATCAGAAGAATGAAATCTTCCCAAGAAATTGGCCCAAAATCCAGCTGCATGAAGATCTGTTTTCCATAGGTTGGAGTGGAAGATCTTCTACTATAGAGCTCTGACCTCATAACACCTCACCTCACTTTACCTCAACTAGAAACAATCTAGTGGAACATCTTCCCAGAAGAGTGGAACTTATTATGAGTGAATGGAGACATTCTTACTAAACTCCCAACCCCAAACACCTTTTAGGTGAACTGGAACTGGAGACTCCTTACCTGAGAGGGAATAAATCTGGAATTCAACAAAGACAACGTTGCCTCTGACTGATACAAATCCCTGACACTGGAGACTCCTTACGAGAATAGTCTCCATAGCAACGATTAATGACATGTAGTTGATATGATGACTCTGAAGTCTCTGTTTACATTTCTTCCTCCTTCTCTTTCTCTGTAGGAGTGATGGAAGGTTGGGGGAGGTTTCAGACGTTGCCTTGCTACGTGGCCGCCTCTCAGGTGCTGGGGGTTGCGTGCGTGGTGCTCACGGGCGTGTGGATGGGACACTACCACGGGGGCTACGCCTGGGACAGCTCGCAGCAACAGTTCAACGTGCACCCGCTCTGCATGGTCATGGGCATCGTCTTCCTCTACGGAGACGGTGAGACGGCAGATAGAGTGCTAAACGCTAACAGCAAGAGAACGTCATCAAACGTTCTCAAACATCTCAGATCATGGATTAAGGATTAACAGAGGGCAGATTGGGGTAGGGTTTTGCCCTAATTGCTGATTGGCGTGTCGCAGAGGAATCACATGACCTGTACACACACCCTGAGAAATCATTTGACGTGCAGCACAAGCCAAATTCCACACGCAGACAATAGGCACAAGAGTGACGCATTCCAGAACCTGCTGTATGTCTGAATGTATAAAAATCAATTAATAATCAATCAATCAGTTAATTAATTAATTAAACAGGAAATTGCCCATTAATAAGTAACAAATATTTAATTAGGATGTTTTAAATGTTTTTATTAAAGTTTTTATATCTAAATTATTTATATATCACCATAAACATCAGAAGACTTGATTCTATCTATAATCACATCACATATTATAGCATATTATAAGATATTATTTTTTAATTTTAAATAAAAAAAGAAAGGAAAAAAAGTAAAAAGTGTAAAACACATATTTTTTCTTAACCAACTCATTTTTTTGAATAGTGTTTTTATTTATATAATTATATATTTATTTATTTATTTATTAATTTTTGTAGTTCAGGTTCTCTTTTCTTCTCGCCTCCCTTTTCATTTGCTACTCATTTTTTCACGTTCTTATTCTTTACCTCCTTCTCCTCTTCTCCCTCTTCTACTTCTCTTCTTCACCTCCTCCACCTTATCCTTCTTCTCCTCTTCTTTCTCCTTATCCTTCTTTTCCTAATTTTTCTACTTTTTCTCATTTTTCTCTGCTCTTTTTCTCCATCTCCTCCTGAATCTTCTTCTTCTTCTTTTTCTCCACCTCCTTATCACCATCCTTCTTTTGCTCATTTATCATCTTTTTCCTCATTCTCTTTATCTGCTTTTATTCCTTCTCCTTTTCCTCCACTTCCACCCTCCTAAATCTTCACCTCCGCCTGATTTCCTTGTTTTTCTTCTTTTTCTCTTTTTCTTCTCCTCATTTAAATCCTCCTGAATCTCCTCCTCATCTTCCTTTTCCTTATTCTTCTTCTTTTTTTTGTTCTCCTCTTACTTATTCTTCTCATTTATTTTCTCCTCTTTCTCTTCCATCTTCTTTTTTCTTATTCTTCTTCTCCCTTTTCTTCTACCTCTCTTCTTCTTTCACTTTGTTACCATCAATCTGATTCAAAAGCAATGTCTCCCACACATACACACACACACACACACACACACACACACACACACACACACACTCTTATTAACAGATGACCTCTGAGGTTTCACACATTGATTGTATGAGTTCCTCTTGGCGTACGCTGAAGAAATAAATCCAGTGAAAAGGCTCTTTGGAAAGGTACAGAGAATTCCTTGGCGTTTGATTGTACTGAAAGCACTGAGCTGAAACACGGGTCTGGCTCCAGGAGCAGGCTGAGGTGCTGCTGGGGATTTGCACATGCTGCATAGGAAGATGGAGAACCTTCTTACAAACCAGGAGGCTTCAATCGGGAGAATTTTTATTCAAGATGGAGCTTCGAATACAATCCGTTCTCAGGGTTTTTTTCTTCTATTTCCTCAGTATATTCTGTATAAATTGTGTTTGGGGGCGGGGCTTTTTACAAGCTATGTAATTAGACTCTTGGTCTACGGACCAATCACGTTGCAGCGCTAAGATTGACAGAATTACCATTAAGATTGTGGTTGTTTAATTGTTGAATAAATAACAGAAAAGTAAAAAAGATAAATAGATTTGGTGCAGCTGAAGAGCATCTGAGCCAGTTCTATAGATCCGCCTGTAATCTGAAACAGACTCTGAAGCTTTGTCTATAAAGCCTGTCATTAGGGGATTTAGCGTTTAGCCACGGGGCAGTGAATTAATCCTGGGGCAGGAACAGGCACGTTTTGCCCAGCTAATCTTTTCAGTCCTCGCTCAGCCAATTCGATTAAGACACTGAAACTGAAAGGTCATTGTTCCATTAGAGGTTCAATCAGTCCGGCGAAGAACAGACCCGAGGGCAGCTGTGCACCAGAGAGACGTGTTTAACGTGTTCCTCCCCCAGGGGTGTTAGCGAGTATTCGATTATCCAACTGGGTCTGCAGACAAATTTGACTAAATTTGACTTTTTTTTTGGTTTCTTTTAATTATATTCCTCCATATAAGTGCTCCACTGGAAAAGGAGGAGAAAACAAGTGCTTATTTTTCCATGTATGTGTTTTTGTGAACATCCCGTTCCACATTTAGTCCCCATTTGCTCTTAAAACACCCTCCACTCCTCTGGGAAGATGTTTCACTAGATGTTATGGAGATTTTGTGTTTTTTGTTGATTCATTCAGCCACAAGGAGGTGTTTAAGTAAAGTCAGGTACTGCAGGATGTAGGTGAGGTGTGGAGACCTGAGGGTGCAGTTATCATTCCGAATACTTTTGTTCAATACGGTTGGAGCTCTATAGCAGGAGATCTTTCACTCCAAACCCATAGAAAGCAGATCTTCATGGAGCTAGATTTTGTGTCATCCTGGAACTGGTTTGGGTCTCCTAGTTTAAGTGAAGTTTGGTGACCACATATAGCTAGAAAAGTCAGGTGTCCCACTACTGTTGCTAATAGTATGTATTTGATATGGTAGATGAATGGAATTCTGCTCTTGGATCTCCATTCTAAGTGAGTTTGGAAATTTCACCACCACGATTCGGCTGCTAATCTGCTGTACCTTTCTATCACATTTATGCTAGGTGTGCTGGTGTACCGTGTGTTCAGGAATGAGAGCAAACGCTCAGTGAAGATCCTCCATGCTCTGCTGCACATGATGGCCCTCGTTATCAGCATTGTGGGTAAGTTCTGTCTACAAATCAGTCCAAACTGACCTCCGTCTAGTCGTCAGTAGTTACGTGTATGACGGGGAGTAATGCTGCGTGTCTCTGGTCAGGTCTGGTGGCCGTATTTGATGTCCATAATAAAGCCGGCTTCCCTAACATGACCTCTCTGCATAGCTGGTGCGGCATGCTGACCTTCATCCTCTTCCTCATACAGGTGAGGCACACCTGGATACACCTAAACCCTCAGACACCTTCATGCTTACCAACACCTTATGTACCCCCACACCTGGTCTTTCAATCCTTACTAACACCTGAACTACCCCACACCTGGCCTTTCAATCCTCACAAACACCTGAACTACCCCACACCTGGCCTTTCAATCCTCACAAACACCTGAACTACTCCACACCTGGCCTTTCAATCCTCACAAACACCTGAACTACCCCACACCTGGCCTTTCAATCCTTACAAACACCTAATCTACCCCACACCTGGCCTTTCAATCCTCACAAACACCTGAACTACTCCACACCTGGCCTTTCAATCCTCACAAACACCTGAACTGCCCCACAACTGGCCTTTCAATCCTCACAAACACCTGAACTACTCCACACCTGTCCTTTCAATCCCTACAAACACCAGAACCTCTTCACACCTGGGTGTTTAATCCTTACAAACACCTAAACTACTCCACAACTGGCCTTTTAATCCTTACAAACATCTGAACTACCCCACACCTTGCCTTTCAATCCTCACAAACACCTGAACTACCCCACACCTGGGGGTTCAATCCTTCATTACACCTAAACTACTCCACACCTGGCCTTTTAATCCTTACTAACACCTGAACTACCCCACACCTGGCCTTTCAATCCTTACTAACACCTGAACTACCCCACACCTGGCCTTTCAATCCTTACAAACACCTGAACTACCCCACACCTGGCCTTTCAATCCTTCCAAACACCTGAACTACCCCACACCTGGCCTTTCAATCCTCACAAACACCTGAACTACTCCACACCTGGGCGTTCAATCCCTACAAACACCTGAACCTCTTCACACCTGGGTGTTCAATCCTTACTAACATCTGAACTACCCCACACCTGGCCTTTCAATCCTTACAAACACCTAATCTACCCCACACCTGGCCTTTCAATCCTCACAAACACCTGAACTACTCCACACCTGGCCTTTCAATCCTCACAAACACCTGAAATACCCCACACCTGGCCTTTCAATTCTCACAAACACCTGAACTGCCCCACAACTGGCCTTTCAATCCTCACAAACACCTGAACTACTCCACACCTGGCCTTTCAATCCCTACAAACACCTGAACCTTTTCACACCTGGGTGTTTAATCCTTACAAACACCTAAACTACTCCACACCTGGCCTTTTAATCCTTACAAACATATGAACTACCCCACACCTTGCTTTTCAATCCTCACAAACACCTGAACTACCCCACACCTGGGGGTTCAATCCTTCATTACACCTAAACTACTCCACACCTGGCCTTTCAATCCTTACTAACACCTGAACTACCCCACACCTGGCCTTTCAATCCTTACTAGCACCTGAACTACCCCACACCTGGCCTTTCAATCCTTACAAACACCTGAACTACCCCACACCTGGCCTTTCAATCCTCACAAACACATGAACTACTCCACACCTGGCCTTTCAATCCTCACAAACACCTGAACTACTCCACACCCTGGCGTTCAATCCCTACAAACACCTGAACCTCTTCACACCTGGGTGTTCAATCCTTACAAACACCTTATGTACCCCCACACCTGGCCTTTTAATCCTCACTAACACCTGAACCCCACACCTGGCCTTTCAATCCTCACAAACACATGAACTACTCCACACCTGGCGTTCAATCCCTACAAACACCTGAACCTCTTCACACCTGGGTGTTCAATCCTTACAAACACCTTATGTACCCCCACACCTGGCCTTTTAATCCTCACTAACACCTGAACTACTCCACACTTTTCAAATGTATACAAGTTTAGACTAAAACTAACCTGTTCAAAACTAACAAAATTCAATGTTTGTCAGTTTTATTTGATGCCTGATTGCATTCTGACTCTGATTTCCTGTGCAGTGGCTGCTGGGATTGGGCTTCTTCCTGTTTCCCTGGGCATCAGCAGTGCTACGGAGATGGTATCTGCCACTGCATGTGTTCTTTGGCCTGGTGCTGCTGGCCATGGCCGTGGGATCCTCCCTCATGGGCATTGCCGAGAAGGCGATCTTCAGTGGCCTGTGAGTACTGCAGCAAACGTTCTCACATGTCCTGTTCTCACAAGAAATATTCATATGAGCGAGTGATTGATCCTCATTTTATTGCACTCATCCAGCTGAGAATCTATTGCAGATTTTATAGATTCTCATTCAGATTAATGACAGGATTAATTGAAGCTGGAGATCCTATTTAAAACAGCATGAGTCATCCGAGCTGAGTGAACTGAGTGAAAGTTCTGGAAAGATTGTTGGCTGGAGGTCATCAGGAGGATGAGTCATTTCACTGTGATTCAGACCGACGGCGATCAGACACACGGTGATGCGGTGCACAAAATGTAATCCCTGAATGCAGAATGATCATTTGTAGGTGGATCTTTCAGTTCGATGGTTTGGTTTTTTTGGAGAGACCTGAAAGATTTGTGCAGAAATAATGAGCAGCCTCGAAATGTTCTTTACTCTCCGACAAACTGTGCATCTAAAATGGTTTAGATTTTATATTATTTAAATGAAACTAATACCAAGTCCTTGAAACTGCATCAATTATCCACACTTGTTTCCAGTTTACAATTTGTCATAATGACATTGAGCTTTTTCTGTTTTTTTCCAAATCAGACAGCAAACATGTTCTGTATATGCGTGGAAAGAAATCAAGTCCTGGTTTTGATAAGTAGGAGATAAACCATGGGGGCTCGCTGTTATTAAAAATGTATCAATGTTTCCCATAGGGATGTGGCAGCTTGACCTGGAGTGTTCACTTTCCTGTGTGAAGATTAAAAGTAAAAATGAGATTTGTATCGAGAAATTTGAATGAACTTCCTGATTAAACCGTTAAGTGTTCGACTTGGTAACAAAGATCTAATGCTGTACCTCGCTGATTGTCACATAGGCCACCATTTGCTCCAGAGGAAGTTCTGACCAACATGCTCGGCCTGCTGCTGGTTTGCTTCGGGGTTCTCGTGGGCTACGTGGTGACCAGAGAAGAGTTCAGACGACCGCCTAATCCAGAAGAAGAGGCTTTGTCTGTTCACTTCAACACTCTGACTGAGGACTCCAGGCCCAGCACGCCTTAACCAAACACCAAGAATTCAACACCCCAGCTTCAGTTTCCTCTCCAGCCTCTTTATTCCTGTTTAAACACTTCTCACTTCCTGTGTGTGTGTTTGTGTGTGTGTGTGTGGTTGTAGAAAGTTTAGGAAGATCATCTCCATGCCTGTAAACGTTTTTGGATTAGAGTATGTAAAGACTTCTCACTGTCCATGTTCTGTATCAGAAATAAGATTTGCTTTATGTAAAACTGCCTGACGTATGATTTTGTAATTCCACTCAGCGCGTGTTTTATGGAAGCATTCGAAGGAGCGAAATGTCATTATGTAATATGTAAACTCGCAATGCAAAAATAAAATGATATCATTTACATGTATCATTTACAACAGTAGTTTTAATATGCAAATGACATGCTAATTTGAATGCTTAATAAGTTGTGAAAATAAAATGTTAATGTTTTACCCAAAATGATTTGATATGTGTAACATGTCCGAGCAGAAATGGGAGTAAAATAATTATTTAAATGTTATTTGTCCTAAATGCATTGCGTTTTGGAATACAAACTAAATTTTGCTACAAATATTCCAATTTACACAAATCAAATCAATTTGGTTAAAACATTTGCATTTGAATTAGTATGTAATTTACATATTAAAACTACAATTATATAATTACATTTTCATTTTCCTTCTGCACCAAAACTTGTTTTTTGTTGGAGGTGACGACGATGGACAGGATTAGAAATGAGTTTATTAGAGGGACAGCGCATGTAGGACTTTTTGGAGACGAGGTGAGATTGAGATGGTTTGGACATGTGCAGAGGAGGGACATGGGGTATATCAGTAGGAGAATGCTGAGGATGGAGCCACCAGGAAGCAGGAAAAAAGGAAGACCAAGGAGGAGGTTTATGGATGTGGTAAAGGGAAGACATGCAGGTAGTTGGTGTGAAAGAGGCAGATGTAGAGGACAGGGTGGTGTGGAGACGGATGATCCGCTGTGGCGCCCCCTAATGGGAGAAGCTGAAAAAGAAGACCAAAACTTGGCTTACTACAAATACAGAAATGTACATTTTTATTTTAAATATTGCATTGCTGTTTATTGCATATTACATTTTAAATTGAATTTCGCTACCCCTGTGCTTCAATAGTATTTAGGGCTGTGTCCCAAATCGCAATTTTACACTATGACCATAATAGCAATGACACCACAGGTATGCTAACGTACTATTACTAGGGTAAAATATGGTTTAGGAAGCATTTAAAATATCAGGGAGTCTGGAGAAGATAATTATTTGCTGTTATGATCTTCTAAGGTTTACAGGAGTGTTACAGAAGTGTTGTAGCTTCGCTTTCAGCGAAATGATTTGTCACGCTGGAACAGTGTTTGGTTCATTTAGTTCCAGTGATGCTTCAGCGTTTGCAGATGTTCTGAACAATTCTGTGCCACCAAACTGGTAGGAACAGTTTGAAGAAGGGACACATTGGAGTGATGGTCATACTCTTAGGCATTCCGTGAGCATTAACTCATCATCACAGACACTTGATCTGCTCTGGGCTGAGAACCTACAACAATACTGCTGAAGAACTGAATGAACACCACAATGAGGGAACGAGATCCAGCAGATCCAGATTGGAGAATTAGAGAGTTAACGCCTTTCCTGCTCAACAGAAAACATATAAAACACCATTATGTCTCAGTGTGATTTGTTGGTATCTCAGTGGTTACGATGGAGCTGGACTTTTAATCAGAAGGTAACAAGTTCAAATACAAGCATCTGTTGAGCTCTTGAGCAAAGCCCTTAACCCCTTACCTACTCCTCACCTACTCCTGAGTATAACTGAGGTGGTCACATCAGTCTAGAAAAGGGCATGTTCCAAATGCTGTCAAAAATGTTTACGTTCTTACAGTCTCGTAATCGGTTGTAGTTCCTGTCAGTCATGAGTCTAAGTTCAAGATCATCAGATTATAAAGTTTTATTCCTCCCTTTGTTTTAGTATCCAGTTTTTGAGAAATCTAGAGTGCTCATTTTCAGACTGGAACGATTACGAAAATTCAGGAAGCTTTTAAAATCTAAAACATTTCTGTTAAGAAACAATCGAGACACCGATGTTCTGTATCTGTTGTACGTCAATGTTCTTTGAACTTTACATTCCATATTCATGTGTAGTTTCTTCTTCATGATACACTTACGGAAAGTAAAACAAAAAGTCTCGAAAAGGTCTTCTAATTGTTATTCTTTTATCTGGAAAGGGCAGAAGGGTGGGTGGTAGCTTATTGGTTAAGATGGAGCTGGACTTAAAAGGTCTGATTAAAAGGTCATGAGTTGGAATCCCAGCAAACTAAGCCTCCATTGTTGGGCCCATATGCCAGGCCCTTAACCCTCAACTGCTCAGCTGTATGATAGAGATAATTGTAAGTCGCTCTAAAAAAGGGGGCGTCTGCGAAAATGCAGGAAAAGTCAAATGTCGATGTAAGCCTCGTTAAATAAATTGTTGAAATCTCAAGCTTTTTGAGGAGATCGAGAACGTTTCTGCAGAAAATTATATATAAATAGACATTCCCTGTAGAAACTCTCTCAGTCTCCTCTGCAAGCTCAGAGAAATTCTGAAATAATTATAATTATACATCCACCTCATGCTGTTATGAGTTTTTAGCTGTTTAAGTAAAAAAAACACACCCTTGAGCTCGTAATTACCGCTCAGAAACTCGTAATTTTCCGAAAGCTCTAATTTGAAGTTACGTCAATACGTCTTACAGAAACACGAGCCAAAAAAAGTCAGCGGTAAATATTAACTACGTGTTTTCCAACAGTATGCGGTACGTGGCTCTTCCCAAAACCATCACCACAAACAGTTTTATGCTGTTGCATGAAATCTTTCCTTCATTTTGGAACCCTAGGAGACCCGAAACACTGTTCCAGCATGACGAAAAGTGCACAAAAGCCACCTCCATGAAGATCTGCTTTCCATCGGTTGGAGTGGAAGATCTCCTCCTCACTTCCATCAGTTCCTGACTTTACTAACACCCTTGAGTCTGAATGAAGCTTCCCAAAAGATTGAAGCTTCCCAGAAGAGTGATGCCCCACCCCCCATCACACTGCTGTCTCAGTGTCTTCACTCCTCCAACACATCACTCATTATTCATGGGTCACTGCTCATTATCACCTGGAGCTCTATCTTCTGTATACATAGTGAACATATGTGGTAGAAATAGATTAGAAATCTGGAATCTCTTATAATAAACATCCTAAACATTTGGAATTCTGTGAATATTTCCATGAATCTCCTGAGGAACCAGTCAGAGATAAGTTTTTTTTTCAGAGGGAAAAAACGTGAAGTTATGCAATCTGCATCAGCACGTTGTGTGCCTTGAATCAGGGAAGTGGTAAATGGTTAAGATGTTGGATTTCTTTCCTGAGGGTCATGAGTTCAAATCCCATCCCTATAAATCTAAAAACTACCGGGTCTTGAGCAAAAACCTTAACCCTCAAAAGCTCTGCCAAATGCCAGAAACGTGTGTGATGGTATCAGGAAGCTTCTCAAGACGGTAGTTGATTTTTTTTCTTCATGAGAATGAACTTGATGCTTTAACCAATCAGATTTTGAGTTGCAGACTCCGAGGCCGTCTACTGACGTCGGCATTTTCACTTCCTTTGATCAGAGAGCGCGCTAGTCAGAGCTCACAACCCGCATCTGTAGCAAACTGCACAAGCTCAAATACATTCATGCTGTTTTGTTTTTTTCATTCCGCAACGAGGGACAGAGGAGAAGAAATTGATTTGGTCGACTTTGTTTCAAATCCCCAGGAAAACTCTACCGCACTGAAGAAACGCAGGAAACCCCGGGGTGATGTGAGGAGGTGAATATCGATGCTCCTGCTGGAGATGATGTATGTTGAGGTGCAGTTGCGGCTCCAGTGAAAGGAGACGTGTTGAATTGTGTTCATTGTGTTTCTTGCTTTAATGATGTTCATTCTGACTGTATGAGATCCTGTGTGTGATGCAGCTCTGATCTACTGCACTTCTCTATAACACTGATGCTTTTATAACTGTGGGATTATAATGTTGGTATTAAGAGATGGATTGATTGATGTAGGACACCAGTGATGGTGTGTAAAACACAGTAGATCCTGGATGTTCACCAGCATGTGATGCTTCATTTGCACTTTTAACACAGATGAGCAGCTCAAATTCATTTGATCTAAAAGTAAAACATTCTACAATAGTAATGCAGTACATTCTAAAGCAGTACTTCAGCTAGGAGTTGGTACTAGCTAGGGATGCTGAGCGTTGCTATAGTTACAAGTAGACTTGCATTATAAGTAAAAAGGTTTACAGAATTGCTGGATGTATTCATTCATAAAATGACTTTAGGATTTAGTAATCATATTTTCATCGATTTAAAACTGAATCATAATTAAATCGTTTTTCTTCCGATGTAAAATGATCAGGTAAAAGAAAAGAAGACTCGTGCACACGGTGTCCGTTTCACCCCGTGAGAAGTTTCTTCGAGTTCTTAAATTAGTACATCATTTTCTCCTTTACATACAGTTTGATTGTACAGTTTACAATCAGGAAACAGGATTGAAAATGCATTCACGTTCCTGCCTTTTCTTCTTTCCACTCCCGCTTCAAACAAAAACCAGATACCGAGAATTCTGAAGAGTCCAGATTTTAAACAAAAATGGTTATAAAATTGGTAAAAAATAATATATATATATATATATATATAAAAAATGTGTGCATCAGCAAAGAGCATGCATTCTAAGCACAATTTGTACAAACATTTACACGTCAACCAAAAAAAAAAAATTCTCTTCCACACATTGGAACTAAAAACAAAAAACCTCACCCTTTTTTTGACAGCAGTTACAAATGATTGGTTTTAAGACAGAAAAGTTCCCAGTCCTTTTTGAACCAAAAATAAAAAGTGACTGATGAAAAAGTGCTGAAAAAAAAGCAAGAAAAACAGAAAAAGATCAAGAAGATCGAAAGCACAGGATAATCACATCATCATCATAATTCAGGTCGGTCACATCAAATAAAAAAAAATTAATAATACAAATAATAAAAACCAGGAAATAAATACACCATACAAAAATCTTTTAGAAAAAAAAGCAAGAAAAACAGAAAAAGATCAAGAAGATCGAAAGCACAGGATAATCACATCATCATCATAATTCAGGTCGGTCACATCAAATAAAAAAAAATTAATAATACAAATAATAAAAACCAGGAAATAAATACACCATACGAAAATCTTTTAGAAAGGTGTTTATAAAAAACAAACAAACAAACAACCAAAAAAAAAAAAAAAGCCTCTCCTTTACGATCACGTGATCTGTAAAGACTATGGAGAAACAATGTGAGATGATGATGGAGATGTGTGAGATTATACTCCTGAACGTTGCTCCTCGAGCCTGGAGACAACAGCACAGCATTGTAAATCATAAAAAGGTTTCCATTGAAAAAAAAAAATTATAATTCACATTACCGACCTACCGGGAGCAAGAAGGCGGAGCACATTGGCACCTGAACTAAAGTATATATCATTTTATACAAACATAACTTAAATTGATAAATATTCCATATCTTCTGTCGTTATTTCAGCTATATACACACTGATTTTTATTTTTTTATTTTTTTGGGGGGGGGTGTCACATTTTACAGCCGTATATACATAAGAGGCTTCAGGCAAGACTTCAGAGCAAGACCACAGCTTTAAGTCATCATTCCTTATTCAAAAGATCCCCCTAAAGGTAGGAGAGGGGAATGAAATGTGGCCTGATCACTCAGAGTAAAAGATTCCATAACGTGGTGTAAAAACGTTAAATTGGCTAGACTACGTTCAGAAATAGGACCCTGACACAAAGCCCATGTCAAAAAAGCTGGCAAGCACACTTAATAACCAGCAGGAGGCAATAGTCTGCACTCAAATGTCAAATTGAAATGAAGCCAAAATTGTGAGACGAAACCTGGCATTTCATGTACATTGCACAGCCAAAAGTATTGGGACACCCTCCCCAAAGTGTACAGACCGTCTTTGGTTGCGCTAACATTACATTTTCTATTCACTTGTACTAAAAGACCCAAAGTGCTCAAAACCAGCTCCATGAAGATCTGCATGACATGGGTTAGAGTGAAAGATCTCCTGCTATAGAGCTATAAACCTGCATCGCAGGAACCTCCTTACCTCACTTACATCAGTACCTGACTTTATTAACACACATCCTTGTGGCAGAATGAATCTCACACAAATCTCCACTAAATCTAGTGGAAGAGTGGAGCTTATTATGAGGAGCTTTACTCATTTTAAGATCAGGTGTACACATACTTTTGGCCATACAGTGTATTTTGTACCAGTGAAAAAACTCTTTACTGTCATGCCAGACGACATTATTAAGTCCAGAATTAAGGTGTTCCTCTACTTACATGTTCCTTTTTTTAAAGGAACATGTAAGTAGAGGAAATGTTGAGCAGGACCTCCTTTTATGTTCTTTTTTTTTTATAGAATTACTCGTTTGAACAGCCAATCACAACAGCTTTCTTAGGCCATAATATGTTGTTGCTTATTGTCGTGAGCGTAGTATGTTTGTTCAGAAAGGGGCACAAATGCTAATGTTTACTTTAATCAGTCAACTAGTCGACTATGTGGGAAAACAGTAACAAAGGACAAAGAAATGCTTGGGGTGTCAGGGGTAAGTGCTAGCTTTTGAAAAGGTCTATTCTCACCTAGCCTCTAAAGTGTACTGTTATCGATTACACTGATAAAACATCCTCTTTTTTTAAACAGAAAAACTTTTTTTTTAGACTCTGATCCTGATAATCCAGTATTGCCGCATCTCTAGATAGCATACAGCAGTTAAGGCGGTCCATTCCAATTGAGGCTCCTGAAGCATCCTACAAGTCCGGATCCCAATGCAGATGCTTTCTACAACATCGCTTTCTGGTCCATTTATTCAGGATCTGATTACATCAAAGTGTTGGGGAAAAACTAGTCCTAGTACATATCTACAAGGTGTGCCTTAAACGTTAGACTCAACAAAGGGCCTCTTTGGTTTGATAGGGGAGGAAGGACCTTGGCGCTCCCCATGTCCCACCTGTCTATAGTCGCTGTCCTGATAGGCCTGTGAGACTGGCAGCGTTCGCGCCACCTTGACGTCTGGGTACGTGGGTCCCTGGCTCACCCGGCCTGTGGTATCTGACCGATAGTAGTCTTCCTCTACGAGGTGTCCATTGTGGGCATTGTTGGTGCGATTGTAGTAAGCAAGGTGCCCATAGGTCATGTTGCCAGGTGATGTAGCAGGGCTGGAGACGACGGTGTCTAAAGACGACACGGCCCAGGTGCGTGACGAAGATGAAGACGAAGAAGACGAAGGTTGCTGGACAAACTGCTGTGTCCGTGCTGTCTTGTCAATAATACCCATGAAGGGTGTGCTGCGTGCACGCATTGCCTCGCCTGGGTAGGTCCCTCCTAAAAGTCGCATGTCGGCGCCTTGGGGTGGAGAAGCTGGAGACATATCATCGCTGTATCCGACCTCATAAGCCATCTTCAGTGGGATCTCCATTTGTTGTGCCGAAGCCGAGGGCCGGAAGCCTGGACCTAAATTAGAGGTGGATCCTACAGCTAGACTGCTGCTAGAGGGTGAGAAGCGCAAGCCAGTGCTCTGAGAGTGGATAAGAGGCCTTGAAGCGGGCCCTGCGGCACTTAGTGGGCGCCGAAGACCGTGAGGGTGTTCAGGGGATGATAACTGAGGCTGGCGCTCGATTTCATGTGGCTGAACGGGATAATAAGCGGCCGATTGGCTGCGGCTGATCTGAGGTGCCATTTGACCATAACGTGGGCCTGTGATGCTGGGCTTGTATGAATGTGAGGGCCTCTGAGGGAGCTCCTCTTCTATGTACACACTGCCTTGAATCTGCAACGGGCCTGAATAAGCCAATTCTCCAAGCTCATCGACATCCCCCGGAACATGCCCCCTCATTGCCTGGGACATATGCGAGTAAGCAGCGGAGTGCACTGAGCCACTGGTCTGATTTGTGCGAACGATCTGGGCTTTGGCTGGCTGTAGCCACTGAGTTTGCTGCTGCAGTGAGCGCTGGCTGCCCAATTTAGCTAGCGGCGATTTGGGCCTGCCCGCAAGTACCTCCTGTTGATAGCGGTTTGAGCTGACAGAGGCAGACTGTGGTCTGTAGAGGGCTGCATTCTCAGAGGTGTAGGCACCACGGCGCAAGGGTGAAGGAGGCGGGCTGAAGTGGTAAGATGAGGAGGAAGATGAAGAGGAAGCTTGATGGGCTGGGGAGGTGTGAGGGGGGCTCGGACGATAGTGGGATGTCTGGTGCGTCGGAGAGAGCGAAGGAGAGGTGGACTGGTATCCCTGACGAGTCGGAGAGGACATGGAAGGAGGACTGGGGCGTAGTTCATATGCATGGCCCATGGAAGCACTTTCGGAAAGGTAGGGCAAATGGCTTGGGGAAGGTGGCATGCTCTGGATAACAGGCAAACCCGAGGGACTAGAATGACGCTCAGCAGTTGCGGCTAGTGGAAGACCATCCAAGTCCTGCTCCAGGTAATCCTCGTCTTCTTCAAACAGGTCCTGCACTGGCTCCATGTCAGACAGACGGGGCTCCAGTGGAGGAGGGTGCGGCACCATCAGCGGGGCTTGCTCATGGGGAGGGGATGGAGGTGGATCCAGCTGCTGTTGCTGAGCGACTTGGCGACACTCCTCTTCCACGCGCTGCAGCAGTCGCTGGATCTCGCGGTTATTCGGACACAGGCGGATGGCTTCACTCAGGTCCTCCAGGGCTGCGTGGAATTGCCTAATAAGAAAGAGACAGATGTCTTATGTGTGCTGTGGAGGTAAAACACTAGCTTATGGACATTTGTGTATAGAAAAGAGAAAGTTTAGAGCTCTCTGCAGCCCTAGACTTTCTGGCCTTTCACATTGTAAAATCTCCATAAAACATCTCTAGAGTCATGATATGATGTTTTTTTGAGAAGTTCCTTCTGTCCTGAACTGCACTTGTAAAGTATGTCATACAACAAAGAGTTTAACAAGCGGTTTTATTCATTTATATTTATGGCATTTGGCAGATACCCTTATCCGGAGCGACTTACAACTGAGCTAGTTAAGGGCCTTGCTCAAGGGCTCAGCATTGGCAGATTGGGGTGCTGAGATTAGAACTTGTGATTTTCTGATCCAAAGTCCAGTGTCAATAACGGTGCAATAACACCAATTTAAACCATGCAATATTACCTATGTGCAAAATGTCTGAAAGTGTAACTACTTTATTGGTGATCTCTTTCCTTTTTCTTTTCTATTTATCCATTATGATGTATATACTTGTATCATTTCTCTACTTTATACATTTGCACATTTCTTTTCTTTGCTGCATAGAACATAGAAATTTAGCCACTGTGGACGAATAAATGTTATCTGATCTTAACTCATTTTATCTAGTCAGTAGTGGATAAGCTCTCACTACTAGATCTTCTATAATTGCTCAACTGGTACCACCTTCTCTCAGGGTAAGAGGTAAGTATACCTCAAGGCTCTTCTCTGTTCTGGCACAGAAGTGATGGAATTAACTTCCCCTAGATGTCTATACAGTGGAGTCACTGGAGTCACTGGATATCGTCGAGCAATGGGTAAAGACCCACCTCTTCCTGAAAACTAGTACATTTTTAGGTTTGCTTTGTCTTAAAAAAAATCCTCTCAACAAAACTGTAGGCTGATTTATCTTAAGTTTGTAAACAAGCGTACCAGTGTAGATCTATTCTAAGATTGAGACTCTTTTTTACATCGCTCGGGACACGGGCGTCTGCTAAATGGCATAAATGTAAATGTACTAGCTTCATCCACAGCTTTCAACAATGTCTCAGATGAAAAAATTATTTTATCTGAGGTCTTCCATCGGCGGTTCTGAAACTGATGAAGAGCCATAAGAAACATCTGATTTTTAAGCCCAGGCCACTTTGGAAAAATGGTGAAACCTATTAGTTTTGTCCTGAAGATTATTTCTGGGCCAGAAATCAAAATCAAACTCAAAACTAAATCAAGAAATAAAAAAATGAATGAGGGGCTCCACTGCAGTGCAGTGTTTTAAATCAGCAGCTCTTTTTTGTCATTTGTTTATTACAGCTTTCGAAACATTTACAAATGTTACAAACTGCTGCTGGACACAATACACCATTAACCATACGCTGTCCAGAGCTCACGATCCAACAACTATAATATGGCAGGATGCGTGTGTGTGTGTGTGTGTGTGTGTTTTCGTCATAAAAATAATCTAAAAATGTAGAAATAAAGATGTGATGTGACAGATGGTACATCTGCAGAATAAAAACAAGGTTGAAATGTATGAGAATGAGCCTCCATATCCTGAGAGTACTGTACCACTACCAAGATTTCACCTCATTACCAAATCTAAATTTAAGTAGGAGGTTTAGGCCCCAGCGCCCTTTCTGTTTGTTGCTACGGTTACCTGCTGCTGCGTTTGGCGCGGGCTCGTGCGTAAAAGGCCTCATAGGATTTGGGTTTCAACTCTAGAGCTCTGGAGGCAAACTCCTCCGCCATGCCAAAGTCCTGCAAGCAACAACAGGGCCAACAGTCATACACAGAGCCATACAGGTGGAGGCATGTAGGGCAAGTCACATGCATACATACATACATACATTCATACATACATACATACATACATACATACATACATACATACATACATGGTTTGATATGGACACACTCATTCTATACATACATATGATGGACACACTCATTGGGAATGCATACATACACACAATTGCATCGAGTTAACCCTCAAAAAATGCTACTGTCCTTACATACACTGATGTAAGAAACTTAACACACACACACAAATACACACAGACACACACATATAAACTCAATAAAGCAAAATGTTCATCCCCACCAGGGGGCGCTTTTAACACAGTGACATTTAGAGGTGCCAGGACTTGGACAATACCAACAAGTCTGTTGACGTGATCTGTCTAAATGTATCTAAGCTAGTGCTGAAAATCATCAACTTGACAGACCAAAAACCGAAAAAAAGGTGGTTGGGATGAAAAGTGATGATGTTGGTCAGATGTTGCCTTCAACATATCTAGAAAAGACTACAGAAATCCAGCAGCCTCATCCCACTAAAAATGAAAAAAGAAAAAAATGCTTGGGTAGGATTCCAGATAAGTGAATGTAAATGAGCACAAAAATTCAGGTGGCAATGTGTGTGTGTGATACAAAAACTCCCATTATATCCATTAACAGAACTCACTTAGATTTACTTTACACTAAACAGTGCATGTGCACTGCACATATGACTAATATTGTGTTAAATCCTCAGGACGGATCATTACAGGAACCAAACCGCTAGCTACTAACGTTCATTTTGCGCCGACAGCGGGACAGGTTGAGCAGCAGGGAGACTTTTAGCTCACGGAAACTCTTCAGGTCCTCTGTGAAACCTTCGCGAGGGAATTTCTTCAGGGCGTACTGATATCGCTGGGCTGCTTCTTTCACCTTCCCCTTCTGTTAGACCACAAAATACAGCTGTTAGTATGCAAAGAATGGAGGATAGAAAAGAAGAAAAAACTTTCAAGGTAGGCAGTTGTGTAGGAAAACAGCAAGGTTGAAAGAAAAGATGAAGGAATAGTGGTGTAGAAATTACTAGAGGAAGGTAGGAATTTATGAAAAAGAAAAAAGAAGGTGGGAGATAAAGAAAGGTAGGGGTAGAAAGGTAAGGGAAAAAAAATAAGGTGTCAAGTAAGGTACATAGGTAAGAAAGACAAATAGTGGTAGGAGCACAAGGAGAAGAAAGTTCTGAAGAGTTTTGAAGGAGGGTGAGGAGCAATAAGAGATTAGGGTTGATTGGTAATGTAAAGAGAGATGGCTGTGGGTAGGAAGGAACTGGAATAGGTGGGCAAGTGGGTTAGTCAGGAAAGTAAAGTAGGGAGGGTAGGGAGGTAGGAAGGGGGTTAGGGAAAAGATGAAGGATATAAAGAAAGGATGTAAGGAATCAAGCCAGGTACTACAAGAACATAATTTGGAAGGTACAGGTAGGGAAGAGGTAGAAGGAATAAAGGTAGGAATTGTGTAGGTGTGTAGGGAGGAAATACAAAGGGTATACAGTAATGCTGATTGAAGCAAAAAAGGGGGAAAGATGAAAGATACATATATGATGTAAGGAATCAAGCCAGGTAAGAAAGTTTGGAAGGTGCAGGTCAAGGAAAGATGAAAGGAGAGAAGGAAGGAACTGTGTAGATGGGTAGAGAGAAAAGAAGGTGGGTATACAGGAAGGAAGTTTAGGAAAGATGAAGGATATGCAGAAAGAGGAAAGGAATCATGCCAGGTGAGAACATAGGTTTGAAAGTACAGGTAGAGGAAAGGTGGAAGGAGTGAAGGTAGGAATCATGTAGATGGGTAGGAGGGAAGGAAGGAAGGAAGGAAGGAAGGAAGAGGGGTATACAGGGGGGAAAGATAAAGAATATGCAGAAATTATGAAAGGAATCATGCCCGATACTGTAAGAACATAGTTTGGAAGGTACAGGCTATGAAAAGATGGAAAGAGTGAAACTAGGAACTGTGCAGATGGTATGGAGGTAGGAAGGAGATATACAAGAAGGAAGTAGAAGAAAGATAGGGAAACAAACTTCGATTCAACCCTTTAATTATTATGTAAAATTTTGAAGAAAGAATGACCTTGTAGAATCCATCTCCTTCCTCGATCAGCTTGCTCAGGAGGACAATCATGATGTCTGGCTTGGAGGTGGCCATGGCCCACGTTGCTGGACCTGTGTTACACAGGAAGAAGGGGAAGAGGGGGAAGTCAGGCAGCATGGTACCATGCTTGATTGGAACAAGCAGTGCATTCGAGGTTCCCATTGAAGGTATGTTTATCTTGTCTTTGGCAAATAAGATATTCAAATCATATCAGTCAGTGGCGCTCAGTCTGGGTTCTGATGTACCATGCACTCTATCCTAACGTTCACACTACGAGCAACATGTCACAGTTTAGGTATGTGTAGTCACTGCTACAGTTGTAGCTTGTGAATGTGTCCTATCCAGGTAAATAGGTGTTAAATAAATGCCAATTAGTGTGGCATTGGTTGTCTGAATTGCATGCTAAATGCATTGGCAGATTAGCAAAGCAGGCTAACTATACTAACTATGTCAATTCATCAACAATCTCTTTTAATACATTCCAAGGTTTGCTACACAGGTGCTGCACACTCCATAGAAATGGCCTGTGGGACGTTGCTTGTTGATGTGAATGTAGGTAAGAGCTTAGTTTCCTCTTTCCACCATATGCTCAGCATATAGCTGAAATGTTTCGTCAGCTCCAGTGGGCAAGGGGCACACATCAAAACTCAGACTGAACTCCCCTAATTACAGAAACTCCATAAAGCAATACACAAACGGTATACACACAATTCAGTAGTCCAGCGACAAAAGAATGACAATGACCGATCACACAACCAAAATATAGGATTCACAACACATTGACGTAACCATGTGTCCAGTGGCCAAGATGTCACGGTCTAAGAGTTAAACAAATGGAGGGGGCTTTTATATACATCGACCACGAATAACTTTCTGACATTATAACATTTTGAGTGGTGAAGTGAAGAACACTCATGATCTTCATCATGGCACCTGAATGTGGGTGGATTTATTCATTAGACAGCAGGTGAACATTTTGTCCTCAAAGTTGATGTTAGAAGCAGGAAAAATGGACGAGCGTAAGGATTTGAGCGAGTTTGACATTATCGTGACATCTAGACGACTGGGTCAGAGCATCTCCAAAACTGCAGCTCTTGTCGGATGTTCCTGGTCTGCAGTGGTCAGTATCTATCAAAAGTGCTCCAAGAAAGGAACAGTGGTGAACCGGCGACAGGGTCGTGGGATGCACGTGGGGGAGCGAAGGCTGGTCCGTGTGGTCTGATCTAACAGACAAGCTCCTGTAGCTCAAACTGCTGAAGAAGTTCATGCGGTTAATGCTGTTAAGGGGTCAGGAAAAGGGGGACCAACACATTATTAGGCAGGTGGTCATAATGTTATGCTTGGTTGGTGTAGATTAATATACAAATCTTGACCTGCCTCCATCTTGTTTGACCCTCCTGACCCCAGTCCGATTTAGGCTAACAAGCATGATATATTATGCTAAACGAGTGGGCAGCCACATTGGGAAAATTAGCCCTGACTCCAACTAAAAAAGGGACTCATCAACCAACAATGTGGAACTGCTCACTGCTCCTGCACACCTCTACAGCATTGCAGGTGATGTTAGCACAGGTAACCTCTGAGAATCTAGCTTGTATTTGTCACCGGAAAATGGCCGACATTCGGTGGTATGTACCTCAGCAAAAAAAAACACTAATTCGCTGAATTAGCTGTATGGCATGCGAATGTTACCCTGATAACCTGCATCATGGACTGTTTTTGTGAAAACACAAACTGTATTTTACACACCGGTACTGAGAAGGTCTCTGTTTTATCCAGACAAATCAGGCAGGACGAGCAGAAAGCACTGCAAGCCATGCAACAAATGAGTTATATAGTCTAATAGTGTGTGACATTTCATGATGGGTTCATTTTTTTAGAGAAACAATCCATTAGCATCAATCATGCATTACCAGACATGCACTCATGCATATGTACCTACAGGCTATGACCAATCCCAACATTCATCTTAGTTGCCTGGCTTTCGAAACTCTACTTAGTGACCTTTGCTGTCTGCAATTAGCCCAGTTTAGCACATTAGCACCAGCATGTCCTAAAATACTTGGATATGATCAAAATATATGCCTGGGGATAAATAATAGCCAAATGTGAGCTGACTAGTCCTAGTTGCTAAGATCTATTTATTCATTGCTACTCGGAAGCCCTGTTAATATGTTATTTTACTTAGTTAAATTCAGGGTTAGGGAGACTTTCTGTGTAGGAATTCAAAGTTGAAAGAGGTCAAATGTAAAATAAGGCTAAGATTTTATGCTACATATCAACCAGTTCATGCTGTAGTAGAAAAAAGAATTGAAGCAATGCGACCATTACTGCCACAAAAGTTGATTTATTTTCTATTACAGTCTTCAAGTGTCAACTTTCTGAGCTTCTGTCATAGAAATTTTTATCTCCTGACCAACCAGAATTCTGAACCTTTCTAACTTGGAACCTTTCCAGATTCCGAAAACTTGCTAACTAGAAACTTCTCTCATTGATTTTAGCTTCCATTAAGCAGAAACTTGACCTACTTAGCAACCATATCTTCCTGTGGTGGGGCTTGGGATCGGTCCATTATCTCAGCAGGCATCATAAGAGCATAGCATAGCATTGTTGCTTTCCCAAACAAGGGACTAATTTGTGCTTTGGATGATGAGCTTTTATGAAGACACCACATACAAGTTAACCATCAAAGAAGGGTAGTGAAGTGGAATGGGTCATATATATATATATATATATATATATAAAATCAATACAAATAATGGCTGGAAATTACTGATAAGGGCACACACACACACACACACAGGTCTGGGAGGGCTTTACCTCTGGCCCTGCTGGGGAGGGTCTGACATCCTGCTTAGAGATAGAGGGAGGTGGGGGGACCACGCAAGGGTCAGGGAGATAGGGGGAGCAAGGTGAACAAATCACCACAGGGTTAGAGGTCCATGTCAGCCCAGAGAGAGGGATAGGTCAGATTAAATAAGAGAGATAGATAGTGAGATAGAACCAAGTAAAAGGTGTGAAAAGGCATGAAATGAGAGAAAAGAGCAGTGAAATGCACACCAAGGGTTAAATGCAGCAGCAGCAATAGCATTAGTAGCCTCTCTCAGTACACTGATGGAATGCTGCCATGTCAGTAAACCCCGGGGTTTGGTGTAGTGCAACATCTATATCATGGTTGTTCTCAAACTGATCAACTTCATTTGAAGGCCAATGTCAAGCTGTTGCTAAGTTTATGACTCTTCCTGTAGCCATTCAAATTTGCAAATTACCTTGAGAACTAATTAGAGTCGCATTTCTAAACATTTGTGCCGAGATTGACATCAAAAAAATAAAAGTAGAATGAAAGGAAGAACAGAACATCACAATTTAGTAGGGGTCCTAAGCAGCTGGGGCACCTCTGGTGAAAGGGAGGTGCCAGCTCAGTCAGTTCCAATCTCCTGTTTTTCCTCCCCACTAAGCCCCCCCTCTCTCTTACCAATTTTGGCACCCTTCTTCAGCAGGGCCACCACCACTGAAGTGTTCCTGCAGCCCACGGCTCGGTCCAGAGGCCTCATCCCACTGTAGTCCACATGCTCGATCATGGCTCCGTGGTCCACCAGGAACTGTACCTGTGAAACCACACATTTAAGGCTTAGCATTTTAGTCACATTAGTCACACAGGAAATCCCTACGGGGAGGTAGTAGCTCAGTGGTTAATGCACTGGGTTACTGAGCAGAGGGTCGGGGCTTCAAGCCCCACTATCGCCAAGTTGTTACACATGGGCCCTTGACCCACTGTGCTCCAGGGGCACAGTACCATGATTGACCATGCACACTGACTGCAGCTTCCTAACATCACTGGGATATGCAAAGAAAGAATTTCACTGTGCTGTAAATATGACAAGTTTCTTTATAAAGCCAAGAGAAACGACCTCACCACTTCCGAGTCTCCATAGAAGGCGGCGAGGTCCAGAGGTGTGCGACCGCTCTTGTCTGCGTGAGCCGTCGCCGCGCCTTTCTCCACCAAAGTGCGGACCAATGGGAGGTGGCCTTTCAAACATGCCCAGCTCAGAGCCGTGAGCCCTTCTTTATCCATCAGAGCCAACGAGGCACCTGTGGGCGAAGTCACAGCAGTCAAGAGAGAGAGAATGTCCCTGTGGACAAGCCGTCCCACTGAGACAATAACGGATTAGGACAAGCCTTTTATTAGTTTGATTTGCAGCAAAGCAGACATAGCAGACATTACCGTTAGCATTACACACTCACCCTGCTCCAACAGGAACTCTGCTGTGGCCAGATGTCCCTCAGACGCGGCCACCATCAGAGGAGTGCGACCCTGTTTATCCGCCATGTTCACATCTGCACCGTGATTCTGAAGCAGCTCCACGATCTACACAACACACACACACACAAACATGATCATGATACAGTTCAATTCCGACAACCTCTTCTGTGCTATGAAGGTGTGTGTAGGTGTGTGTGTGTGTAAGGCACACCTGCCAGTGGCCCTGACGGACGGCGCTGAACAGCGGCAAGATGCCGCGTCTGTTAGGCTGAGACACGGCGGCCCCCTGCTCCAACAACAACCTGCACACGTCCAACTTCCCTCTGCCTGCTGCTGCAGTCAGTGCTGAGAGTGAGACAGATAGAGAGACAGACAGAGAGACAGACAGATACACAATAAAACAGACAGACAGACAAACGGACAGACAGACAGACAAACAGATACAGACAGACAGATAAACAAAAAGAGAGAGACAGGCAGAAAGACATATGGAAAGACAGACAGAGTAAGAAAATAATTAATAATTCTTTTTTTTTTCCAATCGACTAATATTTCTTTATTTACTTCTTAAAAACACACACACACACACACACACACACACACACACACCTACCGGTTTCACCCCATAGTGTGTCGAAGCTGTTGATGTGGGGACGCACCTCCTCATCCTCGTCTTTCTCTGGAAGGTCCAGCAGATACGACGCAATCTACACACATGCAATAGTGTGAGCACATGATCCAGAAGTGTGTGTGTGTGTGTGTGTGTGTGTGTGTGTGTGTGTGTGTGTGTACCTCAGTATATCCCATGCTAGCTGCTGCTATAAGAGCCTGCTGTACAGCATGTGTTTTACTGAAGGCCACCTCAGAGCTCCACTCACACTCCAGCAGGAACTTCACCACCTCCAGGTGTCCTCTTAGAGCTGCATGCACTAGAGGACACTGACCATTCCTGTCCACATGGTCCACCTAATACACACGGGCACGCACACACGTACACACACACACACACACACACACACAGACACACACACACACACCTGTTTTATTAGCATAGTCAACTGGAACTCAAAGATTATCTATAAACAAAAAGCATACTGAAGTGAAATAAGATGATCTTCACAGACTGTTTCATCTATCTATCTATCTATCTATCTATCTATCTATCTATCTATCTATCTATCTATCTATCCATCCATCCATCCATCCATCCATCCATCCATCCATCCATCCATCCAAATAATTTTATCCAACCATTCATAAACCATCCATGCACCCATTTATCTTCTACGAGTCTATTCATCACCTCATTTATCATTTCCAACTTCTCCCATCAGTCCATCTATCCATCCATCCATCCATCCATCCACGCGTTTTTCCTTTATAACACCATCCATCCGTCTACTTATCCTTTACAAATTCAACCATCTTTTAAAAAACTCCTCACCCATCCATTTATTTATCCATCCATTAATTTAATTGTTCCTTTATATATTCATCTATCCATCCATCCATCCATCCATCCATCCATCCATTCATCCGTCCATCCAACCACTATCCCCATACATTTACCGTAATCAGTAGTTCCTATATATCTCTATCTATCCATCTGTCCATCCTTTACAAATTCATCTATATCCTAAATATTTCTTGATCCATCCATCCATCCATCCATCCATCCATCCATCCATCCATATCAAGCATTTAAAAAATTGTTCCATTATAATTGCATCCATCCAGCTTTCTATCCACTCATCCATCGTGAGCATGTACAGTGTTTTGATTAATCAGGTGCTCCTACATACACATTAGTAAGTGGTCCGAGTCCCACTCTACCCCCCCCAACTGACCTTGGCGTATTTGGAGCAGAGGGTGGTGATGACGGTCAGGTGACCGGCGGCGGCGGCGTAACCCAGCGGGGTGAGGCCGCTCTCTGACGCTCCGTTAACATCAGCACCAAACTCCAGCAGCAACATCACCATCTCCACGTAGCCCAGATGTGCATACACACACAGCACGGGGGCATTGTTCAGCACCTCTGTACGGTAGTTCACATTCGCTCCACCCATAATGAGAAGACGAGAGACCTACAAAAGATAGAGGGAGAGAGAAACATGAAGATATGTTGCTGGTGAAGATGGTGAGATGATGGTGAGATGATAGTGAGATGATGGTGAGATGATAGTGAGATGATGGTGATATGAAGATGGTGTTGGTATTAATGATGGTGAGATGTTGGTGATGAGGAGATTTTTGATGGTAAGTGTGGTGATGGTTGAGATGGTGTTGGTGTTGGTGTTAGTAGTAGTGACATGGGGGTGATAACGAGATGGTATTGGTAGTGTTGAAATGGTGAAGTGGTGATGAGATGATAGTGAGGTGGTCATGAGATGATGATGAAGTGGTGATTAGATGATGGTGAAGTGGTGATAGGATTATGTTAATGATGGTAAAATGGTAGTGATGAGATGCAATTAAGGTGGTGATGAGATGATGAGATGGTGATGAAGTGGTGATGAGATGATGAGGTGGTGATGAGATTATGTTAATGATGGTAAAATAATAGAGATGAGATGATAGTAAGGTGGTGATAAAATGATGATGACGTGGTGATGGGATTATGTTAATGATAGTAATATGATAGTGATAGGATGTTAGTCAGGTGGTGATGAGATGATTGTGAGGTGGTGATGAGATGATGAGGTGGTGAAGATGGTGGTAAAGTGGTGATGGGATTATGTTAATGATGGTAAGATTGTAGTGAAGATACTATGGTGAAGTAGTGATGAGATGATGATGATAGGGTGGTGATGAGATGATGGCGAAGTGGTGAGATGATGATGAGGTGGTAATGAGATGATGGTGAAGTGGTGATAGGGTTATGATGAGGTGGTGATGAGATGATGATAAGCAGGTGATGAGATGATGATGAGGTGGTGATGAGATGATAATGAGGTGGTGATAAGATGATGATGATGAGGTGGTGATAGAATGATGATGAGGTGGTGATGAGATGATGATGAGGTGGTGATGAGATGATGAGGAGGTGGTGATGAGATGATGAGGTTGTGATGAGATGGTGATGAGATGATAGGTGGTGATAAGATAATAATGAGGTGGTGATGAGATGATGATGAGGTGGTGATGAGATGATGATGAGGTGGTGATAAGTTCATGTTAATGGTGGTAAGATGGTAGTGATGAGATGATAGTGATGTGGTGATGAGATGATGGTGCTGTTGTTAAGATGGTGGTACCTTGATGTTGGGGGTGTAGAGGTTGCGCAGCGATGCGAGAGCAGCAGACAGACCCTCCGTACTATACGACACCCACAGCCCCTGGAGCACAGACGAGGAAACCCCGACCTTCCTACTCAGACCCTGTAAGGAGCAAAACATTCCATCAGAACCAGCAGTTATCGCATTTTGAATAAATGTGTGTGTGTGTGTGTGTGTGTGTGTGTGTGTGTGTGTGTGTGTGTGTGTGTGTGTGT
>MU592027.1:1132025-1167629 GCA_024362625.1 Silurus asotus | reverse complement strand
CGAAACCGAGCGCTGTGTGTGAACATCCACACACACACACACACACACACACACACACACACACACACACACACACACACACACACACAAAAACTACATTAATTAATAAATAACATACTACAGAACCAAAACTTCAGATATTCAGAACTAAAATCTGAATAATGTGTTTAATTACATTATACCAAAAGTATTGGGACAACCGACTTTTCCACCCATAAGTGGTTCTTCTCTTAACTGTTACAACAAAGATGGAGGCACACAACTGTACAGGACGTCTTTGGACGAAGGATTATGACATTTTCCCTTCACTTGAACTAAGAGACCCGAACCTGTTCCAGCATGACACAAAGTGCACAATGTCAGCTCTACGATCTGCTTTCCATGGGTTGGAGTAGAAGATCTCCTGCTATAATCCTATTGAACACCCTTGGGATGAATGTGAACGCTCCCCAGAGGCCTCAACATCTTCTCACCTTCATCAATACCTGACTTTACTAACACCCGTGTGTCTGAATGAATCTCACACAAAATCTCCACAAAATCTAGAAGAACATCTTCCCAGAAGAGTGAAGCTCATTATAATGGAGAACAGCAAGTCAAGTGTCCACAAACTTTTGGGCATAGTAAATAGCCATTTTTTTGTGAAAACAACTGTATGCTACATTTTAATTATTATTATTAATTTTTAATAAAAAAATATATTAAGTAAATAAACATAAAAAAAGACACAAACAAACAAAACAAACAAATAAATAAATAAGACTTATATAATATTAATATTTAGATTTTTTTTAAAAACACCAAGAAATAAGAAAATAATACCGTAGACATTGTTTGTGATGTAAGAAAATATAAAGTAAAATAAAAAATAAATAAACAGAAAATAAAAAAAGAAAAAAGAAAAAAAAACTGATTTAATATCATAAATAAATAAATATTATAAAAAGTAAAATAAACAATAAAAAATGTATAATTAAAATATAATTAATTTTTTTATTTAATTTGCTGTGCTCAGTAGAACATCTAATTAATTTGATTAATTAATTATTTTACAATAGATTTCTCAACTATTCTATTAATGAATTTATTTTTCTCCTGAAATCCTGAAGTCTGAGTTGAGCCGCTCCGTTACGCTAGTTGCTCCGTTACGCTAGTTGCTTCATTACGCTAGTTGCTCCGTTACGCTAGTTGCTTCATTACGCTAGTTGCTCCGTTACGCTAGTTGCTTCATTACGCTAGTTGCTCCGTTACGCTAGTTGCTTCATTACGCTAGTTGCTCCGTTACGCTAGTTGCTCCGTTACGCTAGTTGCTCCGTTACGCTAGTTGCTTCATTACGCTAGTTGCTCCGTTACGCTAGTTGTTACAGCAGTCAGTAATTATGGTGATGAATATTGACCAACTGTGTGTGTGTTATAGTAATGTGCTTGACCTCTGACCTGGGTTCACAGAGGAACTTGGTCTTCTCTCCATCCTCTCTCCAGATGAGCCACTCCCTGAAGGAGGCGTGGACGAACATGCGAGTGCCGTCCCTCCTCTTCATGAGGAAGGGCGCCAGGAGCTCGGCGCGCTGCTGGAAGTCGTCCCAGTGGAGCGCAGTGCCGTGTACCACGCCGGCGTTCACGGCGCCCAACGCCTGCTCGTCCGTCAGCGGGTGCAGAGACGCCACAGCTACGTTCAGCAGCGGCAACACCCGCTCGAACGACGATTGCGTCGGGAAACGCATGTTCAACAGCAGCAGGTAGACCTCGGCCAGGCTCACCGGTACCACCTGAGCGGGGAAAAAAACTAAAAACCTTCAAAAGGGGTATCCGCTACGCTAGGCTGTGCTAACTGCTAACTCAACCGATGATGCTCTACCAGGATAAGTTCTGCACTGACCTTGTAGCTGGAGCTCTTCAGGACCAGGTAGCCCTTTTCGATTAGATCCAGTGTTAGCTTCAGGTACAGGTACGAGCCGCGGCTCAGACCTTTGAGGTGAGCGCTGAGTTTGGCAAATGCGGCGTTGTCAAGCTTCCCGTTCAGCGCCACGTTGTTCTGGATTTCCTGGCTGGAGTGCAGGCGGTGCAGGATATAACCCTGGAGGTCCGAGTCGATGGCATCGCTCTCGTCCAGACGGTCCAGAGAGATCCGGTGGAAGGACAGCGGACGGGTGACATCCTTCGATGTGAGGCGGGAGAACGCACGCAAGGGACCATTATTAGCATGTTTAAATGTTAGCCATTTATGCTAGCATCAAACTATATTTCATATCGAGTCTGTGCTTAACACACAATTATTAATGCTAACACGTTAAAGCTTGACTATATAAATAAATTGGTATGCTAATACCATGAAATTCCTTCATGCTAATTCTCTTTAGACAATGCTAGCATGCCAAAATCACCGGAGGTTGTTGCTGTGTGTGTCTGTGTATATCCTGTACACACACCTGCAGCGAGGTCCTGACCGTCACCACCAGTTTGAGCCACGGAGGGAAACGCTCGATGGTCTTACACAGAAACGAGACGATCGTGTCGCCGTAATCCGGTTTGTGAAACTCGGCTTCGTTCAGGCCGTCGATCAGTACGATCAGATCTTCTTCACACGCCACTTTACGCTCTGAAACAACACAACAGTCATTTGCGTTCGAGATTCTAAGATCCAACATTATGTACAAAATACACTGACACTGTCCTAGCCCACCATGCTAAAACCGTCGATCAGATGGCGCTAATACTCTTCCATTCTTTGCTAACCTCAAAGCTGACCCAGGTTACGCTAATCTACGCTAACATCATGCCAGATTCACATGCTAGCTAGAGCAAGAGTGTGTGAGTGTGTGTACACACCCCTGTGCAGCGCGTGCAGGGGTTCGAGTAGGCCGCGGCTGAAGGCCGTGATCGGTTCCTGGACGCAGGAGCGCAGGCTGAGGAGGCTCTGCAGGTGCGGCTGACGCAGAAGAAGCTCTCTGTATGCCTGCAGCTGAGGAGCTCGGCACAGCAACGCCGCGATGTTGTGTACGAACTCCGGCACCAGACACGTGTAGGCGTTGTCTGCCTGGCAGTAGTGATAAGCCACTACCTGCACACACACACATACATCACGTGCATTATAACGTGTTCACTGGATAAAAGCTGATCTCAGTGCTGCGAGAGACGGAGACATGGATGTGAATCTGACCTGAGACGCGAGTCTCCTGAGTGTCTCCTCCTGCTGTCTTCTCATCTCGGGGGTCCCGGGGCAACTGCTGCCTCCAACCAGCGTCCCGTGAGCCGACTGCGTCTGACTGAGGGGCAACGTGTCTCCATCTGAGAGAGACAGAAAGTCAGAGATCATGAGGTGATGGACAGATAAATAGAGGGACATTGTGAATAAGAGAGAATGGACAAAAAAAGGACACGGGGAAAATGAAGAAGAAGGAAAGACAGAGGTGGAAAGATATATATAAATTAGAGAGAGAGAGAGAGAGAGAGAGAAAGAGAGAGAAATGATGGAGAAATAAATGACAACAAGAAAAGTGACAAAGAGAGGGATATGGTAAGAGGAAGTGAGTGAGACAATATAAAAAGAAAAAAGAAAGGAATGGACAGGAAGAGGGAAAAAGGGGGGGGCAAAGAGAGAGAGAGGGAGAGGTAGAAGGAGAGAGAGATTGGAAGAGGAAGAAAGAGAGAGAAAGACAGGAAGAGGAAGACGAAGACAGATTGAAAAAGAGAGAGAAGGTAAGAGGGAGTAAGAGAGAGAGAGAGAGAGAGAGAGAGAGAGAGAGAGAGAGAGAGAGAGAGAGAGAGAGAGAGGAAGAGAGAGAGAGAGAGAGAGAGAGAGAGAGAGAGAGAGAGAAAGAGGGACAGTAGGATAGTGAGAGAAGGAAAGAAAGAGAGAGAGAAAAAGTGATGTACTGGGTGTGTCCACACACACACACACACACACACACACACACACACACACACACACACACACACTCACGTTTGGGTGAGGCGTGCATGGTCTCGGAGGTCATCTGTCTCACACGGTTGCCATGGCAGCTCAGGGACACCAGGCGGGAGATGATGGCTGTTTTCCCGAAGCCCACGTTTCCCGCGATGACCACGCCCCTTGCCCCCCCGCCCCGCAGCTGAGCGTCCACCTCGCGGAACAGCCACTCGCGGCCCGTAAACGCAGCGTCCGTCGTCACGCTCGGCACCTCGAACAGCAGCGGCTTCAGGGCGATGTCCGGTGCGCGGTACGGCGCAAAGCGCACTGCATCATGGGAAACATGGACTGGGAATGAAAAACATACACAAATGCCTGCATGCCTTCAACCACATGACACACTGTAGGGCCAAAACTTCACGACCTGAAGATCTGATTCCCATGAGTTGGATGTGAGGTGAAGATCTCCTTCTATAGAGCTCCAACCCTACTGAACACCTTCTGGGAGTTTTTCACAATGCCTGCACCTCAGAAGCCTCCTCATCTCACCTCCATCAGAAGATTACCTTCACTAATGCTCTTGTGTCTGAATGAATCTCACACAAATCTCCTGAAAATCTAGAGGAACATCCTCCTAGAAGAGTGGAGCTCATTATAAGAGCGAATGAGAACTAAATGTGGAATGGGACGTTCTCAAAGGAGCTCATAATGACCGAGTCTTCAATGTGACTCAGAAGAACGAGTCGCCTCGAAGAATGATTCTTTCATTTTCTACTGAAAGTGTCGCAAAATCTTCGTAAGTCACGAACAGGAAACAGAATTCAGTCGTTCATCTCATGAATCTTCTGGTCCGAGTCGTTCGTTCTTTTATCGCTACATGGTGCAAGAGATCAGGGATTTGTTTTTGGTCCGAATCTTGACATTATTGTTACAATAATTATCGGAGTCACGTGACAAAAGAACTCACGACATGCACCAGAATGTATAAGTGAAGCTGCTGGTTCTGTTTCTCATCGTTAGTTATTAGCTGCATCGTCATATTTTTAGCTATGAAGCTATAAAGTTCTTGTATGTAGATGTTTTGGGGATCTGCTTATTAAAAATATGGAATGAAATGAACTAAATGACTCATAAAAAACATAAAAAAAAGATTTGTTCATTTAGATGAATGAGATGTTAAAAAAAACGAGTCCCAATAATGATCCGATCTTCCCTTCGCTAGTTCTTATATGGACTCAGGGTTGCAGCTTTACCACTAGAGGGCGGTTAAAGGCAAGTTGAAGAGACGGGACGTCTGCGTGTGTGTGTGTGTGTGTGTGGCTTACGCAAGCCCCACGCTATGCTGTGAAATGTCACACGTCTGATCTTCGGCGCAACGACGGCCTGAAAACGACGCCCGTCTCCTCATGGTCGATATGGTTATGGGAAAAAACCAACGTGTGGTATCGCTGGCGTGGTCACGCGCCATCCGTCGAGTGTTTCATATCGATTTTACTGTAGTGACATAATATTAGGGACCCTAACACGCTCGGTGCGGCGGTCATTAGCAGCGGAGCAGATCGTAATTCTTCTGTAGCTGCATGTTAGAGATCGTTACACTGAGTTTTTATCAGTGCGGATATTAATGCAGGACAGGAGACCGAGAACGAAGAGAGAGAGACAGGCTGAGCATCCATGGTTCACAAGAAGGTCGATCAGTCAGTGTGTGGATGAGCAGAGAAGTCTCTCTTAGACACACACACACACACACACACACACACGCCTACCTCTTAGGTCATTTCCAGGTCGACCAGAGCCAGAGTTTTGTCGCGGCATCCGAAGAGACGTGCGCAATGGAGCCTGGCGCTGCTCGTCCAGATACGCCAAGTCCTCCAGGTGAGCAGAACTTGTAGCTGAGATACACACACACACACACACACACACACACGCACGCACGCACGCACGCACACACACACACACACACACACACACACACGCACGCACACATTTAACAATGTTTACACATTAAATTAAAAAAAATACAACACTTCCAGTTGATTTGAGTTGCGACCGAATGAAAGTTTTATTCCACTAAAACTATCCTTTCAGAATTGAGCTGCTTTTCCTAATGTGGACACCAAGAACACTAATGTGGACTCACTTCAACTCACATCGAAGTCAAAACTCAACCAACTGTGATTCAAGTCCAAGTCAAGTGCAAAATTCCGATATGTGCTGCTCAGGTCCAGTCCAAGTCACGTGTAAAAGTCAAGGTCAACTGCAAAGTCCATTTGCTGCTACTCAAATTAAATTTAAATCCAACTCAGAGCTGCTATACTGCTACTCAAATCAAGTCCAAGTCAAGTCTAAAGTCCTTATACTGCTACTCAACTTAAGTCCAAAGTTCTTACACGGCTACTCAATTCAAGTCCAAGCCATGTCTGAAGTCTGTATACTCCTATTAAAGTCAAGTCTAAGTCAAGTCCAAAGTCCTTATACTGCTACTCAAGTACAATTTAAGTTCAAGTCAAGTATAAAGTTATTATACTGCAATAGGTCAAGTTTAAGTCAGAATCTAATCTAACATTATGATTGTAATGTAGCTAAAAACAAGTCAAATTCAAAAATATGATACTGTTATAGGTCAGGAAACAGGAAGGATATAATGAGGGGATCGGTTGCTACCGCTAGCAATTCAAAATTTATTTAGCTAATAAGAGAATGCTGCAGTACCTTACAATCCTGCATCTCACTGTGACATGAGCTACAGTCACCTGAGTTACTGCACCATCACAAAGCTACAAAACTACACCAGAATGAATTCCAGTTAAAGAGGCACCCCGAGTCTGAGGCTGAGCCGAGGGGGAGTCTGAGATGATAAACAGACTGAAGAACAGTACCGCATGCTACACGAGCGTCATGATGTCCGAGCGATCTCGGCTTTCAACAGAGAGAGAGAGAGAGAGACATAGTGATGCAGAGCAACACACTAATCCACGTAACTGTAGAAGGTGTTGTGTAAAAGTCTGGTTTCAGTTTCCTTCAGAAGTGCAAAATTCGCTCTCCTTCTCTCTCATCATGCCACTGCTCGGGAATTCTTATGGAACGCTTCAACAGCAAAGTATTGCAAGTTAATATTTTTACTCCTCTGAAGAAATGTGTCATGCTGTTGTTTTTTGTTTCTTTTTAATCCAGCAGCAATCCTGGTGTCAGAAATCAGATGATGATGATATGATGAAGATCCTCTGGTCATAAACTTATACGCGATTGTTTGAAAAATTGACTAGCTTCATTAAATACACTATTACGGTGTAGATCACATTCACCACATATTCTGCATTAGTAGTGGAAAGATAAATGCACTTTAGTCTCAAGATTCACCAAATTGCCTATTTTACTCATTTGAGTAAAGTTTGTGCCAAACATCCCTGCCAGCTTTGTCTACTCAAATGCCTCTAATTGTAAGAGCAGACAAAATTTTGCAAAACAAAATAAATATGTAAATTCTGTTCATGTCACAATGCTGTAATGCTGAAATGACATCTAAAGACAAAACAATACCCTCTACTGGCTGACGTGACGTGTGAGTGCTCCAGTACTGCAGGTGGTGCTGTTAAAGTTTCATGCCAGTTTCCACAACCATAAAAAGGAAGAATGCTGACAGCATGATGGAAGTGCAAGTTAAAAGCACTTAAATGCTTGATGAAATGCAGGGAGGAGAAAAACTGGGTATTTTGTTCCAAAAAGAGTTCGAGTTCAAGTCATTAAACTGCTGCAATTCAAGCACATGCCAAGTACAATTCAGGTAATTATAGTGCTTAAGTCAAATCCAAGTCAAGCTCAAGTCAAATCTGGTTACTATACTATATATCTAAATCCAAATCATTGTATTAATGTAAGTCAAGTCCAAGTCAAAATCTAAAGTCATTATACTGCTGTAAGTAAAGTCCAAGTCAAAGTCAAGTTCAAGTTTAAATTAATTTCTATTGCATTTTTCACAATAGTCTGGTCTCTAAGCAGCTTTACAGAACTTAAGAATTATAGAACAAAAAATGTAATAAAGGATGATGAAGCCTGGGGCGACTTTGACATGAAAAAACATGAAAAAGTTAGATGTTATGAGGAAGAAACCTGGAGAGGAACCAGACTCAAAAGCAGAACCTCATCCTCATTTGGGTGACATCAAGAGTGTGATTATAGTCTTTAAACACTACAGAACACTGGAGAGTGAGAACTAACATGAGCACTGGAGTGTGTGATTATGAGTGATGATCTTTCTACAGTCTTCTACAGTCATTATGGTTATAAAACCAGGAGCTACTGAGCAACTCATACAATATCTCAACATTTTAGATCATCACAGATCCAACACCAGCTTCTCCATGCCAGAGCCTTTAAACACTCAAAGGTCAAGTCCAATGAGTTTTGTTGCCATAAGTCAAGTCCAAGTCAAAGCTGGTTATTGTACTGCGGTAAGTCAAATCCAAAACATGCTTTAACTCTATTCCAAGTCCAATCTGAAGTTATTATAATGCTGTATGTGGAGTCCAAGTTGAGTCCCTGTGTTTGGAAGAAGGATTAATTCTGTATAAAAGCATTACAAACATCTCACCCAGGACATTATTCACCTTGCTGCCCCCTGTAATGTCTGAGCTGTAAAAAGGTTTTAATTCTAACGCATCAACAACATAATCCATCTTGAGTTGAACTTGGGTGGAATTTATGGCACTTGTAGCTAATTTTGATTGGATTTCCTGCTGTTGTGTAGATAAATAATATGCTAAAGGGTCCATTAGAACATTTAATGTAAACCAGTTTAGTATGCTAGTCAAACAAGACATGAATCGATTAGCATGCCTAGCGTGTCTGTCAGTGCGGATCATGGGGTCGCCAGGAGAACGATACGTCGAGCAACACCTTCACGCGAAGTGCCTTTGCTCCAAACCTGCTTGTCAAAGCCGGATGAAGCCATGCGTCTCCTCATGAGGTACACGAGGCCCTGATGACAACAAGACACACTGACACGTGCTGCACATGATCATAACCCAGCAAGCGTTCCTCGTTCATTTCGCAGCTCATTTCACAGGAACGAGAGCATGAAGGTGAGGCTCGGGATGCAACCACACACACACACACACACACACACACACACACACTGTGAAACTCACACTCTCACTGTCTAATCCAGTTTCTTATCATTTATTCACTCCCTATGTCTCATCCACTCCTCCGTCCTGAGATACCGTCCCCCCTTTTCGCTTTTCCAGAGAAACACACACAAACTTGTGACAGATCCTTCAGCTCACTCACCGGCTACGGAGTTAGGGCGGGGCATGAGGTAGAGGGGGATCGAGTGGGCGGAGTGGGAGGCGGAGTGCTCTAGGCTTCTCTCTGGGATTTTGTTGAGGCTGTACGTGGAGGCGGCCATGTTCTCGTCCACGCGGTACAGAAACGAGTCGCCGCCCGAAGATTTCCCCGTCTGCCGCAGCTTGAGGCGCGAACCATCGCCGCCGTGTTTCCCGCTCCGATCCGCATTGTCCGAGTAGCTAGTCAGCGTGGCTACGAGAGAAAAACGGAGAGAAAAAAGCGAGAACAGCTCCGGTTCATGCACGGAACATCGATCGTTTCTACAAATAAACAACTACCTCTTCATAAGATTATTTGCTTATCTGGTATAAATGAGCTTGCGATTAGGAGACAAAAGATCAAAACAGATACAGAACAGATTGGAACATGTGATTTACCGATGATGCCACTGTCTCTGCTCTCCAGCGTGGACGTGGGGCTTGTGATGGAGCCGTACGCACCCGCTCGTCCCGATCCACCAGCGGGAAGGGTGGAGCAGGGGCTGCCAGGTGGGGGCGACGCCGAGCTGCTAGCCAGGCTGGAGCATGGACTGATTCTCTGTGTCATGCAGACAGCCTGAAAACAAACCAGAAGTAAACATCTAGTCTGTAACCAGTGTGAACGCTGAGAAATGCTTACAAAGCAAATTCTCTGCGCATGGAGGGGGCATATTCAGGTCGTATTTGATCTGATACATTTTTAAAACCATAAACCAAAATGTTCTCACGGTACGATCCTCAGACACGCTACACACTCGCTGAAAATCTGAGAAGCTTTGTTTTTGGACTCCTAATGTATATCGTTAAAGAATGGCAGACAGAAGGAGTTTATTGCAACACAAAACATTTACGTTTGCTAGATTTATTCTAGAACCTTGTCCAGAGTGACTTACATGCATCTCATTCATACAGCTGAGCAGCTAAGAGGTTAAGGGCCATGCTGAGGGGCCCAGGAGTTGTAGTGGGATGGGGTTGTAGCATGGTGTGGTTGCGATTTGAACTATTCCATATTTAGTGCCTATTTTCCTATTATATTACCCTCTACTCTTCTGGGAAGATGTTCCACTAGATTTGGAGGAGATTTTGCATGAGATTCATTCAGACACAAGTGTGTTACTTCAGTCAGGTACTGATGTAGGTGAGAAGGTGAGGAGCTCTGGGAGCAAAGGTGTTCAATAGGGTTGGAGCACTACAGCACGAGATCTTCCACCAAATCAACCCATTGAAACCAGATCTTCATGGAGCTTCTGTGTACCGTAGAAAACTTTTTTGTAACGCAATACGATATTTGGGGTCGTATCACTCAGCCGTACGTACACAGACAAAGTTTGCACTGACAAAGCATTTTTTTATTTCACCACATCTTTCTGGGGAAGAGTGTGTGTGTGTGTGTGTGTGTGTGTGTGTGTGCATGCTCATACACACTATCTCGAATTTAATGATGCTTAATAGCATTTGATCACAGCCCAGTAACACACCTGAGCCATGACCTCAGCCGTGTAGTTCAAGCAGGCATGAGGTGAGGTTAAAGCTGAGTCATCCCCACACACACACACACACACACACACACACACACACACACACAGCAGTGAAATTGTGCTGACGAGCTCGAAAGGCTTTACAGTCATCTATGTCTTTATGCTGAGAGCAGCACACTTCTGCAGGCTGCGCTCTCTCTCTCTCTCTCTCTCTCTCTCTCTCTCTCTCTCTCTCCCCTGCAGATTTTTCTGCTGTGACTCGAACACATGTAATAAAACCCTTCGAAATTTACTTTAAAGGAACACGAGAGACGGACAAAATAAAAAATTAGCATGTTTATCTATAGAGAGCAGAAACGTGCTACAGCTAACAACATGATTACTTTCAGAGAGAGGGAGAAAGTAAGAGAGAAAGAAAGAAAGAAAGAAAGAAAGAAAGGTAGGAAAAAGGCAACTTGGAAAAAAGAGAGAAAGGAAAAGGGTGCAAGTTGAAAGTAAGGCAATATGAAAAGAGAGAGAGAATATGAAGAAGAAAGAAAGAAAGAAAGAAAGAAAGAAAGAAAGAAAGAAAGAAAGAAAGAAAGAAAGAAAAAAAGAAAGAAAAGAGTTCTGACTCGGAGCTGAATCGAAGCTCCAATATGTGATTGATATATGAGACTTTGTGTAAAAACACACAACCACTACATCCTACACACTGTTCCCAGGACAGAATCTGGGGCTCAGCTTCAGCCCACTGGAGAGAGAGTGTGTGTGTGTGTGTGTGTGTGTGTGTGTGTGTGTGTGTGTGTGTGTGTGTGTGTGGCTGGAAGCTGACCCACATTCTCGGCTGTAGAAACGTTCCCGCTGCAGCCACACCGGCTCCAGAACTCCGAGCCCATCGTGTGGAATGTAAGGCAAACCTTCAGCAGGAATAAAACACAGCCGGATTCCGAGTCAGCGGAAAATCCTTGTTCACACAGCGTTCCTCTTTACCTCGTCATGTCAGGAGCGTTTTACACTGCAGGAAAGTCTGGAATCCGGGCACAAAGCTTCATGTAGAATATCTGCCAAAAGCATGTGGACATCTGACCATGCTTTCTGAACATCTCGTTTCACACCAAGTTCCCATTTGCTGTTTCTAATAAACTTCACTCTTCTGGGAAGATCTTCCAGTAGATTTTGTGGAGATTTGAAAGGAAGTAAAGAAAGAAAGAAAGAAGGAAAGAAAGAAAGAAAGAAAGAAAGAAAGAAAGAAAGAAAAAAGGAAAAGAAAGAAAGAAAGAAAGAAAAAAAAGAAAAGAAAGAAAAAGGGGAAAGAAAGAAAGAAAGAAAGAAAGAAAGAAAGAAAGAAAGAAAGAAAGTAAAGAAAGAAAAAAAGAAAAATGGAAAGAAAGAAAGAAAGAAAGAAAGAAAGAAAAAAAAGAAAAGAAAGAAAAAGGGGAAAGAAAGAAAGAAAGAAAAATGGAAAGAAAGAAAGAAAGAAAGAAAGGAAGTAAAGAAAAACGGAAAGAAAGAAAGAAGGAAAGGTAAGAACAAAAAAATTGAAAAAGAAAGAGAAAAGAGTGTGTGAGTAAAAGAAGAGGCAATATGAAAAGAGAGGGGGAGAGAAAGAAAAACAGAAAGGTTGGAAGCAAAGCGACATAAAAAAAAAGTGATTGAGAGAGTGAAAAAGAATGTGTGTGAGAATATAAAAAGAAAGAAGGTAGGAAGGAGAGATAGAGAAGGAGAGAAATGAAAAAGAGTGTGAATAGAAGGGAAGGCAATTTGCAAAGAAAAATTGAGAAAGAGAAAGAAAGAAAGAAAGAAAGAAAGAAAGAAAGAAAGAAAGAAAAGAGTGAGTAAGCAGAAGTGAAGGCAATGTGATAAGAAAGAAAGAAGGGAAGAAAGAGAGTAGAAAGAAAAGAAAAACTGCTTCATGGAGCTGGCTTTTGTGTTTTGCTGGTGAAGGTCTGGGTCTCTTGGATCTTCTTGAGAAGAACCACATGGAAACGTCAGGTGTCCCAATACTTTCAGCCGAAGAGTGTAATTATTCCCAACGATCCACATCAGCAGGAGAACATGTATGTAGAGTTCATGTCACTGCTGAACCTGAGGTTAAGGAGATCCTAGCTGGAATTCCAAGTTAAGAAGATGTTTATGACTCAGGAGTCATGAGAGTCACAATTTACCGACTCTAAGCTGTGACTCTCTGAGTCAAAGTCATATATCAATAATCAAACAGAACATTTTGGTTAATGATATTTTTTATTCATCAGCTGTGAATCCTGGTGCGAGAAACTGTTTCTCTAAAGATTCCGACTCCGATTCACGACTCCGATTTGTGCCTCTGACTCGTGACTCTGATTCATGCTTCAGGATTCGTGATTCATTCACCGAATCGTATCTCTACGCAGCGTGGCTGAGATTTGGGGTGGTGGCAGTTCAGTGGATCATCACCACAAAGTCACCATTTTGGGGCCCTTAAACACTCTCAACTGCTCGGATAAAAGTTGCATTGGATAAGCGTGTCCAACAAGTGCAATTACAGATATACATGTAAAATGTGAAGTGTGTGTGTGTGTGTGTGTGTGTGTGTGTGTGTGTGTGTGTGTGTGTGTGTGTGTAAATTACCTGACTTTCCTCAGGTTCCTCGAAGCCGTATGTGTCTCTGTCGGGCCCCTCGGCCATTTTGTCCCCAAGTAGAAACCCGAGTCGAGTCATCAGGGTGTTAGCGGCCTCGTCCACTGAGGGAGGGGGACCCAGATCATGACTGTCCTCTCCTACACACACACACACACACACACACACACACACACACACACACACAGACTTGAGATTTTGCAGGCTGGAGGAGACAGGATCTCTCAGAGCAGTAGAGATTACACTCAGAGAGAAAAGAATCCTGAGGATTAGGGTTTTTTTCAGCTTTCGGTTTCCTGCTGATAGAGGAGTGTAACAGTGATAGAGGAGTGTAACAGTGATAGAGGAGTGTAACAGTGATAGAGGAGTGTAACGATGATAGAGGATAGAGGAGTATAACAGTGATAGAGGAGTGTAACAGTGATAGACGAGTGTAACAGTGATAGACGAGTGTAACAGTGATAGACGAGTGTAACAGTGATAGAGGAGTGATAGAGGAGTGTAACAGTGATAGACGAGTGTAACAGTGATAGACGAGTGTAACAGAGATAGGAGTGATAGAGGAGTGTTACAGTGATAGAGGAGTGTAACAGTGATAGAGGAGTGTAACGATGATAGAGGAGTGTAACGGTGATAGGAGTGATAAAGGATTGTAACAGTAATAGAGGAGTGATAGAGGAGTGTAACAGTGATAGGAGTAATAAAGGAGTGTAACAGTGATGGAGGAGTGTAATAGTAATAGAGGACTGATAGAAGAGTGTAACAGTGATAGAGAAGTGTAATAGTGATTAAAGAGTGATAAAGAAGTGTAACAGTGATAGGGGAGTGATAGAGGAGTGTAACCGTGATTGGGGAGTGATAAAGGGAGTGTAACCGTGATAGGGAAGTGATAGAGGAGTGTAACCATGATGGGGGAGTGATAGAGGAGTGTAACCGTGATTGGGGAGTGATAGAGGAGTGTAACCGTGATTGGGGAGTGATAGAGGAGTGTAACTGTGATAGGAAAGTGAAAGAGGAGTGTAACCATGATAGGGAAGTGATAGAGGAGTGTAACCATGATGGGGGAGTGATAGAGGAGTGTAACCGTGATTGGGGAGTGATAGAGGAGTGTAACTGTGATAGGAAAGTGAAAGAGGAGTGTAACCATGATTAGCGGAGTGATAGAGGAGTGTAACAGAAATAGAGGAGTGATAGAGAAGTGTAACAGTGGTGGAGGAGTGTAATAGTGATAGAGGACTGATAGAAGAGTGTAACAGTGATAGAGGAGTGATAGAGGAGTGTACCGCTTCAACCAAACATGGAGAGAAGATCAGAGACGGGTTCAAAACCAGCTCTAAATAACGTGGACATGTCCACACTGTGACTAAAGAACAGACAGACAGACAGACCGACAGAACTACTTTATTTTCAGGGAAAAATCCTCCCTTACCATCAGGAACAGCTTCACACACACACACACACACACACACACACACACACACACACACACACACACACACACACACACACACACACAGAACCTTCTTTCACTTATTCACAACACTGATGTGTCTCAAAAACATAAAAGATTGACACTTTTCATAGACTCACAAACACACACACACACACACACACACACACACACACACACTTCCCCCGAAGCAATGCAGGTGAAATCTCAAGCTCTTTGTGGTTATATTTTTACCCTCGTCTGTTCCTCACAACTGCACATCACTTATTAACAGGTCTGAATTACATTTTTAAAAAAACAGAGTCTAATCACAATTATAATCACAACAAGAAAATAATAGGGTGAAAAATAAACAAGTCCATTTTTATTCCATCACCTCTCCCTCGCTCCTCTTTTCTGTTCCTCTCTCACTCTTTCAGGGATCGCTCCTGTCAGAATTTATGGACGTATAACCCAGACCAGACGAACGCAGACTGTCGTCATGGCAACTATCAGCGAGTGAGCTGAGGAATGTAAGGAAAAACAGGGTGTGTGTGTGTGTGTGTGTGTGTGTGTGTGTGTGTTGGCATCTCTATCTATCCATCTGTCTCTCTCTCTCTCTATATCTCTCTTTATATATATATATATCTCTTTCACCTAAAAATGCTTCTTAGACATATAAACAGCGTACAGAAGTAGTAACAATCTCCATAAACAGAACGCGGAACTGCTGAACATTTGGTTGTTTCATGACCGAGACGAGACGAGACGAGACGAGACACTGTATTATTAGTAAACGTTTTTAGTTCATTAGTATATGATTAATTAGAACTGATTTGAATGCTGCAGTGCCCCCCAGTGGCCACGTATTCATTTCATCTAACTTTTTTAAATAGAAGATGGTAATTGTATGTACAGAAAAGTGGGCGTGGCTTAATGTTCATGATCGCAGACTACATTATATTTAACTGTTTTTAAATACGACAAAACAACAATCCATCCATCTTTTTCTGTGTAGCACATGACACAGAGGAGAGGACGGAGCTGAAGCAGCAAAGAACTGAGACTAAAAGTCATCGAGGCTGTGAGTGAAAAAAACGTTCTTTCTCTTTCCATTATTTTCTTTTCTTTCTTTCTCTCTCTCCTGTAGTCTTTCCCCATGTGTCTGGCTCTGTGTCACATATGACGGTATATAATTAGCTCGAAATCCCACTAATGACAGCGAGATGAACAGAAACGTCTGGAAATTTTTCTTGAGAACGACTTTAAAAACCCCAAAGTGTCATGGGTTTAAAATAAAGCGTGTCATTAAACGTCCTCACGTTGTTCGACAGAGGGAAAAGAGTCGAGCCGAGCCGAGCCTAGCCGAGACAATGGGTGTGTGTGGGATAAAAACACACATGCACACACACACGTGCACACACACACACACACACACACACAATGATGCAGCAGACAAACACTGAGACACACAGAAGAGACAATTACACAGGACACAGAGGGTGGAGACAAGGAGAGCAGAACATAAAGGGCTGTAATTTGCTACAGGTTAAGCGTGTGCACATACACCCTCTCTTTCTCTCTCTCTCACACACACACACACACACACACACACACACACAAACAACTCTTAACACTACCGATTTAACTAAACCAAATTAAAGTTTAACTGAGTTGGGTTCACAGACTCACACATTATTTTCACAGAGTCAGCACCAATGAGTCAACTTTAATGAGTCAAATGAGTTGGCTTTATTGAATGAAATGTACCAATTTTACAAAGACGAAACCTAGTCAGCTCCACTGAGTCAGCTTGCCTCAGTTAAAGTCAATGCGACTAAATCAGATTCAACTTTAACCTGAGTCAAATTACTGTATCAGATTTTAGTAAGTCAACTGAATCAAGTTCACTATTGATTCAGTTTGATTGGCTTGACAATTGAATCATCTCCAGTGAGTTAAATAAACTGAGTCAAGTACAGCAGGACAACTAAATCGAATTCACTGAGTCAAATATACCGAGTTGCACACAGCAGATAACTGATTCAGCTCCACTGAGTCAAATACAGGAATGACAAATGAATCGGCTCCTATGAGTCAAATACCTGAGTCAACTACAGATATGACGATTGAATTAGCTCCAGTGAGTCAATTACAGCACAAAAGCTGCGTTCCACTGAGTCAAAGATTCGGAATCAACTACAGCATGGAAACTAAATCAACTCCACTAAACCGACAACTAAATCAGCTCTAACGAGTCAAATATACTGAGTCAACTACAGCCCGACAACTGAATCGACAACTACACCCCCGTACCCTCTGCTCCCCTGTACCCCCTGCTCTCCATGTACACCCTGGGATCCCTCAGAGCATGCCTCTTTAACTTATCCATGCAACAACAACACAAACTACTTCCTGTTCATTCCCCCAAACCTCACAGCAGGCGTCTCTGGAAGTTGTGAGCTGTTGGTGTTTTCTCGAGGAGAGCACTGCGGGGGTGCACAACTCACACAGGCCACAGGAAGTGCGTCAGGGTGATCTGTACACGACCAGAGCTTTGACTTTCAGCAACGCACACATGTTTCTGAGCTTTAAGGGGAAAGAAAGAGGGCTGAAAAGTCAACCGTATGTGTGGAGAAAAGTGCTGAGTCTATGTGGAATACAAAACGAAAGAGAAAAAGAAAGAGAAGAAGCGCAGAACATGGTACATATCTACAAATAAAAAAAATTATAATACCTGCAACAATTCACATCACACCATCAACCATTTTTAATCCAGGTGGCAGTTCAATGGCTAAGATGTTGCAAAGCTTCACTGCTGAGCCCTTGAGTAAAACCCTTAGGATTATTGATCAGAAGGTCAGGGGTTCAAGTCCCAGCATTACCAAGCTGTTACTGTCGGGCCCTTGAGCCCTTGAGCCTTTAACCCTCTGTGTTTAAAAGATATCTACATCTCGATCAGTCATAAATCTCACACTCCATTTCCATTATTCCCTTTTGGGAACTTTTTCAGTAATTCTTTCCAGATTCCAGAAAGTTACAACACAAACATAATTGCTTGAGGGGAGTTCTGCGAAGTTCTCTCATATTCAGTGGCAGCTATATGCTGGTCTAGCTATCCGCAGACAATCCTGGAAAAAACAGGAATGAGTTGGAAGTATACTCTGGATGGGATGTTACCACATAAACACTCATTCACACATAGTAACAATACCACACAGCCAATCTTCCTACTAGCATGATTGGGAAAAAACAGGAAAACCAAGAGAGTGGAAGTGGGGAAAATGAACCACTTTTACAGAATCAGATTAACAATCAAATAAACTGAACCAACTACAGTATGACACTTGAGTCAACTTTACTGAGTCATATAAACTGAGTCAGTTACAGCATAACAACTGAATTGCTTACACTGAGTCAAATACACTGAGTCAACTACAGTATGACAACTAAATCAGGTGCACAGAGTCAAATATACTTCTTCAAGTACAGCTTGACAACTGAATCGACTCCACTAAGTCAAATAAACTGAGACAAATACTGCATGAATCAAAACTACAGAGTCACTGTAATGTAACTTCTCTTTTTCTGATTCCCCAGTAAAGCTTATTAACCTCACATGACTCCCACATACGCACAGCCATAGTCTCTACTAACCTGGAAAAAACCTGGAAAACCAAGAACATGGAAATGGGAAAAACATAACACATTTACTGAATCGCATTCAATGAGTCAACTATAGAATGACAACTGAATCAGCTCCACTAAGTCAAATATACTGAGACAAGTAGGGCATGAGAAACAAGTCGGCTCTAATGAGTCAAATAAACTGAACAGCTTGAAAACAGGCTTGGCTTCACTGAGTTAAATAACCTGAGACAACCAACACATCACAACTGACTCAACTCAAATGAGTCAAATATCCTGAATCAACTAAAGCATGCAACTAAAGCATGCAACTGAATCAGCTCCACAGAGTCAAATCCATTGAGTCAACTACCAGAATGACAACTGAATCTGCTCCACTGAGTCAAATATACTGAGTCAAGTATGGCATGAGTTTTACGGCATGGTTTTGGGAAAGACCAAGAACTGAAAATGTACTACATTAATCCTCATTCAGGATCTAAACATGGATTTAAATGTTGGTTTCAACCTTCGTACATGTTCAAATCCATGTCCAAGCCTCGGACAATATAATCCCTGTCCTGGAGAATCCACACTGGTGATGTAAAACAGTCTAATAATGATATGATTCGGAGTGTCTAACTGGATCCAGAACCTGGCCAGCAAATCGCTGCAGCAACATCACATCAACGTCTCTTGTGCCGAGCTGAATCAAATTGTTTTTTAGGGAACTCCTCTAATGAACAGCTGATTATACAATTTCCTGTTTTGAAGGTCAGCGGTTGTCGCCGTTGGAGGTCGGAGGAGTTCATTTGTAAACACCTGGGGCTGATCAGAGGTTAGCTGAGACTGGTGTTGATAGAGTGTGTAAAGGGGTAGAAGAGAGTGGGTAAGAAAAAAAAAATGAAGGAATGAGGAAAAAAGAAAGATTCCAGAATGTACATATCCAAAAATAAAGTTTGGGAGCTGGTTTGAGTTAGCAGGCAAGGACAGGAGCATGATGAGAGGGTGTCTGTCACCAAAAGAAAAAAAATCTTTCGAGGCCCAGCAACTAACCAGAGGTTTATAAGGGAAAAAAAGAGAGGGCACTTAGAGGGAAAAAGGCAACAACAAAGCAAACATGCCAAACAACCTCTTGGCTCTTGAAACAGGAATTAGAGAGAGACGCAGGGACAGACCAAAGATGTGGCTTTGTTATTGGGTTCTTTTTAAAACCATTTAGTACACCACATTCGTAACAGATGAAGGGACTTTCTGAGGTTTCAGATGCCGGCGGGAATTAAAAACCTTGTCGAAATTAATTGTCTAACTGCAAAACGCTAATCAGATCTTTTCTGAATAACCGATCGCACACCCGAGGAGCTGTTTATTTGGGTTCGTTGTCTGTCAGCTTGCTGTCCGGCCGTACGTCTGCACTCCGCCTGACTCGCAGCAGACCTAAACACATCCAGATGAGTTTATTGAAAAAAATTATGCAGAGCAGGTCTGAAAATGTCACGCTAACCACTTATGCAGCGGAAGAGGGATGAAGCCAAAGTTCTTTGAGGGCTACAATGCCTGGGATCAATCAGAATGCGTCCCTGTTGCTGTAACCCTCAGAACCGTAACCACTGCAAAATCTTCTTAATTAAGAAGGATTTTCACGCAGCCACATCTGCAGAGCGTGCCCATCACTGTGGCTGATGGTGGCTCCTCCGAGAGTTTGTGTCGCTTCGGATCACACTGTACGGCAATAACGAGGACGATTCCCTTCATGATCGGCAGATAGATTAAAGTAACCTGGCTGAAATGATCCGCTTTACTAGCTCGCGTTAGAAACCTGCCTAAACTCCACTGACCTCAAAATCTCATCTTTAATATGTACTGACGTTTCCATTAAACGCCTCACCTCTTTCTTCTTCAACTTTTGGTTCGCCCTCCTCCACGTCCACTTCCACTTCTTCCTCGTCTTCCTCATCATTTTCATAATCGTTGGCATTGTCCTCACCAACATCATCCTCGTCAACCTCGTGGTCACCATCGTTGTCTTCCTCTGTCGCTTCTTCATTCTGGTCCTCTGCTACTTGCTCCCACTCCTCCTGCTGGTACTCCTTTTCCCCACCATCTCCAGCATCTCCCACCATTCCTTGTGCTCCTCTCGGCCTGGTGCAGCAGCTCGGCTGCAGGAGCGATTGATCTGAAGCACTGAGGCTCGAGGAACAGGCCCGAGACGCACAGCACAGTCGGGACATCCAGCGGCGCAGCAGGGAGGAGGACGAGAACCTGGTCCGCTCGTACGGCCGAGGCCTCTTCCTCCTCAGCCACGCACTCCGAGTGCAAACCTTCCTCACGTCCATTACTCCGCTACTCCTTCTTCTCCTCCTCCTCCTCCTCCAGCACAGAGCCGGAAAGAAAGCGTAGAGGAGAATGAGCTGGCTCGTCCTTGCTCCGCTGCCTCTGGCCTTCTGGGAGGAGGAGGAGGCGCTTTCGGGAGCGAGCTGGCCCCAAAGAGAAAACCGCTGGCTCAGACTTCAACGAGAATCGCGGCCAGTCTGCAGGCCCTGCACTTCAGAGCCCGCAAAGGGTAGAGTAAAAGAAAGAGAGAGAGAAAGAGGAGAAACCACAAATTTTGTACTCTCTGGAAAAAAAAAAAAGAAGACAAACTTGCCTACGAAGCAATTGCAAGGGAGAAGTTCAAGTGCTTTGGACAGAGTGTGTGGGGTGAGACTTACCAAAAGAGGCCATGTCCAGGTCAAGAATCCTGGCATAGTGTGAAGTCAGTTTCAGGGAAATAAGTTCCATGTGAAGAAAAAATTGTGTGCTTTCCATATGCACAGAGGACAAGACAGAAAACAGAGGTACAGTGAAGAAGAATCACAGAAAAAGGGAGAGAAGGAAAGAGGGAAAGGGGGTAGAGAGAAAAACACAGATGGTACTGTTTAAGGCAAGCGTGTCAGGCCCAGCCGGGGGGTCGTGTTACACTGCCAGTTGATCTAAAGGGGGTCAGGGTCGACTCCCACTGACCCATACTATCCTATCCCGGGAGAAAAGGATGCAGCAGGAAAACTTCTGATCATCACAGATGAAGTTTTCAGCAATTCTTTCGCTGAGTAAAGTGGATGTCTGCATTCCGGATTCGTAGCAGGGCAGTGTTTCTGAAAGCCCTATCAGGGTAGTGTTTACACGTCTATTGCTAAACTGAGGAACACTCTGATTAAAACAAATGACATGGAATTTTACATCAGAGTGTTTGAGGTTTGAAGAAAACACAAAAAAAATAAATTCCGCCTGCGGTTAAACGTCGTCTCCGCCCGGTTTATAGGGAAAGACAAAAAAGCCCAATGTGCAGTAAAAAAACATGAAGAATAGAATAAAGGCAGCTTGTAACAACAGCATCCAACATCTAAAGATGAAACCAGGCCAAAAAGGGAGCAGGACAAATTTGAGGAACTGAAAATAAAAAACAAGGAACTCGGGCTAGACAGAGGTGTATAACCAGTGATCAACCAACGGTTTGGGATGGAGCCTTCAAAAGAGCTGTGTAATAAAATGTAAAAATAAGCCCAGAGTGGAGCAGAGGTGGAGGTAAAGGTGGAGATAGAGGTGGAGATCTAGGTTGGAGTAGAGGGCGAGATAGAGGTAAAGATGGTGGTGGAGATAGAGGTAGAGATGGAGGTAGAGTTGGAGATGGAGATCTTATCTTATCTTATCTTTTACCTGATCAACCTCATCACAAAACATCTCAACATCTCGGTGCTAAGATAATGGTCATAAACACAGCAGTGCATTATGGGTAATCTACACCTGTAACCTTTATTGCAGTGAGAAGACAGTGGCTTTTGCTTTTGAGCTACAAACCTCAATAAACCTCAATTTTGTAATACGGGAATAATTTAAACAAGTGACAGAAACAGAAATCTAGAAAGAAAGAAAAACACCAATTCAAATAATCTCCAGATTAAAGGCTGTACTGAGGTCCAGAATAGGATCCATATTGAGACCCAGAAATCCAAATAAGATCTAGATTAAGATGTATATTGAGTTTCACAAATCTAAATAAAATGCAAATTAAGATTCAGAAATCCGATTGAAAGCCATATTGAGGTTCAGAAATCTGAAATCCATATTGACATCTAGAATCCAAATGTAATTCAGACTGAGATCCAGATTAGAATCCATTCTTAGATCCAGAAATCCAATAGAGATCCAGACTGACTGTTATATTCAGAAATGAAACATTTTGAAATAACTCTAGACTGAGGATCTGATTAAAATTTAGATTAGTCCAAAAAAACAAAACTTTATGCTCAGAGGTGGAACCAGGCCAAGCATGCTTTCACATCTATTAGTACAGAAAGCTGATGTGTTCTACACCAGTCCAGTCTGTAGTCTTCTGAGAAGGTCTTGATCCACTACTGAATAAGTTCTAATGAGAAAGAGATGCGACGTTTGATTTGTAAACAGAGCCGGAACTGTAGAACTGCTGCAGAAATGCCACCTGTTCTCCAGAGATCTGGATCTATTATGGAGATTTCATTTTGTAATGATTTATTTAGATTCAGCTTGTGATTTTTACACCAGTCTGATTTCTACACTAATTTTTCTGTCATCTTTTTCTTATTTATTTTTGGTCTGAAAGCAAACTACACAGCAAACGAATCAAAAGAGCCAATCTCATGGTGATTCTTCAAAGATTCATAAATCCCAGAATGAGATGACCATGTTTCAAAAATCACACCAAATAACACCCGATTTCGAACCAGTCATAAAAACCAAGATCCAGACTAAAATCGTTTCTGATCTGATACTTCTGAAAAACTACACGCCATGCAAAAGTATTGGGACACCTGCCTTTTCCACCCATGGTTGGAGGTTCTTCTCCAAACTGTTACCACAAACTTGGAGTCACACAATTGTACAGGACGTCTTTGGATGCGGCAAAATGATCTTTTCCCTGAACTTGTGAGAACTAGGAGACCCAAAACTGTTCCAGCATGATACAAAAGCCAGCTCCATGAAGATCTGGCTTTCTTGGGTTGGAGTGGAAGATCTCCTGAACATGAATGAATAAAAGTGAAAGCTGACTGCACCCTAGAAGCCTCTTCACCTCACCTACATCAGTACCTGACTTTACTAACACACATTCTTGTGTTCAAAATCTCCACAAAATCTTGCAGAACATCTAAGAAGAATGGAGACTCAATGTGGAATGAGATGCACAAATACCAATCCATATACTGTGTGTTGTGATTAGTATTTAATGAGCAGATGAAGTCACGTGAAAGACGAGTAAACTTGAGAGCACGGAGAGCTGCGGTTCTTCTACAAGTATGGAACGCTGCGTACAGGCAGGAATGCGAATGCGAGCTCATGGCTGTATTTAGATCCATCACACTTAATGGTTGCAGCTTGGTGTATGAATGTTAGAAGAATTCAGGGCATGTTATTTTGGCCAAAAAAAAAAAAATCCAACTCCTTCAGAAGATTCCTCAGCCAAAGCCCTGAAGCATTTACGGTTTTCCATGTGGACATTTTTAGAGGGCGATTTTTTCCTTTATTTTCGTGATCAACCACAGAGGAACAAAACAGCAGAATACACAAGGTTTCCAGTTTCCATTAGAGTTTACTAGAAAATATGAATCATTAATTTAAATGGAAATATGTATGCCAGAATAATTTCAATACTGTTAATCAGAAGCAATGTGTGTGTGTGTGTGTGTGTGTGTGTGTGTGTGTGTGTGTGTGTGTGTGTGTGTGTGTGTGTGTGTGTGGTGACCTGGGAAAACCCTTAAAATGTGTTTCTTTTTTGGCACAAACTGAAGTTGTGGCAGTTTTTCTTTCTGTTTTTTTTACATCAGGACTTGTGGCTAGCCATCTTCAGTGTGAGGAGATCACACACAGCTTCAGATGTTTTCAGACAGACTCACTTCATCCAACATTGTGGGGTTTTTCTGAACCACTCTGTTCACCTGCCAGTTCTCTTCCACCACTCGGTTCTCAGAGAGGGTCGGAAGTGGTATCTAAATGGTTAATATGTCTGACTTCTGTTCAGAAGGTTGAGAATTTCGATCCCAGCACCACCAGGATTTCACCGCTGGGCCTTTGAGCTGAACTGAAACCCTGAACTGCTCAGGTGAAATAAAATACAAAACAGTTCACTCATCTGCCCTCAAATGCTGTAAAAAAGCCAGCAGAGGGGGACAGGAAGGAATTATGTTTTACTTTCATCACAGACAGACAGACAGACAGACAGACAGACAGACAGACAGACAGACAGACATTAATCCCAAATGGAAATTTTCAGAAAATAACTCCACAAATTCAGAAACACACACACACAAGTGAAATCATGTACTGAGGACTCAGGACTCAGTGCGTCCCAGCCGTAATGACCGGTCCTGTCTGGAAAATGTCTGGACACTGCGAGTCATCCCAGGTGTGTGAGACAGGTGTGTGAGACAGCTGTGTAAGACATGTCTGTGAGACAGGTAAGTGAGAGGTGTGTGAGAAAGGTAAATGTTAGACAGGTAAATGTGAGACAGGTGTGTGAGACAGGTGTGTAAGATCGGTAAATAAGACAGGTAAATGTGGGACAGTTGTGTAAGATAGGTTAATGTGAGACAGGTGTGTAAGATAGGTTAATGTGAGACAGGTGTGTAAGACAGTTGTGTAAGACCGGTAAATGAGACAGGTATTTGTGAGACAGGTGTGTAAGACAGGTAAATGTGAGACAGTTGTGTAAGACAGGTAAATGTGAGACAGGTGTAGGACAGTTAAATGTGAGACAGTTGTGTAAAACAGGTAATCCGATGTCTCAGGTGTAACGTGCGATGACACACTAAAGGAAACCCTCGTTATCCCGAGCAGCAGGACAGATGGCGCTACAGACACAAATCCAATCTGACTACATGAAGACTCTTTATGTCTATATGTATATGTCACCCTGATGAGGATGAGGTTCTGCTTTTGAGTCTGGTTCCTCTCAGGGTTTCTTCCTCATAACATCTGAGGGAGTTTTTCCTTCCCCACAGTCTCCATGGTGATCATCAGAGATAAACACACATCGTTCACCTTCACTGTTAAATTCTGTAAAGCTGCTTTGAGACGATGTGTGTTGTGAAAAGTGCAACAGAAATAAACTTCACTTGACTGTGACGTGCGCTTATATAAAACCTCCTCCTACATCACAGGGTTTCCACCGGGAAGACGCTCAGCCCACACCTCCACACCTCCACACCTTCACACCTCCACCGCTACATCACACGCTTCAGCATGTAGCTTACAAACGCTTCAGGATAACACAGAGAAGAAGCACGACCAAGAGATGTTCTACTTACATCCATGCTCAAGAAGCTTCCTGTGAAATACGGAATGATAAAGAAACAGGATATGACATCACAGCAGAGCACCTGAGCAGCCTCCCTCAGCGACTCGGAGCACCTGATCCCTCACACACACACACACACACACACACACACACACACACACACACACACGTTCCTGCTGTCCTGACTGCCACACACACCCACACACACCCACACACACACACACACAGCCCGAGGATGTACAGAAAAAAAAGGTTTGTGCTCAGGATAAGTGGGGAAAAGAGAGATGGAGAGAGAGAAAGAGAGAGAGAGAGAAAGAGAGAGAGAGAGAGAGAGAGAGAGACAGTTGTGGTGGGACAGGAAGTAAAGCTGAATCGTGTCTCCAAGTAAGTCCCACCTTTCCGTCTTCCAGCTGCCTAAAGTCCCAGAGGATTTTTACAGCCAAGAAAAAAAAAAACGAAGAAGGCAGGTGCGAGAGAGCGAGAGAGCGAGGGAGGGGGAAAAACTAGTGCGTAGGTAAGTGTAACAGCAAGAGGAAGAAAAAGCTTAAAAGAAAGAAAGAAAGAAAGAAAGAAAGAAAGAAAGAAAGAGAGATGAAAGAAAAGTACAAAAAAGACAAATGGAAAGACAAAAGAAGAGAAAGAGATACAATAATGGAACAAGAGAGAGAGAGAGAGAGAGAGAGAGAGGGAGAGAGAGAAAGGGAGGGAGAGAGAGAGAGAGAGAGAAGGATGCTGTGTATAAGCTCTACATGTCAGATGCTTGGGTTGCCATGGAAACATTTAGCTGTAGTTATCAGTTACACCTACACTTTACTGGACCGGAGTCCGTATGGTGGTGTGTAAAAGTATTGGCGCCCCCTCTGCCCCATCCGGTGTAACGTGACCTTCACTGAGCCCAGATTATTATCAGACCAAACTGTAGGATTAGGAGTCGAGAATGAACCTATTCTATCTGACCCAACACTCCTCTTTCTCCTCCTCTTCCTCCTCCTCTTCTTCCCCCTCCTCCTCTTCCTCACGCAGCAACACTTTCCAGAAAAGAAAAAGAAGTGCTGAGATTTGCGCTGCATGTTAAGAGCTCATGACTAATACATCTGTGAGCTTCACTCACGCTTCAGAGAGCAGTGCGACGTTTTCAGCTCGTGAAGGTGTTAAAACCGTTGCTGAGAGTGTGTGTGAGTGCGAGTGCGAGTGTGAGTGTGAGTGTGAGTGTGTCAGAAGTTAGACTCCACACTTACACACAGGCTTAAAGTAACACACATTTGGAGGATTAAAGTGAAAGCACCTGCCATGATGCTGGAAAGATCTGAAAGGTTTGCAGTCAAATCTCAAAGCAGCTGAAGCAGTTCTCTGTGGATCTGACCAATCAGAAGTCTTGCGGAGTGACCGCGGAAGGAGAGAAACAAATGAAAAAAAGATAGTAGAGAAGAATAAAAATAAGATAGAATTCCGAGCTGTAAGAGCACATCCTTGTGGCCATTTTGCAAAGTGCAGCTCTCAGGATAAAGCCTCAGATATTTTACTATATTTTACAATGAAGTTGCTGCTTTAAACAATCAGATTGTGAGGTTCTGACTCCGATGCCGTCTAGCAGGCGAACAATAACGTCTGCATTTACACGTTTTTTAATTGGACGGTCAGAGAGGGCGCTATTCCGAGCTCACAACCCGCATCGGTAGCAAACTGCACAATCTCAAATACCTACGTGTGGATTCAATAGCTGATTTTTTATTCCACAACGACTGAGGGAGGAGAAGAAATCAATTTGTTTGCAGAACATTTACAAGACGGACTTTTCAAAAAAAGCTGGACATCGTGAGGGAAAGTCGCCCGAAACAGTACCCGTTAATACTTTCGCGTTTTCTTTCCTGTAAAATTTGCACAAAAACACTCAATTCGCCTTCATTTCAAATCCCCAGGAAAACCGCAACGCGCTGAAGAAACGCAGTAAAACCCCGGGGTGATGTGAGGAGGTAAATATCGATGCTCCTGCTGAAGATGATGTATGTGGAGGTGCGGCTGCGGCTCCAGTGAAAGGAGACGCGTTGCTTTGTGATCACTGGGTTTCTTGCTTTAGTGATGTTTATTCTTACTGTATGAGATCCTGTGTGTGATGCAGCTCTGATCTACTGCACGTCTCTATAATACTGATGTTCCTACAGATGTGGCATCATAATGAAGCTAATAAGAGGTGGTACCAGGCTTAGCGATAAAATGCACAGCCTGGTACTGGTTAAAGCAAATATAAATCTCTGTTTGCTTTATAAGCTATAAAAGGTACAAAGGGGATGATGTGCATTAGGCTGATATTTTCTTGATTAAAACTATAAAAAAAAAAGTACAAGGAGCCAAAACGAATGAAAATATTTTACAGAAAAAACAAAGATCAGACTTACAGAAGCCAATTACAATCAAAACAAAAAGAAATGAATTCAATTAGTACAGTACAATTCATTTCATTTTAGCTCCCCTGTGCACAGTATTTTTTAGTACTCTGTGTGTGTGTGTGTGTGTGTGTGTGTGAGTGTGTGTGTGTGTGTGTGTGTGTGTGTGTGTGTGTGTGTGTGTGTGTGTGTGTGTGTGTTAGTTACCCGGGAGTCTCTTGAGCGGCTGGAGTCTCATGCTGAGGGCCTGGTGTGAGAGGAGCGGTGAGGATGGCAGAGAGCGAGAAACTCCCTCCATGATGCGGATGTGCTGCATTCCCTCAGTCACCGGGAGAGGAGGAACACCATAATCACCCTCAAACACACACTCACTGTCGCCTGGGGCTCCACCTACACACACATGAACACACACATTAACCTATGACTAATATCTATTTTATGTAGAATAACAATAGAAAGAATAAGAGAAGGAAAAGGAGGAGGCGTGGCCCCTGTATCTGAGGGTTATAAATAAAAAGGAGGAGGCGTGGCCTCCGTATCTGAGTATTATTAAAAAGTAGGAGGTGTGGCCTCTGTATCTGTGAGTATTAATAAAAAAGTAGGAGGTGTGGCCTCTGTATCTGTGAGTATTAATAAAAAAGTAGGAGGCGTGGCCTCTGTATTTGAGTATCATTTTAAAAAATGAGGCGTGGCTTATGTGTCTGAGTATTAATGAAAAAGGAGGAAGTGTGAATTTAGAAGAAGGAGGCGTGGCCTCTATACCTGTCAGAATTCATAGAGGAGAAGGAGGCGTGGCCTCTGTATATGTTAGTCATTATAATAAAAACTTTGCACATGATGTACATAATTAGGTCACGTTCTGGTAGAAATAAGTGTGTGCGAGTTTATGTGTGTGTGTGTGTGTGTGTGTGTGTGTGTGTGTGTGTGTGTGTGTGTGTGTGTGTTTCAGAGTGTGAAACTGTGCTGACGTCAAAGACATTTCTGTGCCCTTTCCTCCATCTCAGGTCCTTTCCTTCCTTCTACACTACCCTTTTCTTTTTACACTCCCTCTCTGTCACACACACACACACACACACACACACACACACACACACACACTCAGCAGGATCTGGTGTGATGGACGAAGGGTCAGTGTCTCACAGCTACTGCAGTTGCACTGCGTCATGTGATGGCGTCAGACAGGAAGTGGTCGTGTTGCTAGCGTTCGGCCGGCCAGCGACAGATGGCAGCAGCGGGAGGAGAGTAAATAGAGAAAATCATGAATGGAGTGGTACATTTACACAAATACACACACACACACACACTTTTCCAAACATAAAGATTCTTCATAAAAACAAACATCTAGGAATCTTTCTCCAGCTCAACACTGAGCTTAGCACAGTACAGCCAGCTACACAAACCCACCATGCTAGCATCACCTGGAAGATTTTAAATCTATGCTAGCCACAATCTTAGCGTGTGACATAAGTGTGAAGATTGTGGTTCTATGCCTGGCTGCCATTCACATTCACACCATCAAACTAACAAACCTCAAAAGTAGAAGTTTCTTTTGTGGAGCTTCAGTCAAAACTACAACATTTGGCAGTGATTTTTTTTACACAAACTTAACATTCGACTCTCGTGGTTGTAATACAGTCACATTGTCAGCTGCTTGGATTCTGGCCAAGACCAGGTCTGGTGAACGTATTTCTCCAGTTTTGGAGTCATTGCATTGGGATTTATTTAAAAATTCTCACCACATGGTATGGAGTTTCATTACTTGTCACCTCTGCTCCTCTGATTCTGGACTTTTAGTTGTTCCTCCTACCGTTTATGTTCTATGGGTGATCAGGCTTTTTCTTCTTGTGCACCAAAAGTGTGGAATTCTCTCCCGTTCGAGATTAGACCAGAGAAATCTTTCAGTGTTTTTAAATCTGCTTTACCTTTTTCAGGATGGCTTTCAGCTGATTTTTTGGTATTTGTTGGGGTGTCTCTATGATGGTTATTTTAGTTATTATTATTATTATTATTACATTTTTTGTTCCATATTTGCTATTTTTATGCTTTTTCTTTTTTTTCCCCTTTTTTTTATTTGATTTATCTTTTATTAAAAAAAAAAAAAACAATTTCAACTGGAAGCTTCTGTCATTAAAGCAAATAACCTGTAAGTACAAACCAACTTAGCAATAAAGTTCTTTCTGATTTCCGATTCATATTTCTGAAAGTGTTTTTGTAACGTTTAACAGCGCGAAATGAAATAAAGATAAAATGTTCACTGTTTAAAGTTTCTACAAACAAAATTCAATTGAATGAAATATGGCAGATTTTAAAACATGCCTTATTACAAGATAAAACATTCAAGATCCTCGCATCTTAGCCTTCGATCCAAACGCTGTACCTTGTCAGTCCATGCTAGCTAAATTCAAAATCATTGCTAGCAATAACAATTGTGGCGTGTCAGCAGATTCCAGATCTATGCTTACATGCAGGAGATTTCAGGTCCCTGCTGGACTTGGTTGATTTTTATGGTATGGTAGCGTATACGTAACGTACAGAACATCAGGAGAGAGCTCTCTGAACCCGTTTTGCAGCACTATCATGCAGTATTGTCTCTCTATAATATCCAGCAGTCCTGTTTTTATAGTGTGGGTGTGAGATGAGATGATTTCTAAAGCTGTCAGGGAGGAAGAACCTCCCTGCGCAGGAGAAGCGTATGGACCAAATCTCAGCATCAGATCAAAGTCACACACTCTGATGGTGATCATGTTCCTCAAATTCCCACTCCCTCATCCAAACTGTAAAAGAGATGTGTTTCTAGGAAAGATGAAGCTCCTGCTCAAGATTCGAAGAGCTTTAGACATGGACTGAAAGTGTAAAAGCTTGGAGATGTATCCAGAGGCTCTATTTCCACACTGTCTACTGCCTACTGTTCTAATGGAAATGTATGGTCTTGATTTGAGAAAAAAAAAAAATCAATGAACCCATAGAATGCTGATACGCGCCAAGAGGGAACGCTGAGATAATCCAAGGAGGCCATGTAGAAGCTGCTAGGCTAATCAAAAACGATGCGATTCCCCCGTTATGATGCAGTGAGATCCGATTTCCATTCCATTCAATAAATATAATACGATGCGCTGAAATTCAATACAGACAGACGGCAAATCATCAATTTACCTAAATACCTTCTGACTTCCACCTCATGACTCTTTCACTCGCACGCCTCTGTAGCGCAAAAAAAGAAATAAAACCAGACGTTCTTTTCCTGTTGTGTCTGCAGGAAGTCACAGCTCTGCCTCTGCCATGTTAATCTGTATTCTATGTGACTCTCAGTCGTGTTCACGTAGCAGCAGCGGTGCTGAGAGAACGCGCTCGAAAAATGAGGAGAAATCGATCTTTTATTGACGCAAATATGTTCAAGACACTCCTCATACTACTGGAATTTTCCAGAAGCTCGGAAGAAACACAAGCTCATGTCTTGCTAAGCTAGGGTATCACTGTGAAGGAAAGAAATCATCACAAAAAGTACTCAGATTATAGAAGTAGAACAAAGGGCAGCATTAGGGGGCTTCATATCAATGTTCCTCAGTGTACAATGTTTTTCAGAGCTTAGCTTATCTACATTTTAGACCATCCATGCTTGTTTTTTGGGATGGTGTTGTGGTATTGCAGTAGGAAATGTGATAGAACCTGAAAGTTTTCCAAGTAACTTCTCTTTAACAGTAAAAAAATTTTTTCTCATCAATTCCTTCAATACGTTTCTTATTATAATGACCAAAAATGTCAGAAAGTGAATTCTAGAAAATCTTAGATCCATGTGAGAAGTATTAAGTAGAGAACTCTGCATGTGTAACAGCATCAGTGGCATATGTTCTACCTCCAGGCTCTCTCCTGTACATGGCAGCAGCCCAATCAGGTCACAAAAAAAAGGCCATGTCTTTCTTGGCCTGCACGAGTGGTCAGAGTGGAGATGATGTTCACCATTAATGGTCTAGATCATGTTGTTAAACTGTTCTAGGTTCTAGATCAAGATCCTTCTTATAAACTTTAAACACATTTTTTTTCTTTTCAGTGAGAAAGTTCTAGACGTATGGAGAGCCGGGTTGAGTCAATATTGTGCTTCAGGTTTGGATGATTAGGATCATCAGAATGCAGCCGGATTGAATGTATCACTGAAGTTTCTAGAATTTTCTTGAGCAGAAGCATCACAGACTTAATAATACGAGATCATGAAATCAAATCTTATAGAATAATGGCATCATGAAGTCACTTAATGACACCGAGTCCAGTTCTTGTGGGGTACTAGGAGGCTCCAGCTCTCATGTTCTTCCTAAAGAACTTTGCATCTCCTCCAACCTGCTATGCTATAGACGTCTATGTGTGTAATGTCGCTATGGAAGCCATCATTTATCAAGAAACACGGAATTTACAGAACCGTTAACCTTTGGTGAAGATCAAAACCACAAATCCGCCAGCTTTGACGTGCTCCTGCAGGCTCCGCCGAGCAGCGAGACGCAAGACGCACCTTTCAGATACCTTCACGGTCCAGACTGTGCATTTACTCAAACTCCTGCTCTCTCATTCATGTGTGGCTTTGAGTAATAAGGTCAGTCTCAACCCAGAAGCACTGCTGATTGAGTTTCTCATCGCTTCAGGCACCTGAATCTGTCCGAGAAGCCTCAAGGTCGCCTGCAATAGAATCGTCTGTCAGTCATGCGGATCAGACGAACAGAGGAGGTCACGCCGAACAAACTAACAATAGTCCATCATGGGGAATCGATAAGAGCGCATGAAGCGGACGGGCAGGAGACTGGAAATGAATCTGTGTAACAGAATCCGCTATGAAGCGCAACCGCGACGTCCCGCTGAATGATCTCCTGCGACGTCGCAGTCCACATCATCAACTTCTGAGGCATTGTGTACAGCATCATCTGCTGTATGTGCACTCGTTTTCTCTTGTCCACCTGAATATACAGGTCGCCTATATGAACTGTGGTTCATCCGTTGCACTGCACAAAGTATTGGCACCCCTTTACGCACAACTATTCAAGAGAATGGAGCAGCGTAGCTGACGTTACCACTGGCTTGGTGATGAACCCATTTGAACCCATGCTCCTCTAATTCCCTCTACATTTTCTGAAGATGTTCTGATAGATTTTGTACTGTACTTGTGGACATCAGATACAACGATGTTAGTGAAGTCAGGTACTGATGTAGGTGAGCAGGTGAGGAGGCCTGAAGTGCTGTCAGTGTTCACATTCATCTCAAAAGGTGTTCAGTAGGGTTAAGAGCTCTATAGCAGGTAACTTAAGATCTTCCTCTCCAAACCATGCAAACTGTATCTTCATGGAGTTCACATGCTATACATGTTTTCAGTTTCCAAGTTCAAGTGAACGCAAAAAGTTATTAAACCGTATACAAAGATGATGATACAATTGTGTGCCTCCAGCTTTGTGGTAACAGTTTCGAGAAGAACCACATATCCCAGGAAGGTTCATGTGTCCCAATACGATCGTCCATATAGTGTTAAAAAAATATATATAAATGTTCAAGTAAACGCAAAAAGTTATTAAACCGTATACAAAGATGATGATACAATTGTGTGCCTCCAGCTTTGTGGTAACAGTTTCGAGAAGAACCACATATCCCAGGAAGGTTCATGTGTCCCAATACGATCGTCCATATGGTGTTAAAAATATATATATAAATGAACATTTGATACACACACACACACACACACACACACACACACACAGTATAACAAATACACACTGTATAACAGATAAGGGCATCTGAATAAACGCATCTCCCAAATGGTGTAAATGTAAATGTTAGCACAACCCTAACGAATAAATCTGCTGAAATCTATCAGCGATATCAGTTGAATCCGTGTTCAGTACAACAAGCTGCTATCTGGTGCATTAACACATTAACATTTTTGATCATTTTGAATTAATACTGACGCCACCATGTCTGAGAGCTTTATTAAAAGTTAATGATACGAAGCCAGTTTCGAAAGTTTTCTCTGCGTACGTCACTTTAGAGCAGGAGCACAGGCGAGCAGTAAGAGGCCGAGGATCTGTCTGCTCCGTCTAGAAACGTGATCCCTGGGCGTAGTCGGCGAATGATCAATAATTAAGCATTTCTGCTGGTCATGCCTTGAATTAATGGGAGCGGAGGGCTGCAGATGCACTCAGCTAATGATCTCTACATCTCTAGCCCTTTTTTGTAACGTTCTCATTCTCTGGCTTTCCATTTTACAGTACAGGGTCGGGACGGCACTATGATTCTACATGGTACGGCCCGGAGACGACTACTGAAGCGGGAGTCATGTGACTGCTCCAGTATGTCTGCTAAGTACAAGCTGTAGAGCTCTATAGTTTTACAGTAAACAGTACAAATGGTGTGTATAGAGGTGTAAGTAGTGCTAGAGTAATATGCAGGGGTGTGCAGGGTGTACTGATATACTACCAAACAATATAGCAAACATACCGAACAATATACCAAACAGTATTAACCAATAACAGAGAAGTGTAAAAGTCCTCCTTTACATAATATACAGGTAATATTATACACCTATAATAGTATGTATGGCTGTAGAAAACTCTAGAAACATATCTGATGGCTTCATTGGATTATTTAAAGGTATTATAAAAAAAATAAAAAATCATACCAATAGTTTTTCCGGGTCGCGTTATACAGTACAAGAGCAGCCTTTAGAGGCAAATCACTGGTGCCATGTGCTGTTTATTGAAAATTTATTTTATTCACTTCCATAAACCTCCTCCTTGGTCTTCTTCTTTTCCTCCTTCCTGGTGTCTCCATCCTCAGCATTCTACTACTGATATACCCCATGTTCCTCCTCTGCACATGTCCAAACCATCTCAATCTCACCTCCCTCACCTTGTCTCCAAAACATCCTACATGCTCTGTCCCTCTAATATACTAATTTCTAATCCTGTTCATCATCGTCACTCCCAACGAACATCTTCAGCTCTGATACCTCCAGCTCCACCTCCTGTCTTTTACTCAATTTTATATTTAATAATATATAATCCTCTTTATTTCCTTCAGCACATTTTCATGATTCAGTAAAGTTTTTTTTTATTCAGAACACTACATTGAAGCTATATAGGTATCTATAATAATATACAGAGGACTATACTGTATATTACTGCAATATGACATACAATTAGTGTATATTGTACTATGGCATTACACAGAAGAGAGAAGCGTATGGTATTAAAGTAGTACTCATTCAAGATGAATGCATTGGCAAAATAAAAAATTGGCATACTACAGCACAAAAGCTGCACATGGGACCCTCTTGGATGTTTCAACATGACAATGATCCAAAGCACAAGGCCGGTTTGATCCGCCAATGGCTGTAGCAGAAAAAAAGTGAAGGTTCTGGACCTCGATATCATTAAACCACTTTGGGAAGATCTCAAATGTGCTTTTTGTGCTAAACAACCAAATAATTCACAGCAACTGGAGGCCCTTTGCCAAGAAGAATAAGCAGCTATACCACCTAAGAGAATTAAAGGTATGTGTGTGTGTGTGTGTGTGTGTGTGTGTATATATATATATATA
>MU592027.1:1121200-1126200 GCA_024362625.1 Silurus asotus | reverse complement strand
AAAAGAAAAATGTTCAGGATTCAACCAAGAACCCTGGAGCATTGAGAAAGCAAACCTAGCTGCCCTTACACTGAAAGAGCTTAGATAAAAATCTAACATCTCACAGGTTCTAGCTAATAAGAATAAAATAACGTAGAAGACTTTTACATGCACTGGGGGTCTTCAGCACCTCTGCTGTGGCTTCCTGCAGCCTTGACATAATGACGAAAAAAAAAAAAAAAAGAAGATATATTTATTAGATTCTTTTGTTAAACAGTGGACAGTGTTTTAACTAGAACAAGCCTCGTCTAACAGGAGGTAACAGATCCATACTCGCTTCCTGTTCCTGCACCCTGACCCGTGACTAGCTGATATTGAGGACCCTGCTCGTGTAAGCTAACTCTCTTGAAAGCTAACAATTTCGAATAAAAACAGTGAATTTTGTTAAGAAGTCACCAGCTCAACAACAGTCGCTAGTTTTTCAGGTGGAAATCTGTTCACAGACTCAGACTCAGACTCGTTCAAATCTCCGAGCATCTATTTCACGACGCTACTCTCCGGTTGCCAGGTGACACTCCCACGACTTGCGAGGGACGAGAAACCTGGGGTTGCATCCAGGCAACTATCTTACATCTGCATAAAACAAAAAAATGTGTTACATTCGTTTAAAATTAAAATATGGTTTGCGGCTCTAGGCAAATTTTATTTGTTGGGGGAGGGGTCTAAATGGCTGTTTTGGTCGCAAAGGTTGTAGAGCAATTTTATTTATTTATTTATTGCTCTTAATATTTCTTTATATTGGGTCTAATGTAAGTTCCCAATTTTAGCAAGAACCTCATTGGTTGAATTTACAATGATGTCATCCTAATTCAAATGTACACTATAGTAAAATATAATAAAACGCATATCGCTTAGCTTATCACCTATGCACTGATTCACTTGTCCTTTATTTTTCTTGACCAGAGAGGTAGGGGACCCGGAAAATTCCCGGAACAACAGGAATACTTTGACTTGACCTTGACTTGACCTGTTTATCTCAATTGCGAAATCGAAACTCTTTCTACGGTGTCTTAATCCCAGACAAACCAGTGCGCTAGTCAGCTAAACAGCTAGCAGGGTGAGTTTTGATACTATTGTGTAACCAAACTTAATTCTATCAGAACTGGCACCTTGCCAACGAGATCGTGGTACCTCCTGTCCCCTTCACGACCCAGGACAAAGACAGCAGAAAATCCTGGAATAAGATCCTCAGTGTTGGGATAAAGAGGAATGTAACTGTGGAAAACAAAACATGATGATAGCAGTGAATGCATGAAGCAGCTCACTTTCATGACTTTCTGGATCACAGCCCCTGAAAAAAAGAAAACAAAAAACATTCTGGGGTTTCATTTCACTTTTAGGACTGTTATTGGATTTGGCTTTTGTGGTGAAGCACAACAGAAGCACTTAAATCTCAGTGGCAGCTAGAAACGTCCCAGGATACACTAATCTGCCTGGCTGATAGGTGCGTATTATATTCACGCAACCGCATTTATCCCCGAGGCAGATCTGTCTACAGGTGAAGAATTCATTTAGAGGCTTGGCTTTTAACAAAAGACCTGCAAACACAGAGTTCACCTGCCCTACCACTTTCATTACCTTTATTTGTACACACTTTTCCTTGTATTGTTATTCACCTTCCTTGTTCACTGGCTGAAAAAAGGGTTCCACCTGGGACTTTATCAGGGAGATACTAGCAGTTTTATTTGGTGATACTCGATTAATCGACCAGTACAGTATTGATTTATGAAATTGTGCTAAATTAAACAAACATCAATATAGGAATTATGCAAATAAATAAAATGATATAAATAACCAATCATAAATTATAATTCATAAATATTGTCTTGTGTAAAAACAAACAGCATGTAATTTCAAAGATTCACCTCTAGAGGCCGCTCCCGTAACAGTGAAACTTTTCGGCTGCTTCAGCAACGGACGCAACCCAGAAAAACTATCATTTTTTTCCAGCAATCGACTATCGGTGTCGATTGACCTCTAGTTAAGACACTTGTGGTGGTCAGAAGGTTAGTGATCAGAAGGTCAGGGAATTCAAGCACTGGTTTTGCCAAGCTGCCATTCTTGGGGCCCTTGAGTAGGGCCCTTAACTCTCTGTGCTCCAAGGAGATGTATGTGTGCGGGTATATACAAAGAAAGAGTTTCCCTGTGCTGTAATGTTTATGTGACACCATTTTGTTTTTAACTATCCAAAGAACCCATAAGGAACTACTGAATTTCTGAATTTCATAAGGAACATCAAAATCCGTCTCCGGGAAAGTCGGAAAGGGCCGGAAAGCCGATACGGTCCAGCTCGGTGTCTTACATAAGCAGTGGCACTGCGTCTGATTATTGCATTCGCCGTTAAGCCTGACAGAAGCGCTGAAACTCAGCGAGAGAGAAAAGCCTCTCATTAGCAGGCTTCGGCTCGTCCTCGTCCTCGTCCTCGTCCAGCGGAAAACACTGAGCACAGAAAGCTGGATTATTCACACTAATACAGAGACGGGAGAGGACACAACCTTCGCTCAGGTAGTGCACTGCACTGGCTTTTAAAGAAAATCTGTTTAAAATATCAGCGACAATGACTCCAAGGATGTCAGTCGCCCGAAACACTTGTACAACGAAGGCTTTTAAAAACGATGACGCATTTTTAGTTTTAAAAAGCCGTAACGTAAATAAACGGCAGGGTCGAATCCTCGCGTTTTTGCTCATGCGCAGCACAGAGACGTCAGCGCTTTCAGACGTTTCAGTGTGGATGAGCAGCTTTTGGAATACGATTGAAAAGGAAAGTGTTTTAGAGGAAAATGTCGTTTTTCTAATTTATCCCGATTAGTGCAGATGAAGCCCAAGTCTCCAGTGAACAAACTGTTGCTATAGCAACTCATCAGGATGCACTTTAGAAAATCTATCAACACTTCTGTCCAACCGCATTCAAAAATTCAGCAGTCTTGTGGTGTACAGGGATTTACTGCGCCTCGGAGGTGCGATAAAAATCTTCCCTAAAACAATCCTGTGTTGTCGAGGTCCACACAAAACCGTTTGAACGCACTGAGAAAAAAAAACATCCAGTCTTTAGTTTCCTTAGTTTGTAGCTTCTTTGAATGATTTTTCTTGATGGCCCATAGGGGGCAGCACCTCAGAGCTGAGTGTTTTTCATTTACAGCTTGCTGTAAATATATTTCTCAGACAGGTCTGGCAAAACGAATGACAGGCTGCCTTCAGAGCTCGGCCAAATTCTTCACACAAGCCATGCAGGTCTGCAGGCGAGCCATCGATCGGTTGTGGGAGCGTGTGCTTTCCGACACCGAGCACGATTCCTGCTGCACGCTCAGCAACTTGCTCGCTACGCTGATTTAATTTACGATCAGCACGTTATTGGGAGTGAGGGCGCGGGGGCGAGCCGTGTCCGTGTCTGGGGAGGAGCTGAGGAAAATCAGCCACTAGATTAGAAGACCGTTTGGTTAGATCCTGAAAGCTCGTGGAAGTCGAACATTCCCAGGAAAACAGGACCCCTATGCAAAACAGACAACTGCAGGAACGCAGGAGGAAGCTGGGAAAGAAAAAAAACGCACAGTGATGTTACTGTTACCTTGAGTTTGATATCCGGACGGGTTTTATACAATGCAGCTATGCAGATCTGGTCCATCACCAGCCTCTCATTTTCTTGATCTTGAAGTTAATAGAATATCTCACTGTGTAAACTCCTCTGTCCTGAAGCTGTCGGAAAACTTTAAGTTTTAACAGCGTTACTGTTACAAAGTGCCGCCGACTCATAAGGACTCAGACTCGTTATTAAGACGTTCTGTATGAAGTCTCAGACTCATAAGGACTCAAACTTGTTATGAAGACTCAGTCTTGTTATTAAGACTCAGACTGATAAAGTCTCAGACTAGGTATTCAGACTCATGTTTGGGAAAACTCAGGTTTAGTATAAACACTAAAACTTGGTACGAAGACTCAGACTCAGAATGAAAACTCAGACTCGGTATTAGGACTCAGACTCGGTATGGACTCAATTAAAGCGCAGACTAATTATTGAAAACTCAAACTTGTTATGAAAACTCGCATTCTTGACTTGTTAAGACTTGGTATGTGGACTTGGTATAAAGACTCCACTTCTTTATGAAGACTAAGACTTGGTATGTGGACTTGGTATAAAGACTCCACTTCTTGAGACTGGGGCATTTAATCGCAGGAAAATATAATTTATGTAAAACAGATGAACAAAGAAACCAACCCTGAAGAAGGAACAAAAGTTGAACATTTTGAAAACTTTACACAACATCCTTAAGAGAGAAATGAGGTAAAGAGGCCATGAACCGAGTCTGAGCATCTGGTCTAGCGTCTGTTACTGCAGTACCACCCCCCTCCACCTGGCTTCACCTACAGCACCACATCCATCAGCTCCTCCAGCACCCCCACCTGGCAGGGGCTGATCTGATCTCCTGTTCCCCAGCAGGCGTGCAGTTTTAGTAAAGCGTGCAGACTCGGTCTCTTTGGGACTCTGTTAAACCCAGACAGCAGTTTAAATGGGAACAGACGCTCTGCCAACATCTTCTCCAGCCAGACACATGGCCCGCAGTCTCTGTCTGAACTTGATAAAGTGTTCAGAGTGGCATCTCCAGGACCACCAGAGAGGATTACACTGATCACGGTTCATCAGGGAGCAGTTTCGCTAATTATCTTCTTAAAGTGTAATCGTTCCAATGTATTTATCAAAAAGAAAAACTAAAGCTTTCTGTAATAATATTTTTTTTCTGAATCAACAGAAAAATGACCAACATGCAGAGACGATGTTCGTACGGATGATGATGAGCTGAGAGTAACGACGAGGAGGAAAGCTGTAGGGACGTGAGGACATAGCGTGAATATAACGAATAAAAGCAGGTATAAATACAGTCCTGGTTTTATTTACGCTCTGATTGATGACATCTGAAAAACTCGGACTGGTGAATAAACCTGGGATCTGCTATGAATATAGTGTT
>MU592027.1:1100645-1110645 GCA_024362625.1 Silurus asotus | reverse complement strand
GACCTGGACTCGCCCCCGACTAAAACGTTTGTGCTAGCTAGCTACATTAGCTTTCCTACCACCTCACTGACCTCTGATAATAAAAAGTTGTGTTTTTTTATTGTAACTGGACTGTTTGTGCGACTCTAAAAATGTCCTGACCAATCAGATTTGAGGAATCAGGATTAGGCTGCAACTGTAAGGCTTTTTTGTTTACACACAGACACACACACACACACACACACACACACACACACACACACACACACACACAAACATACACCAAAAGAAAAACACATCAACAAACACACAAATAAATTACACACACACATATAGTCAAGTCAAGAGGCTTTTATATACAGTAAACACACACACCAAACACAAACTTACACTAAAACACACACACACACACACAAACACACACACACACACACACACACACACACACACACACACACACAAAAACACACACACACACACACACACACACACACACACACACACACACACACACACACACACACACACATACCAATACACACAAAATCATATACATGAACACAACAAAAAAAACAACCAACAAAACACACACCCCTCGTTTTTACTGTGTACCGTGTACAACCGTGTATAGTAGAAATGACAATAAAAGCCTCTTGACTTGACTTGACTTTTGACACACCAAAACACACACACACACACACACACACACACACACACACACACACACACACACACACAGTAGCCCGGGTTACAGGTTACACTGATTCACACATTAAAAAGAACGACTTTTTTTAGAGGGACGACGTGATTTTTAATGACTGAGAGATCAAAGTCATAATATTTGGAGAAAAAAAGAGTCAAACTTACACTAATAAAGTCGCAGCAACATAAGAATAAAGTCAATATATTTAGAATTTCAAATTTATTTTCAAATTATTTGCACTTAATTATTTTTTTTGATTCTGACTATGTTCTTGTCATTTTTGACTTTATTCTTGTATTGCTACCATTGTAGACTTCAAAAAAAATGTAACATAGACCTACCGTATTTTTCGGACTATAAGCCACTACTTTTTCCCACGTTTTGAACCCTGCGGCTTAAACAACGAAGCGGCTAATTTATGAATTTTTCCTGGGTTTTTCCAGGTTTCACAAACTTCAAGCCAAAAAACTGAACCCCATAACATCAGACCAATAAAATTTCCGAACGGAAACGAAAAAAAACGCACCTCACCTGTGTTCTGAGCTGCACGGCAACGTTTTTCTTAAACGCACGACGATGCCAAAAGATAAACTCCTGAGAGAAATAGTTGTGAAAGGAAGGAGGAAGACGGTGAACAATGACTTTCCTGCTCGGCTACTATTTAGATACAAGCCGTTGTAACGCGTTGAGTCTGGGTGAAGACTCCAGTTAGACTCCACTAACTCCAGTTACAACAGAAATCATATAAACACAGACAGGTTTCCAAAACTCGTGCTTTTCAATTTTTCTTGGCAACAGTGTTATGGGTTAGTCAAAGAAACTTAGAAATGAGCATCAGAAAATAATAAGGACATATTCCTCGGTCTTGCACACATGCAGTAATACCGAGAAAATTTGGTGGCAGGCCGTTCCCAAAATACCGCTCTGCTCTTAAAGGAGCCACAACATATTTCATCTGTTACACCGTGTGTAACATGTCTTTCCTTAAAGCCTGTGTAAAGTACATTAGTGTAGACACCTGCAGCTTATAGACTTATTTATGTTAAAAATACAAATATTTGTAAAATTCAGCGGCTTATATATGGGTGCGCTTTATAGTCCAGAAATTACGGTAAATTTTTTATTTTATAAAAAAATGTTTATTCTCAAAATACTTGAGCAAATCCTTCGAATGAAACTAAAGCGCTGTGGAAACTAGACACGTTCTCCTCTTTGCACCATGCAGGCTTTGGAAACGTTGCTGGAACGTTGCGGCAGGGTTCTGCCATGTGACTGCTAATAAACAGGAAACTGATTCTTTCATCTGCACTGCAGCCTCTTAAAGTCAATATATTTAGAATTTCAAATTTATTTTCAAATTATTTGCACTTAATTATTTTTTTTGATTCTGACTATGTTCTTGTCATTTTTGACTTTATTCTTGTATTGCTACCATTGTAGACTTCAAAAAAAATGTAACATAGACCTACTGTATTTTTCGGACTATAAGCTGCTACTTTTTCCCACGTTTTGAACCCTGCGGCTTAAACAACGAAGCGGCTAATTTATGAATTTTTCCTGGGTTTTTGCAGGTTTCACAAACTTCAAGCCAAAAAACTGAACCCCATAACATCAGACCAATAAAATTTCCAAACGGAAACGAAAAAACGCACTTCACCTGTGTTCTGAGCTGCACGGCATCGGGAGAAAAAACGTTTTTCTTAAACGCACGACGATGCCAAAAGATAAACTCCTGAGAGAAATAGTTGTGAAAGGAAGGAGGAAGACAGTGAACAATGACTTTCTTGGTGGGCTACTATTTAGATACAAGCCGTTGTAACGCGTTGAGTCTGGGTGAAGGGAAGCTCGCTACCTCCAGTTGCAACAGAAATTATATAAACACAGACAGGTTTCCAAAACTCGTGCTTTTTAATTTTTCTTGGCAACAGTGTTATGGGTTAGTCAAAGAAACTTAGAAATGAGCATCAGAAAATAATAAGGACATATTCCTCGGTCTTGCACACACTCAGTAATACAGAGAAAATTCGGCGGCAGGCCGTTCCCAAAATACCGCTATGCTCTTAAAGGAGCCACAACATATTTCACCCGTTACACCGTGTAACATGTCTTTCCTTAAAGCCTGTGTAAAGTACATTAGTGTAGACACCTGCAGCTTATAGACTTATTTATGTTAAAAATACAAATATTTGTAAAATTCAGTGGGTGCGGCTTATATATGGTATATAGTCCGGAAATTACGGTAAATTTTTTCTTTTATAAAAAAAAAAAATTATTCTCAAAATACTTGAGCAAATCCTTCGAATGAAACTAAAGCGCTGTGGAAACTAGACACGTTCTCCTCTTTGCACCGTGCAGATTTTGGAAACGTTGCTGGAACGTTGCGGCAGGGTTCTGCCATGTGACTGCTAATAAACAGGAAACTGATTCTTTCATCTGCACTGCAGCCTCTTTTACTGCGTTTCAGCTCTAAATTCACACATGACTCAACACCTAACCCGGTGTTTTAACACGTTGTGTGTAACAGCGTGGAGAATCGGAGATACGTGACGTCACCTGATGCCTGATTCGCTCCTGTAAACGCGATGTGTAAACAGCAACATGGTGGTGTTTATTTACTGCCTGTTGATTTTCACCCGATACGATCGCGGCGTCATGACAGGGATCAGAAAAAGGTGTTACGGTTGCACCTTAAGCATTTAACAAAACAAATACGTGTTTATTGGATGGAAAATGCCGCAATTCAATGGCGCCATGTTTTTAAAGCAAAAAAAAGTCTCGTGTTGTAATCGCATGAGCAGACGGGACACGATCACGCAGCACTCACAGTTCCAAAACATCCCGTTTCCCTGCGCCAACCTCTACATCCACAACTTCTTTATTGAATGGAATGAATGTTTGGTTGCTAAGCAACATAACAAGCAAACCAAGATGAGTGATCTCACACACCGATCAGCCAGAACATTATCACCACCTGCTTAATATTGTGTTGATTCCTTTTTTGGTGCTAAAACACGTGACACGTCGAGCATCAACAGCATAAACTTCTTCAGCAGTTTGAGCTTCAAGAGCTCGTCTGTTGGATCGGAACCACATGTCCAGCCTTCACTTCTCACGTGCATCAATCATCCTCATCCCCCACGACCCAGTCACCGGTTCACCACTGTTCCTCCTTGGAGCACTTTTGATAGATTCTGACCACTGCAGACCAGGAACATCCCACAAGAGCTGCAGTTTTGGAGACGCTCTGACCCAGACGTCTAGACGTCACAATCTGTCGCTCAAATCCTTACGCTCGTCTATTTTTCCTGTATCTAACATCAACTTTGAGGACAAAATGTTCACCTGTTGCCTAATAAATAAATCCACTCACTAACAGGTGCCATGATGAAGATCATCAGTGTTCTTCACTTCATAATGTTATAATGTTATTCCTGATCGGTGAACACACACATATTTTTCTCTCATTTTGTATAATGTTTGTGTTTTTTGGACACGACTTTGAAAATGTTATTCCTCTTTACGACACACGGTGCGGCCCTTTAGCCTGGAAGCTCCGGTTGCTTAGCAACAAAACGAGCCAAGATAAACCGGCTGGAGCGTGACACAGGTTTATCGGTTTAAATCCCGGAGCTTTATTGCAGGAAGTCGACTGCTCGGTCGTGTTGCGTCCACAGGATGTTCAGGATGTCGAAGTCCTGAGCCACTGCAGCGAACGTGTCTCAGCCAATCAGGAGTCAGAACCGAAGCTACAATCTGAGGCGTTTCAAAAATGAAAATTATTTTTGCTAACGCTATGAAATGTCACAACAGCCCCCTATTAGACAACCATGCCCCCTGAGGGTAATTGGTCCCATGGTCACATGGTATATCAGGTATGTTCATGTAGAAATCGAATCCACAGTCTGGCTTGTTTTGTTTTTGTTGTTGTTGTTTTTTTAACCAGCGTGATTTATTTTGCACTGAAGACTCGAGCAGGAGCGTTTGCTCAGGACCCAGGACAATTCCTGGAAGTTTATCAGGGACGATATTGCAAGCGAGCGTCTGTGTATAAAGCGTTGGAGTCTCAGCTCGGGTTCCTCTGAAGCTCACTGGGACCTGCAGATGAAATATTAACGAGTAGCCGTTTATGTGTGTGCGTGTGTTTTTCTGCACATGGTTCTGAAACTGTACCTCAGATGATGTATGTGTGTGTGTGTGTGTGTGTGTGTGTGTGTGTGTGTGTGTGTGTGAAACTGCTTGCACTGCACAATACCTTATCTGTCCTTTTCAATAAATTACCGCGGCTCGGCCTGATTCACAGCCCCATCCCCGACTTATCCCAAGGTTATCCCTCCTGTCCTCCTCACGAAAAAATAGCACGGAAACAAGGAATTCGCTCCGGCAAGCGTTCAGACAAAGCGGGATGAACACAAAAGGGTCTCGGATTAAGAACAGAGAACAGGAGACGTGACACCGGATCACAGACTGCTTTAGAGGTACCGGTTAAGCTACGTGCGTCATGTAAGCAAACGTTAACGGCGTAAAACGTCCCTTCAAAAAGCTAAAGGTGTCACCGATCCTACTGAAGAAAGAAAAAGAAGAACGACCCATTTCCTTTAGAAGGTTTATTTATTCATTTATCCTTCACGATACTACTCCACTTCGAAGCCCCTCGCTTCAGCTGTTGCTAAGCAACCCCGTCCTGCCACCAAGCGGCGCATTAATTAGAGATTTGGATTTGAATACGGTCGTTATCGGCCTCGTGGAACTGCTGGCGTATTTGCATTCGTCTCAAACGTCTCTTTCGGGCTCAGTCGCGCTCTTTCTTCTCTCTGATGGTAGAGCCGACGGACAAATCCTGCTTCTCCGTTAGCACCTGGATAGAGGCGCAGTTTCAAACCTGATGGCAAAAAATAACATACAAAAATGGACTTGATAGGAAAGCCTGGATTTTGCACCGAGACAGCGTTTTACAGCTTTTATGATCATCTGATGGTCAAAATTTTTCTGTCTCCTCGAACATCCATCCAGAAAAAACGACAACAAACCAAAACCAGGAGTTCAACAGAACGTTACATTGTAGCCTGTTTATTAGCACTCTTTATGCTTTACATTATATTATTGTTAGATCAAATTAGATTGAATTGAACTTGGACATTGTGCAGTTGAGGTAAAGAGTAGAGTCCAGCTCAGTGTAAACAGCACAAGAGGCAAAAAGTTTGAGTGGCCATCAGGCAACTATACACAGATCACAGTAATAATGGAAGGCAAACAGCAGTGGTAATGTGCAGTACAGAGAACTTCCAGCCAACCACAATCCACTATTCATATCTGAACTTCCAGCCAATCACAATCCATTTTTCACACCTGAACTCCTTCCAGCCAACCACAATCCACTATTAACACCTGAACTCCTTCCAGCCAATCACAATCCACTATTCACACCTGAACTCCTTCCAGCCAATCACAATCCACTATTCACAACTGAACTCCTTCCAGCCAATCACAATCCACTATTCACACATAAACTACTACTTGTGTGTGTGTGTGTGTGTGTGTGTGTGTGTGTGTGTGTGTGTGTGTGTGTGTGTGCGCACTAATAACAGGATATTGTGAGAAGTGGAGATGTTCGGAGGAGAACAGTCGATTGGCATTAAAAAAGAGCATAAGAACAATACGACATGTTCACGCTTGTCTTTACAGATTTGCGGATGAATAAAGTCACACGGGCATCAGATTACACACAAAAAGCACACAGCGTATCGTCTTCTACCCTACAGCTCCTACAGGATCTCGCTTTAAAACACAGAGATGAAGATACGAGCGAGACGACTTTCCCGCAGGGACACGAACACCTAGCAAAAAGAGATACAGCACAAGTCCAACACAAAAATCACAACAGCATTTTGTGATGAAGGGATAAAAAAAACGGTACGGAGAAGCTGCTTCCTACAACTTCCTGCCATGATCATGGACAGACCCTGGAGCATGTGAAGTGCTTCTCCTTCAAGAAGAAGAAAAAAAAAAAGCACAACAAATGAATAAATCAGCTGTGGCTTTATTACTCGTCCATTTCCAGCCTTGCAGCAGTTCTACTGTCCCCTTTTTCTCAGCTATAACACACACTGACATAAGACCAAATGTCCAGGAAGACAGGAAGAGGCCTGAGGGAAAGTGGAACATGTGGAGACGTCTCTCGGTGTCTCTTCTCTACAGATAGACAGAGATGGCACTGGGAATAAGAAGCCACTTTACACTGAATCACATTTTGCAGGTAAAAAAATGTAAAGAGTCAGATTTAATGCTAATCTCAACTAAGCGCTAGTCAGAAGATGCTAGCTGACACACAACATCACATCCAGTCATTTCCCATTCAACAATCTGAGGTATAAAAAAGCAAAAATCAAAAACCTTCTTCTGCTGTCCCTCTGTAGCCAGAGATTGCTTACCATAAATAAGGTTCCTGACTAGAACTTAATTTTGAGAAGCTAAGTACCTGTGAGAAGAACCAGACAATAACTTTCTGTCAGTCATTTTTAAAATGTGAGGTACATTCCAGAACCCTCAAAAAATCTTCATCTGGCTACACCTAGGCCCAAAAGTAGTAGAACCTAAACGCAGTGTTCCTGTGTAAAAAAATAACCTCTGAACATCTGCCACCAAGTACTGACCAATTGACTAAAGCAATCTAGAAACCATTCTGATTCTTCCATTGTCCCTCTGGAGCTAGCTTTTTAGAAGAACTCTAGACTAGAGAAAGCAAGGTAAGAACTCTTAACTAGCCTCCTCAACTTACTTCCAATTGAGCTAGAACTCTCTATGGTTCCTCTGTAGCTAGCGTTCGCCCGCTGGAGAAGGTTCCTGACAAGAACTCATTTTTAAAAACCTGCATCTACAAGAACATTTCTATTCTTAACCTTTATCCAGAGAATCTTTGAAGAACAATTTTAACAAAAAGAGGAGCGAGTTTTGGGATGGTTTCTTTCACACCATCGCCCCTTCCTCTCCTCCCTTCTCTCCCTCTTTCTCTCTCCATCTTCACGAACAGAGCTGCAAATGGAAAGAAAATGGACAGTTGTCAGAATCGATGCATCACTTTCTCAGCCTTGACCTAGATTCGAGTTCGACCCAGACGTCCTGCCCCCCGAGGAGACACAAATCCCACCAGCATTAGCTGAAAAGACCAGGGACGTTGAGGGTTATACAAATGCAGGGTGGAGAACAAGAGCGAGAGAACATAGAGAGTAGAACGATACGCACCGGTAAATATACTATACGAGCAAAAGTATGTGGACACCTGACCATGACCTCCATTCTTCTAGGAAGATGTTCCACCAGGTTTTGGAGTATGCTTGTGAACTTTCCCATCAAATGTAATGTATTTATTAAAGATTTATAAACCCATGTGAACAAACTGTTACTATAGCAACCCTGACACCGAGCTTGTTGATGTTTATACCTGCTGCTGTTGACCAACCTGAACTTCTGTGGTCGTAATGAATGCGACCAGAAACGCTGCTTGATCTCTCGCGCCTGGTTAGTATGCAGTCCGGGTTCAGCCCCTGGATAATGGAGTCGGCGTGATCGCTCGGGAACCGCGGCGCGATTAAATCGGGCACGGTAAATCTAAAGCTGCCGTCCCCGAGAGGAGCGTCGGTGCGATGATGGCTATCATCAGTACGCCTGCGGGGAGGTCTCTCCAGCCAAGCGAGAGTTCATTTCCCCTCCGTCTCCTGCAGAGGAGATAGGCAGGTTCCTCAGCTGTGAAACAACTCGAGCGTCCTCCTGAATTCTGCTGACCCGGAATCAGATGTCCCAGCATGCGATTAATGGCCTTCCCAAATTAGTTCCCTCTTGTATGATTTTTCAAACAGACTCACTCGTGGAATTAAGAAGAGATGTTTCTGTGGTAACAGGAACATCACAGCAGACCAGGTTCAGGAAACGTATCGAAATTGACACATAAATGATCACGCCCCATTGATTTTTGCATCGTGGTAATAAACTAATAGACGCCGATTAGGGCAGGCATCATGCTGGCCCATGCCTGAGGGAGGACAAGGCTCGGGTTGCCAGATTGGCCACGTTTAATAATCTCATTTGATAGCAAATAATCACAACTAAATCGGAAATTTCCACAAATCCTCAGTCAGAAAGCGTGACATGAATTTACATTCCTGCCATTTAGTAGACGCTTTTATCTCATTCATTCAGCCACGGTGTTAAGGGCCTTGTTCAGGGGCCGCGAAGAGCTTGCTTTGTGCGACTGAGATTTGAACTCACGATCTTTGGATCGAATACCTTAAACACTAAGATACCATGTCTCCATCTCCCCTGAATATGATGTACAGAACCATTTTTGTTGTAAGATCAAAAGAAAGCCAGTGGTTACGGTGTTGCATTTCTGACCAGAAGGTCGTCAGTTTAAATCCCAGCACACACCAAAGTACCACTGCTGGCCCCATGTATGTAAGTGATAAAAGAGTGCATCGTAGCCAGTGGTCAATCTATTTTGCTGCTTTTGAGTACCAGAAATACGATTTGTAGTACGTTGGAAATTTCATTTGTGCCAATTTTAATCGATTACTCAATTTAATCTTTGCATTTATTCTATTTATAAATTTTTTTATTTTTTTTATTCCCATTAAATATCATTTTATATATTATTTAAACCAAGTGGCATTTTATTTAAAACGGTTTAAAAAAATGTAAACTGTTGATCTTTTGCACTCAGAATCCTGTGCATTTACGTAGACATCCGTCTGAAACGTTAGGACTAACGAGCGCTCAGTCGCGGGGCGTGTAATAGCATCAAAGCCGTGTTGCTGTGACGGCCGCGGCCTCGTAACGAATACATATGAGGCCCTTTACGCTCGGAACGTGCCCAGGTCACGTGTTACCCAAACAACCGTGATAGCCTTGCCTCCCGAGAGGCCTCTCGCTCGCACAAGCTGTCAATCAATCAGGTGTAGCAGCCAGACGGGACGTCCCTATTGGGGGGGTGTTTCTCTTTCTATTGTGTCTCTTTCTCTTTCTCTCACACACACACACAGACGTAAAGAAAAAGAGACGCAAGACACATCTGAGATGATAAGCGGAAATCAGGGACTTATCCTGTGTGTGTGTGTGTGTGTGTGTGTGTGTGTGTGTGTGTGTGTGTGAGTGAGTGTGAGTGTGAGAGAAAGAGAAAGAGACACATGAGGACTCAATCAGGTTGACACGCAAGCTCACAACCTCGGCAACAAATTCGTATCGACTTGAAGACAAAAAAAAAAAACGATGTTGACACACACGCACCCACACCCACACACGCACACCCACACACACACACACACACAC
>MU592027.1:1051848-1097821 GCA_024362625.1 Silurus asotus | reverse complement strand
CGGGATAAAAAAAAAAAAAAAAAAAAAAAAAAAAAAAAAAAAAAAAAAAAAAAAAAAAAAAAAAAAAAAAAAAAAAAATGTTAATTAGAAAAAGAATCAGATGCGTCTCATTGTGGGCGAGTTGTTTCTCCCCTCTTTCTCTGGCAGAAGAGAAGGAGACGGACGCCAGCGGGGGGATGTTCCAGGTCTCCTGCTTTTAATCCGACGCTGCTCATTAAACGAGAAACGCAGTTAAAGCAAGCAGTGGGTTAACAAGCAGGTCACACGCTGACACATAGAGCTGTAAGAGAGCACACACGCCTTTGGGGTTGCCATAGCAACCGTTGCCCGGCGACGGGAATTCGGATGCGTGAACGCTCGGGGCAACGGGAACGAGCCGACTGTAAAAACCCGGTTCGGTCACGTCTCCCGCTGCGTCCGAGTTCAACTCGAACTCGAACACAAAAACGGGAGTCGAATCGTTCTGTGAAAAATTCACACACACACACACACACACACACACACACACACACACACACACACACAATGTGTATCTATTAGAAGCAATGAAGGAGGGGCGTGGCCTGTGTATCTATCAGAAGCAATGAAGGAGGGGCGTGGCCTGTGTATCTATCAGAAGCAATGAAGGAGGCGTGGCCTGTGTATCTATCGGTAGCAATTAAAGGGGGTGTAGCCTGTGTATCTATCAGTGGCAACAAAGAGGGTGTGGCCTGTGTATTTATCAGTAGAAATAAAGGAGGAGTGGCCTGTCTATCTATCAGTAGCAATGAAGTGGGCGTGGCCTGTGTATCTGTCAGTAGCAAAAATGGTCGCATGGCCTGCGTCTCTATCAGGGGCAATGAAGAGGGCGTGGCCTGGGCATCCAAAATATAGGTGTGGCCTCTTTGCTTGTCAGTAACACTAAAGGTGGCATGGCAATAACAATGGACAAAAATAAAGGGGGCGTGGCCTATGTACTTCAGTAATAATGAAAGAATTGTGGCTTCTGCCAATAACAAGAACAATGAATGAGACTTGGCCTGTATAGCATTACACATAGTCATAATAATTAGCTATGGAATGTATCAAGCGTGCATGCACACACACACACACACACACACACACACACACACACACACAAACAAGACGTTTCCTGTAGCATCATTACGCCACACCACAATTGTGCTTCCATCATTTTAATGGAGTTGTCCGTAAACCTGCAGCCCTGGAGCTCATTATCATCACTTTCGTGTTGCAGTGCAGCTAAAACGTCCCCGTGTCCTACAGAGAGGTCGCTAAGCAGGGGAACCAGCCGCGCTCCAACTAATCATGTCAACTCTGCTGTGTGTGTGTGTGTGTGTGTGTGTGTGTGTGTGTGTGTGTGTGTGTGTGAACATTAACCTTTCTCAGAGCAGGAGCCCCCATTACGCATGGAACTTGGCCAGGGAAGACACACTGCAGGAAGCTGGCACAAGACCACCACGACAAGCCGCAAACCCCTGCAGCGTTTTCAGGCCTCTGGCATCTCCTCGCTCGTTAACTAGCAGACCAACCAACATGGTGTTCTGCTACAACCATCACTGCCACTTACACACATGATGAAACGTCTTGAATCGTCCTGAACTGTAGCTACACTTGAGAACAAAGTCACAAAGATGCCAAGCCTTGGCCTTGGATTTACACAAAAACGTGGAATCTTTCAGAATATAAGCATATTGAGCTTTTTAAGGAATATTTACCTCATGAAATTACTTTCTCCGACATTTTTTTCAAGATACAAAAGAAGTACAAATGAACATTGGCAGTACATTTTAGGCTTCGCATTTCACAGACGGTTAAAAAGCTGAGGTCAGAGCAAGGAATCAGTCATTATACAGTGCCCCCTGGAGCACAGGAGGTTAAGGGCGTTGCTTAAGGGCCCAACAGTTTGGCAGAGCTGGGTCTCAAACCAATGAGCTTCTAAACTGTAATCCAGAGTCTTAACCACTACCAACTTCCTCTAGAACTGTAAAAGTGACTTTTCGGCATCTATACACGGAGTTGTTTGGCGGGTACTTCGTAGTTGGAGGTGGTAACATGACCAGCGCATGCCATACTGGTTCTTTTTCTGTAACACCACAACATGTGGTCTGAGAGTCTTCCTGCATATCCTCACACGTCCATTATGATGTGAATTTGAGCGTGATTTAAAATCACAGCATCTCCCACATCCGCACGACGAGGTTGTTTTATTTATAAATGACAATACATTGATGAACTTGTCGTTATGATCCATCTGAAGCTCTGTTGTGGAGAAATCAGCACGAGGATGGCAGAGCTGGCGCTGTGCAATCACCGTCGTTTTCCTCTAATAGCTGTAATGGCTCACGCCGACAGATCTCCGGGAAAATCTGGAGGCGATTAAGAAACGACAAGGCTGAAACAGATGTCGTGACTCGAACAGCAGGGCGTAGCTTTACGACTCCTGAGCAGAAGAGGCAGACTTGAGGAAAAATGAACTGCTTTACGTTTCGTTAGAAAACACACGGTAGGGCGAGTCTGCAAGCGGACGCTAATAAGAGACGCCATTAGCAAAGGCTATTAGCCAGCGGCCTACCATTAGGGCTAATAAAGGTTTCGCGTTTCCTAAGCAGCTTTACAGAACAGAGAGTAGTATAGAGAGAGAGAGAGAAAGAGAGGGAACGAGAGAGAGAGACAGAGAGAGAGAGAGAGAGACAGTGCTGGGAACATGGGAGTGATTTATTTGTGTGGATTTATTACTGCGTGAACATCATGAACAATATCTGAGATGTAAAGTAACAGCTACTGCGTATCGTTTCTGTCATCAATTTATTCAGCATTAAAACTTCATACAGCATGTTCATGTTCATACAGCATCCAAATGTAACAGAGCATCAGCTATAGGGCGGAGCATGCTAGCAGGGGCGGAGCATGCTAGCAGGAGCAGCCCCACCTCCACACATGTCCCCACCCCCAAATATAGCAACAACAACAACAAAAAAAAAAAAGGAATTTTCCAACTTTCCAACAAAATGCCATTTTCCAACTTTCCTTTTCCATTTATTCATGTCCATCCATCTTTTCGTCCATCAAGCCATCCATTCGTCCATCTGTTTATCTGGATATCCATTTGTTTGTCCATCCATCCAAGATTCAAGATTTTTCATTTCGCCACAAACATAATTATATACAGAATACAACTTGCTGTGAAAGTAACACCATCCATCCATCCATCCATCCATCCATATTCATCAGTCTATCTCTCTATCCATCCATCCACCAACATTCCTTTGTCCATCATCAATATTCATCTGTCCATAAGCATTCCTCCACATCCATTCATCCACCCACATTCCTCTGTCCATCCATCCAAAAACATATATATCCACATCCATCTGTCTGTTTGTCCATCCATCCATCCATCCATCCAACATGGCCGACATCAAGATTTTTCTCATCTAAACCAAAACACCAAAGCAGCGTATTAGATTTATTAAAACTCTGATGAAACACTGGAGAAAAAGTGTTTGATCTGCTACTGAAAGCTCCTCAAATCACTAGCTTCTTAATCCAGAAAAGTTCCAGAGCTCATTTCTCTGTAGGACAGTGTTTGGGTGACGTTCACCAACTTCACAAGCTGTTTCACATTTCCCTTGTCTGGTTTTCGATCTGTTTTCCAAAGCGAGTGATGTCATCGTTCAGAGATTACATTAGTTAGACTTTAGACGTGGCTGATCTCCGATTTCATCGGATTCCCTTCAGTCCCTCCGAACCCTCGACAGCGCGAAAGAAAAAAAACTGATTCAAAGACGAGCTACAATTCAGCTTCAGGTATGATATCTCTGAATCTTTCCCTTTTTTCTCTTTCATTTATTCCATTCCAAAAACACACCTGCAAAAGCAAAGCCAAGGAGAAAAGACAACAGGAGAATCATACAGCAGCTTTTATTTTTTATTCGAATTTTTTTTTCCTATTTCCTCTTCTCACTTCACACATCCTGTTTCAGGAGCAGATCAAAAGGAAATAATCCCCTATAATCCCTGGCTGTGCTCCTGCGTCTGTGGTCTTCAACAGGCTCGGTGTCACACTTCCTGTTGTTGCTACGCTTCAGTTTTATGGGGAAAAAAAAAAAGATAAAAGGAAACCAGAAATCGGAGTGTATTCCAGACTTGGAGAGACACGGCTTCGGAAAGGTACAAACTGTTGCAAAAAATGTTTTGTTTTGTTTAAAGAATTATGGCGAACTTTTACCTATTAACCCTTTGCTTCAACAAAGCACTGAGCGGTACAGACTCCGCCCCAATCGCTGCAGGAAGCAGGCTGAGGATAACTGCATCTTGACTCTTGATCTGACACGGGAGGTTCCAGAAGAGGCAGAACGCAGGGGGCGCTGTATTGCTGTGTAAGGGGACTATTTTGGAAGTAAGGGTGTGGAATACGTAGATAAATAAAGTACTTTCTTGTAAACAGAGCGAGTCTCAAATCCACAGCCAGCTTCTTCATACACCATCTCATAACAAATCGCAGAAATCTGGTTCAAGGTGTTGCTATCTGAGAGAAGAAATATCTTGAAACAACGCTAGCATCATCCTCAACGTTGACTTATTGGTGTGCTTGAAGCTACTACACTCGAAGTTCACCTCCAGTGCCCTCTAAAATTCATTCACAGGTTTCTCACAGGTTTACTGCTCATGGCCAAGGGCGGATCCTTGTTAACTGAGGTCCCCTATAAACCTTGAACCTTTACGTGACAGACATTTCAGACTACAGCATCATCCTGTGCTCATAACCCCTGCCTGCATGGTGTAAAAATCCCCCCAAAAAAACATTCTGATTTCATAAACATACATAAACATCTATAAAGCTCAGCTAGCAATGAGATGGTCTAAACACACTGCACAAAAAAATAGCAACAATCTGCTAACTCACCATTGGTGACTAGCTTTTAGGAGTCTCCGTGGAGAGTCAGGTCACAGGTCCAAACTTTCAGCCGTGGCCGGAAACACCAGTCCCATCTCCTGAAGGCTGGATGCTGAAAGGATTTCCTGTTGGAAGGAAAAACTAAATGTCAGGAATGTGTTAGCATTAACTAGCAACTTTAACTAGCATTGTTTTTCTTATCTCCTCAACCATGGGCTCAAAAAGACGTCTTGTGGAACTTTCCAGAAAGCTTTCTACACAAAACTGTAGAAGTTTGTGGACACCTGAGCATAGGATTAGTGTGTTTTTTGAATGTCTAATTCCACATGGAGTTCCCATTTTCTGTTCTACTTCTAGGAAGATGTTCCTCTAGATTTTGTGGAGATTTGTGTGAGATTCATTCAACCACAAGAGCGTGAAAAAATCATCCCAAAGGTGTTTAATAGGGTTGGAGTTTAAAAGCAGGAGATCTTTCTCTCCAACCCCATGGAAAGCAGAATTCCTGCTTATTTAGTGTGTTTTTTTGAAAACCAGGAAGCAATGGATTATATGGATGAATTCTATCTACCTAAAAAATGTTGGATCAGATTTATGTTGAATTTTGGGATTTGTTATATATAGATTTCAGCCAGTTCTGCTGCTGGTCAAGGTGGTGTCTTCTATTCTGCACTTCAGGGGGATTCTCGTGTCCAAAATCTCTGTCATCATCTCGTTATTACAAGAAAAGGCATCGAATTTTCCAATTATTTGGAATTTTCTGTTAAATTCTCATTACGAATTTGCCGGCGGATCCGTAACCCTTCCCAGGAATGTTGAGTACACACCCAGCACTAGGGGTGTGCAATATTGACAAAAAATTTAATATATATATATATTTTGGGGGGGATTTTATCAATAACAACAATCAGACGATATTTTGGTGAAGGGGGTTTATTGTGCTGGACCAGACAGTAGACTCCTAAAAATTTTGATATTCTTCATATTCTGTGTGGTGGTCAGTTCACAGGCATAATACAAATTAATCTTTACAATACGTTTAAAGTCATACTTTGATTTTTACCGTTTATTGGCATTGTTTTACTTTTATAAAGCCTTTTCTTCTAAAAGTGTGCAGAGTGAAATCCTTATATTTAATCAGTCAATTAGAGTAATAAGACATTTTAGCTGTTACCAAGCAAATAAGATCAGTATATATTAAGTATTAAATAATATGTAATGCTACATGTATTCGTACCAAATTTTCAGTATTGGGCTTTCGGTTCAGCACCCTCATACTCCACCATACGCACTCATTTGCACACTCGTCCGCAATCCCAAGGCATTTTAGCATCACGATTCCACCAGAGAACCCCAAGAACAAACGAGACTGAACAGACAAGTAGCCTGAAGTCAGGATCGAACTGCTTCACCTGGAGCTTTAAGAAAGCAGACGAAACCCTCCCTCTCTCTACAGAACTGTTAGCACTGTTAGCACCTATATGCTAAATTATTGGGACACCCAATAAGCATGGAAATGATACCTCAGGAACAACATGCTGAAAACAGGAAGTGGAAGTCCCTGACATCCTGAGAACTTGCTGTGGTCATCATACTACCAAATTTGCATACGGTTTTCCCCCTGCAATGAAAAGTTAATTTCAGGATCTTCCTGGAATTTGTGTAGCGTTTCTCTCTACAGCATGTAAACGGAGGAAGGCGGTTTCAAAACTGGCATGAAACACATCTGCGGGTTCATCACTGCATGAGGCGCGACAGTAACACGTCAGCCGGAGCTGCAGATGTGAGCCAGATCTATGTAACAACTGAGAGAAGAAACGTGAGTGCGTGAGAAAGAAAAAGTATAGGATATAGCTGAAGAGACGAGAAAAGAAAAGAGAAGAAGCAAAACCCTGGTGAAAAGAAACTAAGAGCCTCGGAGTGGTGGGCTGCTGTCAAAGCCATGTTCCTCCGCTGTGAACCGAATCTGCTCCTCTTCAAAGCTCACACTGATGACTTTTCTCGTATGGAGAGCATACTGCCCTGCAGAAAAACTCGTTCTGGGAGTACTCAAGCACAGAATTAAGAAGTGTTGATGTGGTTGAACTGCTGAACGTTATGTTCCTGAGCATGGGGTTCATCATACATTAGTGCTTAGATGTTTACAGGCCAGGTGGAAGAATGGTATGAGGAAGAAACTTTATGAAGAACCAGACTTACATGAAACCCTCATCTGGGTGACAGTAAATGTTAGTTATTCTAGAAATTTGAGTTTCCCTTTATTTTTCCGATAATCAACTGTTCACTGATGGACACCTGAATTAAAAAAAAGTTCTTGGCAAGCCATTGGAGAAAACACTAAGACTTATCACCCAAATATATCCTTAGGGTTCCAGAGTTTAACCCACCACAGCAACCTCATGGATCCACAGGCTGTTTTGTGGAACCATCCTCACCTCAACTGAGGAGAACACCATCAAGAAGAAAAACATCAGGATGGATCAGGCAGGTGTGAAGAGAAGATGAGGGACAGGATCCCTGGGATCTCAGGAGCATGTTCTCTGAACCCTGCTAGCATCATACGTTCACCTTAATATAAGTTTGATATAAGATGTTATTCAAGTCTTTTTAGCCTTGTTTTTACAAGATACGGAGCAAGATAAAGAACCACGCCGTTTGAAATCCGAGCTACGGAAGCACACAGTGTTCTACCTTCGAACAGACACAGGTCTGAAAAGTCGAGACGAGACTTCGTCTGTACCCACGCTGAGACTCTCAGCATGAATACCGACGTGACAAGCTCCAAACAGCACATATGTGTAGTTTATTTATAGAATAAAAACAGAAAACATGCTTCGGTTCCACACTTGAACAGACGCTGAGGCACAGAGGCAGGAGGCAAACCTACTGCTTTTAGTCATTCACCAGTGAGCTGTGAGGAATCATCTGGGGTTTATGTAGGTCACTGGATCATACAGCGCCTCCCTCGTACTAACAAAATAGCTATAAAAACAATTCCACCCGAAAAGCACCCTAGAAGATGTAGGTAGCACCCTAAAAGATGTAGGCTATGTATTCGAAAAGCACCCTAGAAGATGTAGGTATGTATTCACCTGTATTATTACCAGAGCTCAAAACCATACCTAAAGGTAGAAATATCAGAAGAACATGCCAAGAAGAAAACTAGATTTAAAACTCTAGCAGATGGTGGACACACAGAATTGTGTGAAACCTACACAAGATGGTAAGACTCCAGAAATAAGGACGTATATAAAGTCCAGCGTCCAGGAACATGGCTGGGTCTAAACTGCAAGATAGTAGACATTCAGGAGCAAAGTCAGCTCTAAAACTCTGAGAGATGGCAGACATTCAAGAACAAAGCTAGGTCTGAACCTCTGAGAGATATCCAGGAACATGGCTGGGTCTAAACCTCTGTGAGATAGTAGATATCCAGGAACAAGGCTGGGTCTAAACCACCAAAAGATGGTAATCATCCAGAAGTAAATTTGCACCTTAACCCCTCTCAGATGTTATATCTTCAGGAGTAAGTCTGAATCTTAACCAAAGGTTCATCGCTCATTTAATGAAAACTTTTATGAATCTTTCATGATCTCTGGAAGCATTTGGAAGGTTAAACCCAAAACAGGATCCAAAAAGCATCTCCATCTGGGCAGAGAGTTTAAAACCTGGATCTTCTCAAACATCTTCAGTTTAAGGTGCTTAAGTTCAGAATCAAAACTTCTAATCGCTGAGGCTCGGTGTGATCCATCTGCAGTGAGAAGGAGGGTAGATGGGTGAATGGAGGGTGAATCGATGGAGAAGTTCTTCACTGTCTAAGGGCAAGAACTCGACTCCCACACTTTCAGTCAGAGTTCAGGGCTATGAGACAACGTAGGCTGAGAGAATGGGAGCAACGTGACACACAAGCATAATAATTACTGCCTCGAGTCACCAGTTACTTTGAACAAAACCGACATTATTGGGGGAGCAGCATGTGAATGGAGCCGACTGGATCGGGCAGTTCGCTAACAGCTGAGGGCTGGAAATGAAGAATGGGGAAATGCAAAGTAAATAAAAAAGAAACCCACACAAAAGGGTTCTGGAGAAACGACTCCGACTCAGACGGGCTCAAACTCGCCGGATGAGTGCGTGAACCATAGGCACACAAAACGACCACAACCATAAACAAACTTACTTAATACTGCCTCGAGCTGAAAACACACACACACAAAACACAGCGAGTGAAATACATTTATTGTACCGAACAATGCAACCTGACCGTACAAAAAAAACCGTGGATCTCGGAATCTTAAAAAAATAACGTTCTAGTTCAAAAATACTTAATCGTTTCCACAGTAACGGCTCATTCACCAAAATGTCGATGGCTCTTGACCTATAAAAGAGGGTTGCATCCAGTAAGAAACTAAGTCTAAACATCTGCAAGATGGTAGACATTCAGGAGCAAAGCTAAGTCTAAACCTCTGAGAGAAAGTAAATATCCAGGAACAAGGCTGGGTCTAAGATGGTACACATCTAGAAGTAAATCTAAACCATAACCCCTCCCAGATGGAACCTAACTTGTTTCACAAACATTCCTATGTAAATATGGGAAGGTAACAATAAATGGATGAAAACTCTAATGCTAAAAGTCTGCTAGCAGGATAAAGAATTAAAATGTGTGCTTTTTAATTGATTTTCCTGTACCTGCATATCCAGGTGTGTTTCGATTAGCAGGTAATCACAGGTTACGCGTGTATTCTATCATCCAAAACGTTATGTATTTGCCGTACTCGGAACAGACGCACAAAGACAACAGGTGGAAACCGAGAGGCTTTTGATGTGGAGTAAATAAAGAAAAAGAGCTCCAGGGCCTGAAGAACACGGACATTGTGCTGAAAGAAGAATGGCCTCGCTGACATCGCAGGCTTTTGTAACGTCCTCCTCCTGGTCTGGGACAAAATAAAGTGTAATGGCATGCAACAATGTGGATAATGAGTGCAGGCAAGACGAGAGCTCTCAATAGCTGCCTTGTGGACGGCCATGAATAGTTCCCGTCTTTGGCACTAATTCAGGGTCCGAGTGGACAAAAGAAGCAGACACGTGTCCCGGTGCTCTCTCTCGAGTCAAACTCTGAGGGAACAGATAATGAGCAGACGTGTCATTTCTGCCCTTCTATTCTTCCTCAGCCTTGTGGCTTCAATTAAAAGCAGCTGCCTTTCTTCTCTATTGGACAGAGAAGTTTCAGTGTGAAAGGTTTGTTCCAAAAAAAAAGTAATTTGAGACAAAAATATCGAAGGGACGAAATGAATTTCTTGGACAAATGGAATTGTGCGCGGTGGCTAAACCCATTCCGGCAAGGTGTCAGGCTAACGTTAGTACTCCATGAGCCATCAAAAGATGGATGACCCCAATCCTTCAGGGATGCCGGACAGGACGGGGACGGGTTACTCCTTCGGGGGAGATCACTCAAGTCTAGACAAATAGGAGGGACCGAGGTAAGGACATAGGAGGGAGCCTAAAAGCAGAACTCGTGTTCTCAGGCAAGCCATCTGGCTTCAGAGCAGATCAATCTTGATTACGATGAGAGGGATGCGTATGGTGGGATCTGATGGCGATATTCGTCACCTGTCGGATGCTACAGGACTGGAACAAAAGCGCAGATAATCTGAACGAGGCTTCCACAGCGGTCACATGTTATAGTGACCAATTGCACAATGTGGTAGCTGTTTTAGAACCATTATCCCTTTGGTTTGCTCCATTAATCATGACATGTGGAAAAAAAAAATTATTCTTCTACAAAAAGAAAACGAGAACTGTCACTTGAACTGTTACTACAGAAACAACAGATTCGTCTTAAATATGTGTGTCGTGAGATGCTAAACAACAAGAACATAAAAAGGATAATATATGAAAAGTTCATCATAAGTCTGACAGAAGATTCCCGGTACAAAGAGGAGACACACACAGCCACATGGCAGCTAGGCTCACATCAGTTAAGACCCCATGACTGAACAATTCCCATGAGATTGTGCTTCCCCCTGCAGATGACCCCTAACTGCCCCTGGTCAGGGTCTGACAGTGCCGCACATCTCAGATAAGCCAAAGAGTGTCGAGGGACCTGAAATGGCACATAACGTGACTTGTTTATAATTCTGAAGCGGACCAAGGATTGAGCCCTGAGGGACTGCAGGGGACATGAAGCACCTATCATTTAAAAACAAAACAAAAAAAACCCCACTTTAAATCCAGATGATTCTTTCAGGGGGAAGTAAAATGTTCTAGTGAGTCCTGGAAAATGTGAAGCATATTAATACCAGAATTAGAATCTAGAGTTTAGCTTCATAGCTATAAATCATCTATAGATACACCGTGTATAAATTTTGTACAACGTAGACATTACACACATTTTGCAATATTATAACATAAATATATAAAGAAATTAAATTAATAAAAAATTTATAGAAAATTAATAATAAATTATATCCTTATATCATTCTAGAAAAAAAATGTCAGGCATTAAAAAAACATGGAGTCAATTTAAATAAATAAATAAATAAATAAATAAATAAATAAATAAATAAATAAATAAAAATAATAATAAGCTAAAAAAAAAAAAAAGCCTGTTTGAGCTTTCTGTTACTGTTGACCCTCAGTACAGTGCATTACACGACGCTGTTCTGAGGAACGTCTGGAGATACGGTGCAGACACACGCCCGAGCCGTCGCTTCGGGGTGTTCATTTCTACACGGACTCATCCCCAAGAAAATGCATTTAGCAACAGGAGAAGTGAGAATGAGAAACCGGAAGCAAACTTTCGCCGCACCGTTGCCAAATGGCGAATGTCGCCCTGCGCTGCCTCTCCAAACCTGTCATTATATTCACAATTCGGCTTCTGGGCGTGAAAGGACTCGCAGCAGTCACATCAGCACTCCCAAATTTTTTGTTTTCGTACCACCGAAAATGAGTTTGCATGTTGCTATGCAACAAGACAAGATCTTTGGATTTCTCCTCACAGTGGGTCTTTACAATCACACCGGGTGTGTTCAGCGGTCAGAATCTTTCAAAAGTGCTCCAAGGAAGGAACAGTGGTGAACCGGTGACAGGGTCGTGGGCGGCCGAGGCTCATTGACGCACGTGAGGAGCGAAGGCTGGTCCGTTAATCCGATCCAACAGAGTTCCTGTAGCTTAAACTGCTAAAGAAGTTCATGATGTTAATGATCTGGACTGTTTGAGCAGCACAAAGGGGACGAACATAATATTTAGCAGGTAGTTATAATGTTCTGGCTGATCGGTGTGTATTTGCATATCTATCTATATTTATTTAGGACCATATCTAAACATATGCTTAATAATTATTATTAATTATAATAATTAACAACATACGCCACGTAAAAGAAGAGTAACAGTTTGTATAGGAGGCGCTGATCAGCTTGTAATGTGATAAAAGACTGAAAAACGAGTCCCTTTGTGAAGGAAAAGGCATTAATTATTCATCTTTTTGCTTTTTTCCAAGGCCCCACGTTTCTGATCTGGTGACCGAGACATAAAAGATATTCTCTGGAACAGAGATGCTGACGATGCCAGTTTCAGAACTCGCGTTTCCTCCTCACCCCTCCCCCGCCCTGCTTCTCAACGTCTCCTCATTATATCGGTTACGCAGTGCCGCAGCACCCGAGCGGAACGTCGCAATTTCACAGCCGCTTCGGCGAAACAATGCAGGGGCTGCACTTCGCCATGCGGGCAAACCGCAGAGAGGGAGGTCAAAGGTCATTTTTAGAGAATTCTGTTGCGAAAAGTTCAGCCTGTATTTAGAGGATGAAAAGTTCCTCAGCAGTAGAGATGACAGATGAGTTAGTTCAACAATTCCTTCTGGAAAACAGATAAATACGCCTCAAGTTTTTATTATTATTATTATTATTATTATTATTATTATTAAGTTATCCATGAAAACTAGAATTTTGGTACTGGAGGCACTGGATTGTGATCTGAACCTGTCAGGCATGCTTTCTAATACTTAAATACATACATATAAATATATATTAGCATTTTGCATCAAAATTTTATAAATATGATGCATAATAAATAGTTAATAAAAGTTAACGATGTGATGCATTTGTATCGCGATGGATCGTTTTTAACATACGAGTCGTAAATCCGATTTATTTATATATAATTATTAGTAGATGATTAGAAGATTAGTAGCCCTACACTTTTATTATTCATGAAGTGGCCAATAATTCGAGCGCGTTCTCTCAGCTACGTGAATAGACACGTCGCAACACTACCGAGGCCGAGGCGTGTCCTGAGAGTCACATAGGATACAGATTACCATGGAAGAGGTAGAGCTGTGACTTCCTGCACACACAACAGGAAAATAACATCTGGTTTAATTTCTCCTATTTTTTTGCACTATAGAGGCGTGTGTGTGAAAAAGTCATGAGTTTGAAGTCAGAAGGTATTTAAGTAAATTGATGATTTGCCATCTGTCTGAACCGAAGAGCATTTTTTTTTTCCATTGAATCGGATCGCGCCGCATCGTAACGCGGGAATCGGATCGGATCGGATCGGATCGGATCGGTAGCTGCTTCACGTGTATGTTTATGCATTGTATCGTTCGATATGCATCCAGATGCGAATCGCATCAGCCTCAGTCATGCAGATGCCCTAATATTTATGTTTTATGGTGAGGTTCTCCACGGAACCTAGAATAAATGTAAGTCGCTTTAATAAATAAATAGATAAATAAATAAATAAATAAATAAAGTTACAGCATGTTAAAAAACTTTTTTTTCTTTTTACCACCGGATGAAAACCGGCTGAGTCACATGGTCACATGGCCACGCTCTTGAACGTTCACGAGTGTCATCTGAAACTGATCTCCTGCTGAAGTGGATATTAATGAGCTCTGAGAACCAGGTGTGTGTGTGTGTGTGTGTGTGTGTGTGCGTATTCGACAGAAACAGGTTTTCCGTCTCGACAGTTGGCTCTTCTCTGCTTTTTAAGAAAGACAGAGGACATCTTCAGGCACCGGAGTGTTTGAGTAGAAGCAGTAGAAGCAGTTACGGTACACTCCTCCCCTCCTCCTCACTGCTCGCCGTATTTGCTTCCTCAGCAGAACGTTTTCTGGTAAATTATGCTACAGGAGAACCAGACCCCTCCGTCCCTCTGCATGGGGGCGGCAGCGTCTCACAGGTTCTCCACGGACTACACGGAGAAATCGAATACCCTGCGAGTGTTTAAATAGCGTTTGTGCGAGCCGGATCTGAGTCATAACGCAAATATTCCTCACATGATGCGACTTGGCAAACACAACACGAGAGGTGACACACACATACATACACACACACAAAAAGGCTAGTAAATGAGGTGGAAAGATCAGCAAACTAAAACCGAATCACACGATGTTCAGATGTTCACTAGTGTGTTTATAAAAGCTCCTGAAAAAAAGGTGTGTATTATTAATAGGTAGATGTTTTCTGTATAACATTTATGGAAGACGTCTCCAGTGTTAGAGAACTATAATGATCAGTGATTGGATGTTGGATGCATATGATGATCAGTGATCGGACCTTGGAGGAAAACAGTGATCAGATATTGAACAGTGATGACTGGATTTTGGAGAACTACAGTGATCAGTGATTGGATGTTGGAGAACACTGAACTTTGGAGAACAATTGTGATTGTATGTTGAACAATGGCAGATGAAGAACAATGGTGATTGGATGTTGGAGAACTACAGTGATCAGTGATTGGATGATGGAGAAAAAGAGCGATTGGATGTTGGAGAACAAGAAGTGTGGAAACACTTTAGTCAGGCAAGTTCAGCAGCACGTTCCTCCAGCACAGTTCTAACAGTGCTGTATATGTTTGAAGAGCAGAGCTGGAGCTGTTAATTAGCTGACAGATGGGAGCAGAGATGACAAAGAGACACTTCTCATGAAGGATGAAGAATGTGTGCTTGAAGATTCATTATATTTCAAGATTAGCATAATAACAGTTTGGAGGAAAAAATTGTCAAGAATTTGCCTGGGGATTTCAGGAAAGTGTTCAGGGACAGTTTTTTTTTCTTCTTTTCTTCAGATAATCATAATGACATGGAGGTGCTGGAACTGTATGTTCTATCTACACTTGGTGATCAGCTTCACATACAATAAGGCATTTGTAGACATCTACATTTATATCTACATGTATCTCATTTAAACAACGGAGCAGTTGAGGGTTGAGGGCCTTGATCAGGGTTCCAGAAGCTTGGTGGTGCTGGTATTAAAACTCATGACCTTCTAAAACAAAGTCCAATGTCTTAACCATTGAGCTAACACTTCCTCCTTCCAAAGATACCTGGTTCTTCGCTTATCAACAGTAAAGAACCACAGCAGAAACATTACTCCTTCATGGTGAAACATCTGCATTGAGGTTTTACTGGGTTCCTGCAAGTTTCACAAAATTACATTTTTGAGGCTTTTTCAAGACAATTGAGAATAAAGTTTAAGACCTTGACACCAAAAACACACACACACACACACACACACACACACACACACACACACACAACTGATTGCAACTGGCCTTAACTGAGCCCTAAATCATTTTTTTTCAAGCCAAGTATCGCTAAACTGACACTTCCTCATGGTACGATCCAAAAGAGATTCGCCCCAATAACAGAAAGCTGATCGACTGCTGCATGTTGGTCTCATTTGTGGTGGTAATAAACAAACAAAAGTGCCGCATAAGCATTTGAATGAGCAGTAGACCTGGAGATAGATGGACAACGGAAAAATAAGACCTGTTTAAAATGATTTAAGATCTAGAACAGCAAGTGTAGGACTTAAAATATAGATTTTGAAGTTTTAGACTTTTTCGGACCCTTTAAGACTCTGTGGAAACCCTTTTATAAACCAGACAATATGCACATCTGTATTCAGACCTCTGATGTAACGACAGTCAGAATTGAGTGGGGATCAAACCTCTATCTCCTCCTAGTTCCCACCTCATCTCGTTTTTCTTTTCCCATCCGAGTATCCTTTACCCTGCCTCTCTCTTGCTCTTTCACTCCCATGCTGAGTGTTAGATGCCAGGCCGGGGGGTGGGGGGTAGTGTTATTTTTAGCCTGTTCCATGTGCTGAAACAGTAGAGAGCTGTGTACTTTAGCAAGGACAATCCTTAGCCACCAGGAGAGAAGAGACAGGAGGAGACTGGAGGAGGGCTGGAGACTGAGTGAGAAGAGACGCAAAAATTAAAAATGGCCTTTGGAAGGAGGAACAGCTGCCACGTCGCAGGACCTCGCACCTGAGCGCCTCCCGAGCGTATGATACGAACGATTGATACTGATGAATGTTTTTACTCCTTATTTACTGTTGAAAAATAGTCTGAACACCCCATGCCGGTCAAACGAGCTCCTACATACATTTATACATTTACAGCATTTGGCAGAAACCACCTTATCCAGCGCCTCTTACAAGGGGCTTTGAGGTTTCCATCAATAAACACAATCTGATGTTGGTTCATTAGGACACAGAGTAAAAGTACCATCAGGCTAAACCTCTGTTGGGAAAGAAAATTGTTTGAAAACTTAATGAAGTGCTCATTTAAGGAGAAAAGGGTAGGACTGCTAGAGGCTCATCTCATAAGTATGTTCTTCCACTGAGGTGCCAGAACAAAGACGAGTCTGGAAGCATGTCTTCCTTGTACCTTGAGAGATTTTAGTGAGGCAGTGGAATCAATGGAGTACTACTAGAGGATGGAGAGAACAGTGGATGAGCAGTTAAGAATGGAGGGAGCACAGTAGCAGTGTTGTAGGTAGGTGTAGCAGTAGTTAAAGATGGAGGGATGAGTGATACATTGGTAGAGGATGGAGGGATGAGTGGTAAAGGATGGAGGGATCAGTGAAGAATTAGTTAAGGATGGAGTAATCAGTGGTAGAGAGTGGAGGGATCAGTGGAGAAGTAGTAAAGGATGGATGGATCATTGGTAGAGGGTGGAGGTATCAGTGGAGCGGTGGATGGAGTGATCAGTGGAGCGGTGGATAGAGGTATCAGTGAAGCATTGGATGGAGGGATCAGTGAAGCGTTGGATGGAGGGATCAGTGGAGCGGTAGATGGAGGGATCAGTGGAGCGGTGGATGGAGGGATCAGTGGAGTGGTGGATGGAGGGATTAGTGGAGCACAGGCCATTTCTATCCAATTATAAGTATATTTAAAGTTGTAAAACAGGTTAGTTCCTAAAAAGAACGTGAAATTCTGCATGAAACTTTGCAAATCTGCCACAGAGACATTGACCACGACATACGTTCGACATACGGCGACGCTGCAACGAGTCGTTCGTGGTGTTTTGAGCGGCACGCACAATTCAAAAGCGGGAGAACATCACTGATCGCCAGAGAACAAACAATGTGATCTCACTTCTGCACCCATCGTACTTGCCAGATTTGCCTCCTCTTCCTGAAGATCTGGCTCAAAAGTCACTGTTTTGAGCGCAAATCTCAGAAGGTGCTTCGCAAAGAAGACTTTTAGGACACGCTCCAGAAGTGACAGGGACCTGGGATGAGCTGTATTGCTGTGCGAGGGGACTGTTTTGAAGGTGACAGTGTGTACATGTAGATAAATAAAGTACTTTTTTGTAAACAGAGCGAGTCTCCAAACTATTCGGTACCACCTCGCGAGGACAAGGAGAAATCCGTACGGTTCTGCAAAGGATTGAGAGAACAAGCTTTTGAATGTTAGCTGTGGAACTGAGTGGAAAGATTTTATAATTATGACATCACATGTGGACCATCTGAGGAGCGAGTAGAGGAGGTAGGAGGCAGCAGGATGAGGCGTGGTCTCTCTGAGAGCCAGTTTGAGAAGAAGAGGAGAAAGACAAAGCTGAGCATCTGAGTATCTGAGTCAGTCCAGATGTTATCGTGCCTCAGGGCTAATGCTGGGTAAAGCCCGGCTAAGTAGCTGCAGGTCTGGTATGTTGTTTAAAACACACACACACACACAAAGGCAATGTACCACATCCAGCTTTATGAGAACATTTGTGTGTGTGCGTGTGTGTGTGTGTGTGTGTGCGACTGAAAGTGTCTGTTTACACCACAGCTCCTGACTCATCTCAAACCCACTTAGTTTCCTTTTCTTTTCACTTAAAACTAAAGTTTGTACCCCCCCCTAGCATTGCCCCCTAATGGTTTCTCCATAGAAAAACAGTAACCAGTCAACCATTTTAGAATTCATCTAGAAAAAAATATAATTATACATCTAACGTCACATAGAAATCGCTTTGAGGAAGGATCGGGATCTGGGGGAACGTCAGATGTGAGACATGGAGATTTCTGTTATTGCTTTCTTAGCTTCTATAACCAGCCGTTTTCTCTCACTGACCTCTGCTGTTTTCTCTCTCGAAATAAAAACGTGACCTTTGCAGCTTTACCTCTGTTTCAAAATCACTGAACGGAAGACTCCTTCCATCATTTACATTAACGTCTCCTAGTAAAATAACATAAAGCTTCACTAAGTTGATGGTTTACCACAATGTTGTTTTATTTTAATACTCGATTGCTGTATGATTAGATAAGTAAAGCAATGATTGGACAGAGGATACAATGGTAGTCAGTGATTGGACATCGCAGACAAAAAATAATAAGTGATTGGACAATGGATAAAATGGTTTTCGGTGACTCGTCATTGGAGAACAATAGAGATCAGCAATGGTGCATTGGAGAAAGATGGTAGTCAGTGATTGGACACTGGAGACCAATGATGATCAGATTGGACATTGAATAACAATGGTAGTTGGTGACTGGACTTTGGAAAATGGTAGTCAGTAGCTGGATGTTGGAGAACAATATTGACCACTGATTGATCACCATTGGTGAAGAACAGTGGTGATTAATGATTGGACATTGGAAAACAATAGTGATTCCTGGTTGGATGTTGGAATTAAATAGTAGTCAGTGATTGGATTTTGGAGAACAGAGGTAATCTGTGATTGGACATTTCACCTCCAACCCAGTTCTGAGTAAACCTGTGAACCCTAGACACGTTTCTCCTCCCTAATTACAAGGACAGATTTTACTCTCACATTCTTTTTCTCCACAATCTCTCATTCCTACCGTCCTCTCTTCTGCTCTCTCTCTCTCTCTCTCTCTCTCTCTCTCTCTCTCTCTCTCTCTCTCTCTCTCCCTCCCTCCCTCTCCCCCCCAGGCGCTGCTCCGCTCTCAGAGGCAGAACCCATGTTAACACTAGCGCCAGTCGTTGCTGTTAAACCAGTACAGCCCCCTCCCTGTGCGACTGCAGGAGACAGAGACGGATGAGTGGACGAGTGGAGGGGAAAAAGCGGGGAAATGAAGGGAACGGGTAAAGAGAAGAAAAAAGGAGAGAGGCCGGGGGATGGGGGAGTGGGGGTTTAAAACAGATTCCAGGAAGCCTTTACTGTGTAACGACATAACGATTTATCAAGCCGTGCTGAGAGTACGGATTTTGTTTTGCCTTCATACACACACACACACAGACACACACACACACACACACACACACACACACACACAAGAACAATAGAGAGTAGTGTACAGAGCAAACTGCAACATTACACTGCATTACATCATATACATTACAAGCCAGAACTCGATCAACACTCATGAACACAATGAGACATTTTTTTTATTAAAGCGCTGCCTAATTAGCAAATTAGCACATGACACTTTAGCTAGCAGCGGGTTAGCTATCAAACAAGACAGGAAAAAAGTGCAAAGAAAAAGTAAAAAAAAAAAAAAAGAATATTGTGCCCGTCTCCCTGCTCCCTGCTTTCGCTTCCTCCTCTTCCTCCTCACTTTCCTTCTTCTCCTCCCCCATGCTGATGAAAACACCACAAGGTACAAATTGCAGAAATATCAAATCCAGCTGGGACGCCAACACAAATCTGGAGGCATCCTTCCAACAGCAAACAACACATGTAGGGTTTCTGGGGACCTGCTCCAGGTAGTTCAAATGGGACATTGGGGACGGGGCTAAAAGTAACACTTATTGCAAATTGGTCAAACAGATAATACAAATATCTATAAAATATAAAAAATTTTCAGTAAATTGGGCACGGTATATGTCATACACTCACAAAACAGACAAGGAATTAAACGTTTCTCCAGATTTGATAAACATCTCTGAAGATAAACGATGGAATTAAATCTCTCCATCATTACATCTCTGTCTTCTTTCTGATCATTTTCTGATGCGGTACATGGCTAGCTTCTCCGCTTTGTTTCTTTCAATAGTGGTTCACAGATTAAGCTAACATTGCAAGCTAGCTAACCTCACTAACGCTAGCAAAATTCCTTGGATGTGAGTTTTCAGGGAACCTGCTCAAGATAAGCCCTGATGGAACGTAGTGTAGAGCAATAGTGCTTGAGGGGAGGGTTAGGGCTAGAAGTCGGCCTTTATTGCTAATTGTTTGCACAGATTACACCCAAATGAACACAGACAAGATAAAATAATACAGACCAAAATCGGTTTCACGTCCCGAGCTAGCCTAACACATATGCTAGCTTGTTGGGTACACAGGCTACATGGCGTGTTAGCTTGCTAAATTTATCCAGTTACACTAATAAGCAAGAGCTTGTCTTAAATGGATGAGAGAATAGCACAAGGTGTTGTGATGTCATAACACTCATCTGCATACAGGTAGAGACAGCACCTTGAGGTTGTTCTGTCTCCTGCCACAATAGAGGATAAGAAAAGGGAATTATGAAACGAATAGAAGAAGAAGCTTAATTAGGCCGTTTTCTCTTCACTTGAACTAGGAGACCCAAACGTGTTCCAGCATGACCCAAAAGCCAGCTCAATGAAGATCCGCTTTCCATGGGTTGGAAAGGAGGATCTCCAACTATAGAGCTCCAACCCTATTTAACACCTTTGGAATTAAATTTTCATGCTGATTGCACCAAAGAAGCCTCCTCACCTCACCTACATCCTGTAGAACCTGACTTTACCACTCTTTTGGCTGAATGAAGCTTACACCAATCTCTACAAAATCTAGTGGAACATCTTCCCAGAAGAGTAGGGCTCATTATACAGTGAATTGTAACCAAATGTGGAATGTGGAACGTTAAGCCATATAGTGTATTTCGAAAACCCAGGCATCCAGCATTGGAGCAAACACAAACAGAATCACTTTCACCAGGTCTGGACCAACGTCCTGTTTTGTGTTCTTTTGGTTTCTGGTGCTGTTACTCCCTCACTGTTTCCTCCACACAGCTGCCTCTGCTCCAATCCTCACTGAGATATGGCTCAATAAACAGTCCTCAGAAATATATTTTCTCTTCCCTTCCTCCCTGTCTTCCTCCATCCATCATCCTCTATCTCCTTCACACACTTACGTTCTCCTTTCTTCCTTTAATCAACACCAACTGAATTCTCTCTTTCATATCGCAGATCTGAGAATACCTCCGACTATGCTAACGCACTCTTTGTTCTCTTTCTTCATCTTGATCTCTCTTTTTGCAGTAACACTCCGAGATAATCCCCATGCAGCAGTTACTCCAGTGATCTCAGTGTAAAGCTCCGGATCTGGCTACGTTTCAGATTCACTATTGCATTAGCGGCGTTGTTCAGTTCCAGGCGAAGGTAATATAAATATTAAAGACCTGCGAAGTTGATGATGTCATCCTGTAAACCGCTCGATATTTCGAAGCCAACGCAGCTCTGCTAACAAGAGACAGAAAGAGGGGGAAAAAAGCTAGCATACACCTTCGAGCATTTACAACCCTGCCTGCTGGCTTTCTGCTCCCTCAGAAAAGCAAAGCTCACGAATTCACAGGTCATTTTAATCTAGGAAAGTCTAAAAAAAATGATTTTGCCCGGAACTGAGCAAGAGAGGTTGCAGCTCAGTGGTTGAGGTTCTGGTTGAGGAATTAAAGGTCAGGGGTTCTAGCCTCACTATCGCCAAGCTGCCACTCTCTGGCCCTCGAGCAAGGCCCTTAACCCTCTGTGCTCATGTAGCTGAGATCTGCAAAGATAGAATTTTACTGAAATGTAGAGGGTACCAAAAGGTATCAAATCCACAGCACTCTGATTTTCAATGTACATTGAGTGCACATAGATGTACAAGTAGTTACGACAAAAAACAAAATGAGCAAATTCACTAGAGTTGAGGTCAGAGCTGTATAGAAGGCCACTCAAGCCTTGTGCACTTTGTGTCGATCAAGCAAAGCGAAAAAGTTCATGATCGCACATCCAAAGACGTCCCATACAATTGTGAGGATCCAATTTTAACATTTTATGGAAGAACCACAAGATGTTTTTTTTTTTTGACGGTATATCAGAAAAATGTATCATGAAATCATATATCACGATATGGATGTTATTGATATATCGCCCTGCCCTACAGCTGTGCATTATAACCTGCTGCTACAATACAAATCTTGTGAAAGATTTCTGTACGGCAAACAATAACTCACGTGTTGATTATTTTACTTGAACAGCATGACACTGAGGGTATTATTCCATACGCATTCATCTCAGATCGATCCAAGTCCACAACCCCCCCATCGGTCTCTCACACTTTCATTAATAATCCATCCCATTTCAGGGAAACGTCCAGGTCCTGAAGGAATTGTCTGCCATCTTTCTCTCTCACAGCCTTATCTTTTCTCTACCTCTTTCACCTCAACACCGCGTCATCACTCCATCCATCTTTCCTACCCCACATCAGGTCCGGGGAAAAGAGTCTGTTTTTAAAATATTGTTGTTTTTTTTTCTTTTTCTTTTAATTTCCGTCGGATTTGCTTATTGAATACGTAGAAAGAAAACTCACATCTTTAAGGTCTCCTGTCGTTTTTCTGTCTTTTAAACTACAATTTTGATCGACAAAAAACGTTTTTTTTTTTTTTTTTTAACGATTGTAAGATTGATCGCGACCAAGATTTTCTTTTCTCTCTTCTCTAAATCAGTAAACCGAACAATATTCACTCCAACAATTCATTCCTACCTCTGGATGGAGTTCCATTTAAATGGACACCACTCTGTGCAGCCTTACCAGCCTGAAGATCCAAGAAGTTCCTGAGCAACTCAAGAACTTTGAGATTTTTTTTTTTTTTTTTTAACGATTGTAAGATTCATCGCGACCAAGATTTTCTTTTCTCTCTTCTCTAAATCAGTAAACCGAACAATATTCACTCCAACAATTCATCCCTACCTCTGGATGGAGTTCCATTCAAATGGACACCACTCTGTGCAGCCTTACCAGCCTGAAGATCCAAGAAGTTCCTGAGCAACTCAAGAACTTTGAGACTGGATTTGGACTGAGTTTTTTCTTGCCACAGTTAATTCATTAGTGATAAATCTATAAACACTAAACTTCCATTCACACGAACGAGCAACAAACCATCCAATGTCAGAATCTCTAGAAAGATGCTTTGGGACAATGTGCATAGTTAAAAATCGCTCTAGAAATAAAGCTAAATTTAAATGCTAAAATTCACTTCTTTTTTTTCATTCACTGAATAAGCTGAGTCAGCAAATCTTTTCAGTATAACACAATCACTGCTATCCCGCTTATTAAAACAGCTGAGTCAGCAAAACCTTTAATTATGTCCAATAATTGAGCAGTACATTTGTTTGATGGATTGTTTTTTTTATTGTTATTCCAATCCTATACGGTGAAACGATGTTCCTTCAGGACTAAAGTTCTCTGGTGAAACGACGTTTCTTCAGGACTAAAGTTCTCTGGTGAAACGACGTTCCTTTAGGACTAAAGTTCTCTGGTGAAATGACGTTCCTTCAGGACTAAAGTTCTCTGGTAAAATGACGTTCCTTCAGGACTAAAGTTCTCTGGTAAAATGACGTTCCTTCAGGACTAAAGTTCTCTGGTGAAACGATGTTCCTTTAGGACTAAAGTTCTCCGTTGAAACGACGTTCCTTCAGGACTAAAATTCTCTGGTGAAACGACGGTTCTTCAGGGACTAAAGTTCTCTGGTGAAACGACGTTCCTTCAGGGACTAAAATTCTCTGGTGAAATGACGTTCCTTCAGGACTAAAATTCTTCATAAAATATGAACATCCATGAACCAACAAGTAAACTAAACCTGGAAATCACTTCTCTTTTCTCATTTTACACAATCAGCTGAGAAATACAGATTTATTTTAGCTTGTCATAAATCGCTCGGTTTTCGTCCATTAAATGATTCAGGAAATCAGTCCAATAATCATTCGTTCGGGGAATTCATTACCAGGTGAAACTTTCCATTATATCCGATATTTACTTCGGATTCGAAACAAATAGACAAAAAAAGACAGAAACTGACACAAAAATAATGTAAGTTATGATTATAATGGTTATAAAAAAGAATGTTAATAAAAACAGCCGGACACTGAAGCATGAGAACAAATGTCTCCGATGTCTCCTCACGTCTCCACGCTCTTACACTCCGAAGCTGTAGGACATTCAGGACGTCCGAATTCACCCATAAACCAGATACAGGACAAAAAAAAAACATTGAAACTCTAATAAAAAACACACATGACTAAAGCCTCTGCTTTCCCTCCGACCTTCATGTTACTGCAGTCGTTCTCTTCCTCTGAGGGTTTTTCGTTACTCAGGACGAGAACAGAGACGTGTGGAACTGTGGAGGGTCGGGTTCCGGATAAAATCGGCAAAAAATAGACAAAAAGTAGCTCCAGAAGGCGAGAGGCAAAGGACGATACACGAACCTGACGTCACGCTCGGGAGAGGAACCTGGTTATTTTTATCATTTCTATTTCAATTCCATTAAACTCTACACTTTCTCTTATTTACTGAGATAATAAACAAATTGTTTATATTGTAAATTCTATTTTTATTTCTCTTTTCCATCATTGAACAGTTCGTTCTACGTCGTAATGTGTTTGATTATGCACGCAACCAAATAAAAACTCTTTGTGAGCGACTCGTCGCATAATATGGAGAGTTATTTAAGATCGAAAGTGGGCGGGGCTAAAATAATAAGGAAGCTGAACAACGGGTAGAGTCTACAGCTTGGGTCTGACCTTTACTTTAACATTAGACGTTTACTTTTAGTGCTGCTCCCAAGCCTGAGAGCACACACACGCACGCACACACACGCACGCACATCTATCTGTCTGTCTGTCTGTCTGTCTGTCTGTCTGCCTGCCTGTACGTCTATCTATCTGTCTGTTTGTCTGTCTGTCCGTTTTTGTTTTTTTTTTTACCCAAAAATTCTGGCTTAAAAACCTTGACTTCAAAAAGTCTGGGGGGTGCAAACAGTGTGAAACATTCATCCCAAATACGGCTCTGAAGCAGGAGATCTTCCACTCCAACTCATGGAAAGCGGATCTTCATGGAGCTGGCATGTTTGAACAGGTTTGTGGGTCTTTTGCTGAGAGTTTGGGGAAGAGCCACATAGGGCTGGGAAAGTCTGGTGTCCTGATACTTTTGTCCATATTGTAAATAAGTATAAATGTGTTTGTTTGTGTCTGACTGACTTTCAGGAGAAGCAAAAGAAGCAATTAACACTATTGACATTATCCTCGAGAAACAAAGACGTCACAACAGACGACGACAAAACACACACTCAGACAGACGCTGGGTGAATAACACACCCTAAGGGCAGCGAGGTCAGAGGTCAGCGGACTGACATCTGGTGCACCAATGCCACAGACGTCTCTGTTGTCGGGGGGGAGATGATCACGATCAGGAGAAAGTGAGGAACCCAAACCGAGCTGTTACAGAGTCTGCATGGTTCCATTATATTGCGTTTTCAGGATCACAAGCCGCAGACGCCCAGTCCCTCAGCGGTCTCTCTGTATTCTCTCAAACTTCTGAACGAAGAGAAGGATGATGGATGGATGAGGGTATAGACGAATAGAGTAAACACTAACAGCAGCTCTAACACACGGGTGTTTATCTGCATTATGGATGAGAGGAGGAGGAGGTGGAGGAGTGAAGGAAATGAGGAGACGAGCTTCCTGTCTGTTTCAGCATCATCTCCTCAAACTGGTGCAACAGCAACACTAACACCACGTAAAAACACTTTCACACAGAGAGAGAGAGAGAGAGAGAGAGAGAGAGAGAGAGAGAGAGAGAGAGGGAGAGAGAGAGAATAAGGGAGAGTCTAAGGATAGAAGAAGGAAGAGAATAAAGGAGATAAAAAAAGAGAGTGAGGGAGAAAGTAAAAGTAAGTTAGGAGAGAATAAAAAAGAGATAAAAAGAGAAAGTGAGAGAATTAACGAGGTATAAAGAGATAGAAAGAGAGAATAAGAGAGAGAGATAAAAGGGGAGAGTGTGGAAGAGAATCTGAGAAAGATAGGAGACACTGAGGTGTAGAAAGAGGGAGAGAGATAGAAGAAAAGAGTGAGGAAAAGATAGAAGGAGCGAATGAGTGAAAGAATGAGGAAGAGATTGAAAGAGAAAAAGAGAATGAGGGAAAGAATAAGTAAAAGAATGAGGAGAAGAGACAGAAGGAGATAGAGAGAGAGAGAAAGAGAGAGATGGAGAGAATGAAAAAAAGAGATTAAAGGTGAGAGATAGAAGAAGAGAGTGAGGGAGGGAAAAAGGAAGAGATATAAATATGTAGGGAGGAGAAAGAATGTGAGAATGTGATAGAAAGAAGGAGAAAGAGAGAAAAAGGAAAGGATGTCAGATTAAATCGAAGCTTTCATGTCTGTTAGGCTGCTGGAGGAAAGAATTACTAAACCCCCAAAACACAAATCACTCATATGTGTGTGTGTGTGTGTGTGTGTGTGTGTGTGTGGTTCATCACCTCGAATAACCTGCTTCAGAGCAAACTAACCGGGTGTGTGTGGAGCAGTGTGTGTAAAACTAACACACACATCCTGTTACACACGGCAGCAGAAACAGACTCTGTGTGTGTGTGTGTGTGTGTGTGTGTGTGTGTGTGTGTGTGTGTGTGTGTGTGTGTCATGTGTTAAATAAGCAATTAGCAACTCTGGGTTACTTCCTTAAGCCACACCCACTTCATGATGTCACACAGATGTTCCTCCACAAGGTTGTTAATAAAGTCAGGTTTTGAGGGAGGTGAGGTAAGGAGACCTGGAGTGCAATCAGCGTCCAAAGATCTTCAACAGGGGTGAGGTTGGAGCATTATAGCAGGAGATCTTCCACTCCAAACCATCTACATCTTCGTGTAGCTGCAGATTGTGTCCTGCTGGAACAGTTTTGGGTCTCGTTTCATTCTACGACATCCAGAGACATCTTACTCGATGGTGTTCCTCCAGCTTGGTTGGAACAGTTTGGAGAAGAACCACAAATTGGTAGAAAAGTCAGGTGTCTGATGAATTCTTTTGCCCATACTATGAGGTCTATCTAACAATCGCTTCAAGGATCTCCATAGGGTTCCTCAGAATGTGAGAGAAATGATTACACACGGTGTATAGGAATGTGAAAAAGTGTGTGTTCTGCCCTGACGAGGGTAAATCCGGTGCGATAGGGGTGCATGCGGGGCAGCAGATGTTGGAGGCCCACCTGCGTGCTCAGGAATTCGTCTCTCCAGTACAATGTTCCTCGTCTCTGACTCCATATACTGGAAAATCAGACAAGAAGGAGCCGGAGCTTCTGCGTCCACATTTACAACACCTGCATGACCAGAAAGGGGGGGGGGGGCACAAAAATAGCTTTCCAGGCCAGAGCTGCTGCTGGGGGTCGTGGAAAATGAGGCATCTGGTGCAAGAATAAGTTCAAGTTTATTTCTATTGCAATTTTCACAATGGACGTCGCCTCGAAGCAGCTTTACAGAACTCAAGGATTAAAGGAAATGGTGTGTGTTTATCCCTGATGATGAAGTCTGGGGGCGACTGTGGCAAGAAAAAATTTCCTTAGATGTTATGAGGAAGAAACCTGGAGAGGAACCAGACTCAAAAAGTGAAACCTCATCCTCATGTGGGTGACATCAAGAGTGTGATCATAGTCTTTAAACACTACAGAACACTGAAGAGTGAGAACTAACATGAGCACTGGAGTGTGTGATTATGACTGATGTTCTTTCTACAGTCAGTTGACGTTGTGAAACCAGAAGCTCGTGAGCATCTCATAAAATAGCTCAACATCTGAGATCATCACAGATCCAACACCAGCTTCTCCATGCCAGAGCCTTTAAACACTCAAAGAGGTCCAGTAATAAGGTTAAGAGCAGATAAAACTGAGGACTGCAATGCTGTGATTAAGAGAAACTGGATCCAGGTGGGTCGTTAGCAGAAATTACCTCCAAATCAGACATCCGTCTCTGAGCCGGAGCGAAATGATCCCGGTACAATCAGCTCTGCGCAAACACCTGCGATTTTTCTCCTGACGCTTGTTTGATGACAAAATCCTCGATTGCAATGCAACACACAAACAAGAAGAACGAGACGGCTGATTGCAGGTTTGGAATGAGACTACCTGATTGCGAGGGATTAATAAATGGATTGAGGAGGACGGGAGCGAGAGAAGAAGGTTTCACCCGAGTGTGTAAACCCAATTCTGGAATCAAGGGCAGGAAACGGAGAAGACACCAAGCGGGACAGAATCTAATTTCTAGCTGACAGGTGAACATCATGCGATAACAAGCCAATGTTTATTTAAACCAACCCAAAGCACAAGGAGAGCTGGAGAGTGTGATAGTTCTGTCCAGTTTACATCTGAGGAACCCTCTGATGATCTGGTGCACTGGTAGGAAACCAGGAGCAGGTAAGGAATTGACACAGCGAGGATCTGTGCGTCAGATATTGGGCGTTCCTTCTAAACAATCCCTACCTTCTGATGTCCTCACTACCTGTGATCTTATCAAACCTTCTGATGTCCTAATTACTTTCTGATCACAAATTTCCCGACGTCCTCATTACTTTCTGGTTTTAACAAAACTTCTAAAGTCTTCACTAACTTCTGACCTCAACAAGCCTTCTGATGTCCTCACTATCTTCCGCCAAACAAGCCTTATGACGTCCACTTCCTTCCACCAAATTGCCTTCGACCAAACCGCCTCATCCCTCTCCTTCCATCAAACCATTTTGCCTGTCTTTTTCCACAAAACTGCCTCATCTCCCCCCATCCACCAAACTGCCTTATTTCCCTATTTCCACCAAACTGCCTTATTTCCCTATTTCCACCAAACTGCCTCATCCCCCTATTTTCACCAAACTGCCTCATCCCCCTATTTCCACCAAACTGCCTCATCTCCCCTATTTCCACCAAACTGCCTCATCTCCCTTCATCCACCAAACTGCCTCATCTCCCTTTATCCACCAAACTGCCTCATCTCCCCCATCCACCAAACTGCCTCATCTCCCCTATCCACCAAACTGCCTCATCTCCCTTCATCCACCAAACTGCCTCATCTCCCTTTATCCACCAAACTGCCTCGTCCCCCTCCATCCACCAAACTGCCTCGTCCCCCTCCATCCACCAAACTGCCTCATCTCCCCCATCCACCAAACTGCCTCATCCCCCTATTTTCACCAAACTGCCTCATCTCCCTATTTCCACCAAACTGCCTCATCTCCCTTCATCCACCAAACTGCCTCATCTCCCTTTATCCACCAAACTGCCTCATCTCCCCCATCCACCAAACTGCCTCATCTCCCCCATCCACCAAACTGCCTCATCTCCCTTCATCCACCAAACTGCCTCATCTCCCCCATTCACCAAACTGCCGCATCTCCCTTCATCCAACAAACTGCCTCAGTTCCCTATTTCCACCAAACTGCCTCGTCCCCCTCCATCCACCAAACTGTCTCATCTCCCACCTCCACCAAACTGCCTCATCCCTTTATTTCCACCAAACTGCCTCATCTCCCCCATCCACCAAACTGCCTCATCTCCCCTATCCACCAAACTGCCTCGTCCCCCTCCATCCACCAAACTTCCTAGTTTTTTAATTAATCCTCATTTGTCTCAAGTATCCACGATCTTCACTTCTTCCCACTTCAATGTAAGCAGTGGGGGTTCTGCTAATTTACTCATGTTTAGCTAAGTATGTTGAAGGCTGTTCTTCCTGAGAAGATCTCTCTCTCTCTCTCTCTCTCTCTCTCGCGCTCTCTCTCTCTCACACACACACACACAATCAACCATCAATCTATAGTGCTATATTATGATTGTGTTATTTCCTCTAGACCAGGATGGATGGTGCAGTATGGCAGAGGGAGCAATCCCACACACACACACACACACACACACACACACACACACACACACACACACACACACGGCTAAAGTGATTTTCACTCAAGTGCTTCAATCAGGCCCCTCAAAGCTTTAGCACTGCACTGGTCCACCCTAATCACTTTTCCACAGCAGCCTGTGAAGTATTTATTGCAGCCTTTACAGGAGAACATGTGGTCCATCAGCACCAATCTCAGACCTCAGAACCTTCAGCGGTTCTCCGAACAGTAGACGAGGTGCAGCACATGGAACAGAGGTCACATTAAAGGTACAGCAGTTTTGTTTTTATCAATTCATTGATTGATTGCTTGTCTCTATAAACGATCAATGCAAAGGAGATTAGCTACCCATAGGTGGGGCCGGTGTCAACCTTCTGACTTCACTACTGTCTGACCTTATCAAACCATCTGACATCCTCACTACCTTCTGATCTCAACAAGCTTTCTGAGGTCCTCAATACCTTCTGACTTTATCAAACCTGCTGATATCCTCATTACCTTTTGCTTAGCAAACCTTCTGATGTCATCATTCCCTTCTGATCTCAACAAACCTTGAGTGGACTCCAACCTTCAAAAGAATTCGAAGTGACTGTGCTGATCTGATGTCAGCTGCTCTCAAACTGTGCGTGGACTCCAAACTAGCTTAATTTAGAGCGGACTAGCTACCTAGAGGTGGAGCCAGATGCTAGCTCCGCCTCCATATTGCCTCAATTTTTGCATATTATACTAAACCAATCATAAACAACACATCCCTTCTAGGACATCCCAGACTAAGCAGAAGCTCGATCCTCAAATTATTAACACCCACACTAGATCTCTAGAGGGTGTGATGGCTTCAATCTCTGGAAGTTCAAATTATGGAAGTCGAGGATCAGTGGTTTGGACAATGAACTTCTGATCTGAAGTGCTTGAGGGCAAATCCAGGCACCACCAAGCCGCTACTCCTGGGTTAGGCACAGCCCTTCGCTCTCAACTGCTCAGTTGAGTGGGAATGTTATGGGTTCAGATCCCAGCACCACCAAGCTGCCACTGCTGGACCTCTGAGAAAGAGCATAAACGTAAATAAACAGTTGCTATAGTGCTACAATGAAATCGCGCGTGACGTGAGAAACCGCTGTACGGATTAACGCTATGACGTTTGACTCCATTCTGGCTTTGTGAAAAAGATCTCAGCGTGATGAGTGCTGCTAGGTTTCTGCTATGAGCTCCGGATGAAGCTAATCTTACACCTACATGGTGGCGGTGATGCAATATCAATCAACAAAACGGATTTCTAGATTTCTAGTCTGGCGATGTGATCAGGGTCAGACGCAAACATTTCCCATCACTGCTTTATCATCAGAGGATCTTCTCCACTTGATCTAGGCATGGACCTCTAGTGGGGAATCTCAGATAGGTGTTACAACATACTGTAGACACGTATCCATTTTCAGCTCGGATTATTACTGCATTTTTGTATTATTCTGATGTGTGTGTGTGTGTGTGTGTGTGTGTGTGTGTGTGTGTGTGTGTGTGTGTGTGTGTGTGTGCGTGTGTGTGTGTGAGACTATAATCTATAGGTAGCTTTCAGGTAGACCTCCAGGTACCTCCAATAACAAACAAACTGCCCTGTATGTTTACAGTAAACATGTTTGACCTCAATAATCATTCAGTGGTCGGAAGAGCTGCAGATTGGGGTTGGGGGGGGGGGGGGGAGGGGGGTGCGGTGGGGGGGGGGGGGGGGGGGTGTTGTAGGGCACGTGAGGAGAAGGAAAAAAACAATTACAAAAAAACATTGCACAAGCATGTAATCCTGAGCAGGTGGTGATGATGATGATGATGATGATGATGATGATGATGATGATGCATGGTTATTAGTGCTGACTGATCAGATGTGAGATGTTTATCTCTGGAGCAGGAGGATGATGGATAAATAATGAATGGATTGATGGATAGATAAACAAACAAACAAACAAATAAACACGTAGAGAGATAAATATGTATTTGTTTTTGAATAAATAAATCGTTTCCAATGCCAGTGCGCGAGGAAGAACATGAGACGGAAACGTGTTACTGGTTTCCTCCTGCTCATAAAACCCCTGGAACGCCGCCGCCGACGTGGAGCTGCGAGAACAAGGAGACGTGAACAAGGACACTTCCGGCTGTACCTGAGCGCCGGTAATCAGATGCTGGGAGTAATGCAGCAAAGGACGGGAGTAATGCAGCCACACACACACACACACACACACACACACACACACACACACACTAACCAGCACAGCAATATGGAAAGGAAAACCAAGAGCGGAGATCTTACCTCCAGTCCTCCTCGTTCTCCTCCGTATCCGTGCTCTCTCTCTCTCTCTCTCTCTCTCTCTCTCTCTCTCTCTCTCTCTCGCTCTATTTCTCCAAAGCGGATTATTACAATGGGATATAAACCACTCTGTCCTTCACGCGCTCCTTCACGCGCTCCTCCACTCCACTTAGTCCCGGACACGCAGTTGGCGCTTCCCCGTACGCTTGGAAACACACACGCCAAGCGCCGAGCCAGGAGGAGGAGAACATCTAAACACCTCCTCCACCACCTCTCACACATTCACATATACATACACCCTCTCTCTCTCTCTCTCTCTCTCTCTCTCTCTCTCTCTGACTGCGCGTAATAGGCGGGGCCTCATGCATTATTCATGCACAATTCATGTATTATTCGTGTATTATTCATGAAGAGGCGGGGTTACAGGATAGTATTACAAAACGTGTAATAATTTTTTATTGGCTCCCCCGTAAAGTCCTGAATTTACACACAGTGTGTGCTGTTGTTCAATACTAAGCTAGTAGGCGGAGCCTAATTTATTATTTCTACATGAGCGGCCCATTTTCTCTCTCTCTCTCTCTCTCTCTCTCTCTCTCTCTCTGACTGCGCGTAATAGGCGGGGCCTCATTCATTATTCATGCACAATTCATGTATTATTCGTGTATTATTCATGAAGAGGCGGGGTTACAGGATAGTATTACAAAATGTGTAATAATCTTTGATTGGCTCACCCGTAAAGTCTTGTATTTACACACGGTGTGTGCTGTTGTTCAATACTAAGCTAGTAGGCGGTGCCTAATTTATTATTTCTACATGAGCGGCCCATTTTGATGAGAAATGTTTTGATTGGCTCGTTCCTAAATCCTCACATAGGGATTCTACTGTTTAAAGCACGTAGGCGGGGCTTACTCCAAATCTTTAAAATAAACCCATTCTTCTATGTAGACTTTAATACACAGCTGAATGCTTTTATATAAGAAGGTTTTTAATTGTTTATTCTTTTTTTTTTTGTAATAATATTAAGCCAATAAAGTACATGGGTGCAATAGGCGGGGTTTGGTATAATATTAATAGGCGGAACCTTTGTTTATTAATACTTTAAATAAAATTGTTATAATTAAATAATTACGTTATACCCATCAAACCTCGTTTAAAATCTTTTAGCGATTATTGATCGTTAAATAATGATTATTATGCGGCTTATTGTGTAGTAGTCGTGGCTTGAAAAATTAAAGCGTTAATATGTATTTGAGATCTAACATGAATTAATGATGAGTTTATGAAAGCTGATGTAGAAATGTATGTTTAGAAAGAATATTTAATAATTATTAAATTAGTGTATTAGCGTATTGTATATTGGGCAAAGCTTAGTTTAAAAAAGCTACTTATTGAATTTTTACAATAAAATAATAAAATAAATGAATTATTTATTCATGAGAATTTTCACGTCAATTGGTTTATCTTATGATGTTATGATAAAATACATTTCTTATGAATGCTGTTAGGCATTAAAGCTACACAATGTCATTATATATGATAGTTACAAGGTATTAATATATTATTAAACTGTATTATAATATTGTGGGTGGGGCTTAAAAACGATTAAAGGAATTTCCTGTTTATGAATATCGATTATTCACATTCATATTTATTTTGGAGATTTGCTTATTTTTTTAGGCTTATTTTAATAAATGTGAATTCTCATGAATATTTTATTGGTAGAACGTTTAAAATTAATAAACAAACAAACAAACAAACAAACAAACAAACAGCCAGGAAAACCAGCCAGTTAAAACAATTGAATAGTGATGATAATAATAATAATAATTTTTATATATGTTTTATATTAAAATGTTTTAAAAGAAGTGGGTGTGGTTTACTGAGGTTTATGGATGTGGTGAGGGAAGACATGCAGGTAGTAAAGAGGCAGATTTAGAGGACAGGGGGGGTATGGAGACGGATGATCTGCTGTGGCGCCCCCTAATGGGAGCAGCCGTAAGAAGACGAAGAAAAAGGGTGTGGTTTGCTGAAATAATAGGAAAACATACTGTATATGAGTAAAGTAAGGCATTATAATAATCGGCTCATGAAAGCTGCTACAAAAAAGTAAAATATAACACTCATTAAATCTATATAATACAAATACTGCATATTGTTTATGGATACAGTGGACGGGACTTACTGAAGTCTAAATAAGCAGATTTCCTATTTATGATTGCTGTTATATTTACTGAGTTGTTATAATCAATGTGAGGAACGACAGAGATCTTGAATAAATATAGCTAATGTATATAAACTATATATCAAAGTTTCATTGACATCAATTTAAAAGCAAATTATTAGGCAGGGAAGCTCAGTGGTTAAAGCATTGTGTTATTAATTAGAAAGTCAGGGTTTAAGCCTGAATAAAATTAAATAATACAATACAAAAATACAAAAAATAATACAAATGTGTCAAAAAAAAAAAGAAAAGAAAAGAAACAATAATAAAATAAACTCTTGGGCCCCTGAGCAAGGCCCTCAAACCTCCTCACTCCAGGAGGGAGCTGCATCATGACTAACCCTGTGCTGGTACATGTGAAGAAATAAACAAACAGACTGTCTGTCTGTCTGTCTGTCTGTCTGTCTGCCTGTCTGTCTGTCTGTCTGTCTGTCTGTCTGTCTGTCTGTCTGTCTGTCTGTCTAATCCAAACTCAGTTCCAATGATGTTAATAATGAACCAATAACACGTGGTAACAGTGTTTAAGGCATTACATTTTGGATCCGAAAATCATGAGTTCAAATCCCAACCACACCAAAAAGCACCAAACTCTTGGGCCCCTGAGCAAGGCCCTCAAACCTCCTCACTCCAGGAGGAAGCTGCATCATGACTAACCCTGTGCTGGTGCATGTGAAGAAAGATTTTTCCTGTGCTTTAATGTATATGTATAAATAAAGGCTGTTACTATTTAGGAGAATATATCGAGTTGCTATAATGAAATGATATTATATAATGAAATGCATGTAACTGTTTTGATGGTAAATTACAGAAAGGTTTACGACATTCAATTCAATTGTTAGAAGATACACTAATTACAACTTTTCTGGTCATATGGCTGGAAATTCCTCTAAAACCCCATGAAGCCTGTTTTGCTCATGTTTGTCAGCTCCCTCAGTGCTCCCCTGATGCTTCACACATGGAATATTACTAACCTGAATTACATCATGACTTATAGAGTGAAATGAAATAAGTTATAACTGTCACTCAGAGCCAGTGGCTTGGGGAGCGAGTTATAACTCTACAGTAGGTGCCGGTTTCGGTTTGGTGAGGACGTTTTATAGCAAGACGACAAGCACTTTTTACCTGACAATATGAGCAGATTCCTCTTTCTCTACAGACAGAAAAATGTAAACATCTGCTGAAGCATTTAGCCGAAGCTTGTTTTTTGTTTGGAGCCGAACGCTATCTAGTTTTGTCAAGGTGACGATAACAATCTCCAAATTGATAACCAAGCAAACCGGGCTTCATCTCTGAGACATGTACGCTCTATACAAGAATTCAGGATAGCAGATGGCAGGAAATTCCCAGATACAAGCGTTCAGATGGAAAAAGGATCCACGGCTAATCCAGAAGGCATCTCTCCGGACAATAACAAGGCTGGAAAATTCTAAAAATAGGCCTGGGGGAGCTTCAAAATGCTGTACAGAGGTGTACAAAAGAGGTTCGATGCCGACATACCTGAGAGGGTTCCTCATATCCGCGTTCTAACTGGTTTTACAGAAAAGTGTCTAAACAGGTTTCGGGATTTAAAGTAATCAGAACTATTATTTTCCTTAAAAGCTTTACAACTGCAATAAACTCCACAAAATATAATATTTAAGATGATTCTAAGCATATTTTACAAATTAGTTTCAGTTTGAGTCTAGTTACAAAGATATAAAAAAATGTGCTACATACACAATTTAATCAGGAACTGTTAACATTTAAAGTTAAGTAGGGCATTTCAGCTGTGAGTCCCAAAATGTGGGCTGGGTGGGCAGGGAGGGGCGAACCAGACATGGTCTCAGATAAATGTTTGTAGGAATCTATTCATTCATAATATTTCCATTCAATTTAAATTATAAACTCATGAGACATGTGGCTTTTAACCCAGTACTTTTCTGGATTGTTCCAGGACTCATTTAATGTATTTATATATAAAGAAAATATATATTTTTTTAATTTAGGAAATTTATATTCATCTATAACTTTCTATAGAATCTTTTTGAGCAATATCAATTTTGAATAATGGACAGTAAAGTTCAAAATGTCTTCTTTTTTAAATATATTTAAATTCTGTACGTACGTTTTATCAGGAACTGTTAACATTTAAATTTAGGTAGAGCATTTCAGTCCCAAAAGCTGTGGCGAAGGCTAACAAGTTAAACACTACCTTCAAGCCAACTAGACTCGTGCATCACCTCTCGATCGAGGAGTCTAACCAGAGCCTAAGGCTACGTCTACACTAATCCGGATACATTTGAAAACAGGTCCAGATTTTTGTTTACAATCGTTTCCAAAAAATGGCTCATCCACACTGAAACATCTGCAAATGCTCACGTCTCTGTACTGCACATGAGTAAATCGTAAGACGCTTTGACCTGTGTCATTTCCTCTTATTGTTTATTTACTTTCCGGCTCTTTTTACGATGTCCGTAAGACGTTAAAGCGGCAATTTCAAATGATTCCACTTCGGAGAGGGTTTTCAAAAAGCAGATAGCATCTCAGTGTGGACAGAAAGCCAACATGGAGAGAGAAATATGAGACGGTTTACTATCCTTGCTATGCTACAGTAGCTTCCTGAAGGTCTCAACGATCTCAACTAATTCTTTCCAAGCTTTACTTCATAACTCGGTTTCTTTACACCTGAAGATTAAAATTGTGTTTGTTTTTTATTTCATCTCACACTGAGCTCCAATTTACTCTTCTAATGAGCTTCACTCTTCAGAGAAGATCTTTCAGTAGATTCTTTGGATATTTTTGTGAGATTCATTTAGCAACAAGGGTGTTAGTAGAGTCAGGTAGTACAGGATGGAGGTGAGGGGAGGAGGTCTTAGGTGCAGTCAGCATAAACAATCCATCATAAAGGTGTTCAATACGGCTGGAGCTCTATAGCAGTAGATCTTCCACTACTTCCAACTAATAGAACGCATATTTTTATAGAACGCTTTGTGCACAGGGGCATTTCCATGCTGGAACAGGTTTGGGTCTCCTATTTTAAGCTCCACCCATTTGCCCTCCACCTTAGCCCTTGTTAATTAAGATACATGTAAAATAAACCCTGAGAGACAAATCTTCCATTACCATCGGTGAAAAGGAGCCAGATTTCTCTGTAGCTTCACTGCGACCCCTTAACTCACGTTTGAGTCTTGAAGTGAGGCGTGATGGATGAGCCCGTCTCCTAGAACATTTTCAGACGTCAATAAAAGCCAAGCTAAGCATCGAAATCCGATCTCTCTCACGCTCAGGCTCAGCGTATCAGTTGCGTGTTGCACAGTGTTCGCTGTGTACTGCTGTGTTCACACTGTAAATGAATAAACAGAGATTTTCAGTCGATATACGCTATTAACCTCACAACGTCTGCCATTTTTTTGGCCCACTTTGATTCTGGGTCCCGTGAGCCCCAGCAGTGCAACGGTGCAATAATCGAAATTGGATTTCTTCTCACATGGCTGCGCATCAAACTCCTCCGCCCTCAGCAAGGTCTATCTGTTAATCTACCCAAGGCCGAGTCTGTCATCAGGCCACGGCCAGAGAAAACCGAGGAACACGCAACCTCCTCGATTTCGGTCTCGAGGGGTCCTGAGGAAACACAAGGGATTGTAGTGCTAGCGACTCTAATTAGCCTATTGGCAGAGTTTCTTCAGATCACGCTAAGTAAATATCACACTGTGGGGTAAATCGAAGTGGGATTTCCATTTAGATTTGGTGGAACAAAAAAAAAATCAAGGCAAGTCTGGACTGCTTAAGGGTCCTTACAACAAAGAGCTAAGTTCTTTAAAAGAAACAAAGAACTCTTTGAGGAACCTGTTTAAATCTGCACTCAAAACAGGCAAGATCTCCTCAGAAGTTTTATACAGAAATCTGGCCCAAGCCGGTCATTTCATTTATGGTAACATTTTCAACCAACCTGAGATTCGAAGTGATTTGAAGGAGCATTTTGGGGGCCCAAGCACCCAGACTTGGTCAACCACATATTTATAGATATTCACAGAGGTGCTACAGCTTTTGCTAAATCAATCATTCATGCTTGATGATGGTTGAAAGGTCACATGGTCAGCAGGGTGTCATGCTGACGTGAGCCACAACTAGAAAAGATTGAGGAAATTTGGATGCGTCTGAGTAACTGGTAGTTAAGAGAGCTAGAGCTATAGCAGCGTTGGTAATTTGGTTAGAATGCTTGTTAGATCTCCTGCAATCATTGTGACGAATTTAACAACATTTTACCAGACTGGTCTATGGACTGCCAAAGACATCCTAGACTAAGACCTTGAACAAAAACAAAAACAGGAACAAGAACAAGAACAGGAACAAGAACGGGACCAGGACCAGAACCAGGACCAAGAACAAGAACATGACTAAGACCAAGAACAAGAACAAGAACATAAACAAGAACAAGAACAGGACCAGGACCAGGACCAGGACCAGGACCAAGAACAAGAACATGACTAAGACTAAGATACCAAGATGGCGCCGGTGAGATCGGCTGCCGTCACGACTGCTCCGGCTACGATTTTTCTTTTTTGTTTATTTTGTTACCAAGAACATGACTAAGACCAGGAACATGAACATGAACATGAACATGAACAAAAACAAGAACATGGACAAGAACAAGAACAAGAACATGACTAAGACCAAGAACAAGAACAAGAACATAAACAAGAACAGGACCAGGACCAGGACCAGGACCAAGAACAAGAACATGACTAAGACTAAGACCAAGAACAAGAACAAGAACATGAACAAGAACATGAACAAGAACAAGAACAGGACCAGGACCAAGACCAAGACCAAGACCAAGACCAAGAACATGACTAAGACCAGGAACATGAACATGAACATGAACATGAACAAAAACAAGAACATGGACATGGACAAGAACAAGAACAAGAACATGACTAAGACCAGGAACATGAACATGAACATGAACATGAACAAAAACAAGAACATGGACAAGAACAAGAACAAGAACATGACTAAGACCAGGAACATGAACATGAACATGAACATGAACAAAAACAAGAACATGGACAAGAACAAGAACAAGAACATGACTAAAGACCAAGACCAAGACCAAGACCAAGACCAAGACCAAGACCAAGACCAAGACCAAGACCAAGACCAAGACCAAGACCAAGACCAAGACCAAGACCAAGACCAAGACCAAGACCAAGACCAAGACCAAGACCAAGACCAAGACCAAGACCAAGACCAAGACCAAGACCAAGACCAAGACCAAGACCAAGACCAAGACCAAGACCAAGACCAAGAACAAGAACAAGAACAAGAACATGAACATGAACATGAACAAGAACAAGAACAAGAACAGGACCAGGACCAAGACCAAGACCAAGAACATGACTAAGACCAGGAACATGAACATGAACATGAACATAAACAAAAACAAGAACATGGACAAGAACAAGAACAAGAACATGACTAAGACCAGGAACAAGATCAAAAAACATAAACAAGAACATAAACATGAACATGAACATGAATATGAACATGAACATGAACAAGAACAGGACCAGGACCACAACCAGGACCAAGATCAAGAACAAGAACAGTTTAAATGGATCTTTGGGGTTTGTATAATAATAATGCATTTAGAAAGAGAGTCTGGTGAAGGACCAGATGTTTGTTGCTGCATCACTCTACACCACAAAAATTACATTTATCTTAAAATTGCTAAAAAAAAATTGTGTATTTTATTTTGGATTTTCTACCCTACTTCTTTAGTGTGTGTGTGTGTGTGTGTGTGTGTGTGTGTGTGTGTGTGTGTGTGTGTGTGTGTGTGTGTGTGTGTGTGAGAGAGAGAGCAGAAGAAAGCGATCGATACAACCAGTCGTGAGACAACCAGTGAACCTGGTGCCTCCCAGTGAGCCTGCAGGTTTAATCTGCTACACTGAGCCGTGATGTTCTGTGGCGTCTCAGGGCAATAAAGAGATCAATATCAGATCGATAACATCATCGAGTGCAGGACGGACGTATCGACGTGTCTGATCTCTGAAGCCTAGAGAGATCTCTTCAGAAGCCTTGAGGGTGAGAATTTCCAGGATCCGGATTCGATTAGGTTTGAATTGTGAATGTCACGATGAAATTACGGGAGCAGTGTGGCGTTCAGGAGCGAGCAGGACTTGAGATCTGGCCTTCAACAAGAGCAGATAGTCTCCAGTTTCAGTTTTCATCACACCCACGTTCCCTTCATGATGGTGATGAGCTCATTCAGGATGCGTGTCTGGCAGAAGAACATCAACTCAAAAGCAGTGATCGAACCCCAATCTCACTGATGTAGAGGAGAGTGCAGAGCCGGGGCACGTCCTACCTGACCCTGAACCCTGCTCAGATGTTAGCCGTGCTTGGGTATATATATCTCAGACTCGTTTGATCTGGATCTGTGCGTAGATTCAGTTGTATGCGTGAAACGTCGATGGAGTTTCCATGAAGGATAATGTGGAGTTCTTAATACATTTAGAGTTACATTAAACATTTGTGGTGTAAAGTGATTTGATGTTTTCACCAAAAACATGTGGATTGCTATCTGATGGACTTTTCACCTGGCCTTTCCAGGTTCTCCCTCAAACTGTTCCCACCAAGTTGGAGGCATACAGATGTATTGGAGATCTTTGGATGCAGGAGCATGAAATTTTACCTCCACTTAAAGTAGAAGACCCAAACCCAGCTCCACGAAGATCTGCTTCCTATGGGTTGGAGTGGATCCCATGGGTTGGATCTTCTTCTATAGCACTATAAACCCTATTGAACAAAATGCCACTGTTCGGATCTTCTCAGCGTTCCATTGAGTTGAGAACAGTTTTAGGTAACGCATACACACACACACACACACACACACTCACACACAGAAAGATTGGCCTTTCCCTCTGTTCCGCACCACCATCAAGAACATTAACACAACCTATAAATAGCGTCTTCATTTTTGGCCTTTTTTAGTAAAAGTGTTGAAGGAAAAAAAAAATTGCTGAGGGAAGATCAGTGCACACACACACACACACACACACACACACACACACACACACACACCGTACATGGACATGTTTAAGGGATTAAATCACTCTAAATTTCTAAGCAGACGAGGGCAAGAGCAGAAACACAACTCATAAACTCCTGATCACCTGCTGTAGGACGACATGATACGACCCGGACTTACATCTTTACACCTTTATATACACACACACACATCATACACACATCATACACACTTAATACACACATCATACACACTTAATACACACATCATACACACATCATACACACATCATACACACTTAATACACACATCATAAACACTTAATAAACACATAATACACACATCATACACACATCATACACACATCACACACACATCATAAACACTTAATACACACATCATAAACACTTAATACACACATCATACACACATCATACACACATCATACACACATCATACACACTTAATACACACATCATACACACTTAATACACACTTAATACACACATCATACACACATCATACACACGTCATACACACATCGTACACACATAATACACACTCAATACACACTTAATACACACTTAATACACACATCATACACACTTAATACACATCATACACACTTAATTCACACATCATACACACATCATACACACTTAATACACACATCATACACACATCATACACACGTCATACACACATCGTACACACATCATATACACATCATACACACTTAATACACACGTCATACACACTTAATACACACTTAATACACACATCATACACACATCATACACACTTAATACACACACATTATACAAACTTCATACACACATTATACACACTTCATACACACTTACTACACACACAATACCCACTTTATACACGCACATTATACACACTTCATACAAACATCATACAAACTTCATACACACATCATACACACCTTATTCATACTTCACACACATCATACACACATCATACAAACTTTATACACACTTTATATACACTTCATACACACTTCATACACACTTCATACACACATCATACACATTATATACACTTTATAAACACTTCATACGCACTTCATACACACTTCATACGCACTTCATACACACTTGATACACACTTTATACTCACTTCATACACACAGTATATACACATCATACACACTTCATACGCACATCATACTCACTTCATACACATAGTATATACACTTCATATACAATTCATACACACGTCATACACACTTAATTCACACTTAATACACACATCATACACACATCATACACACGTCATACACACTTCATACACACACATTATACAAACTTCATACACACATTATACACACTTCATACACACTTCATACACACATCCTACACACTTACTACACACACAATACCCACTTTATACACGCACATTATACACACTTCATACAAACATCATACAAACTTCATATACACATTATACACACTTCATAAACACATTATACACACTTCATACACACATCATACACACCTTATTCATACTTCACACACTTCATACGCACTTCATACACACTTCATACGCACTTCATACACACTTGATACACACGTCATACTCACTTCATACACACAGTATATACACATCATACACACTTCATACACACATCATACTCACTTCATTACACATAGTATATACACTTTATATACAATTCATACACACTTCATACGCACTTCATACACACATACCCACTTCATAAACACTTGATACACACATCATACACACATCATGCACATATTATACAGACTTCATACACACATACACTTATCATACACACTTCATACACACTTTATAGGCACATCATATACACTTCATGCACACTTTATACACACTTTAAACACACTTCATACATTTTCTGCTACTTCCTGTCTCTGATGTTTCACTGAATATTTATATTATTTACAAATCGTGGAAGAACAAAGGATGAGAGACTCCACAGGACCTAAAGCACCAAGCACGAAAAAAGAAAGAAAGAAAGAAAGAAAGAAAGAAAGAAAGAAAGAAAAAAAGAAAGAAAGAAAGAAAGAAAGAAAAGAAAAGAAATGGTTCCCATGATGCAAAGCGGCGAGCGGTTTTATATGTTAGAACTTTAATTAATCAGCATTTACAATCATTACTTCTTAAACAGAATCAAACATTCAAGTAAAAAATAAAACGACAAACAAAAACAATAAACAAAAACACCAACATAAACGACATCATGTTCTTTTAGCAAATTATTACATACACAACATCCGTCTTTCTGTCGACCCAAATATTTATTCCTTTATTTATATTCATATTTCTATATAATGCATGGATTCATCATAGAATCTGTGTTTTACACACACACACACACACACACACACACACACACACACACACACACACACACACAAGACACACACACACACACACACACACACAGACAAGATTCTGTTTTATACACTCACACACACACACACATACACACACACACACACACACACACACACCACACACACACACACACACACACACACACACACACACACACACACACACACACACAGTATGGCCAAAAGTATTGGGACACCTGCGTTTTCTATCTCGATGTGCTTCACAGACCCAAACCGGTTCAAGCAGGACACAAAGTGCACCACAGCCCTCATGCTAGAGCTCCAAACCCTACTGAACATAAAGACCTGCTCACCTCACCTTCAGTACCTGACTTTACTAACACCATTGTGGCTGAATGGATCTTACGCAAATCTCCACCAATCCTAGAGGAACATCTTCCCAGAAGAGTGAAGCTCATTATATATTCGGTCTAAACCTGGATACATATTCATCCATGTCTAATTCATATATATATATATATATATTCTATTATTCTTAACATTATTTTCCTACCTCATAGTTATACTTTTTATAGACTTTATATTTTTATTTTCTATTTTCCATGTTTACACGTGAGACAGTAGTAAAAGCATTTCCCCGCATGTCGTACTCTGTATGCATGTTTACGTGACAGGTTAAATTTGTGAATGGAAACTGAATGTGGAATGAGATGTTAAAGTGTTCAGGTGTCCACAAACTTTTGGCTTTACGGTGTATTTTAAAATGTTGATGCTTTAAGGCGTGAAGCTCAGACTTCATCGTTTCATCACGAGCAGCTCTATATACTGTTTATATACACATATTTGGGATCTCGTTCGTGTGCAGGACGGATGCGCAGGCGGGAAAAAGCAGATGTGTATTTACATGTACAGATGTGCAGAAGATGGAGTTCAGAGAGAAAACTGCAGTGTGTGAGTTTATAAGGAAACACTAGTGATGGCGTTAGAACACATTCCACCCACACAGGATCGGAAGAAGGCAATAAAGTCGTTAACAAATCAATAATTAATGAAGTCCGAGGGTGAAGTTCAGACCTCAAATCACACCAGCGCACAGAGATGGTCATGTGACCACTTGTTTTAGTGTAAAAAAATTAATAAATAATCCAGCACAAAAAAAAAGTTTAGATGTAAAAGAAGTTACAAGCAGGTCCATTATTCATCTGAAAAACAGATCAATCAAAATCTAAATCTCTCAATAAATCATCAAAAACAAATCAATCAGTTTCAAAAAGATCAATCAATTCATAATTTACTTCCTTTTTCATTTATTTTTAAATTTACTAGATGAAATAAAGAAGTAAATAGATGAATAGTTGTGTTATAATTGCTCATTATTTATTTATTTATTTATTTATTTATTTAACTCTTTTCGGTTTCAAAAATAAATTGAAAACCACATTCAAAATAAAACTATAATATTAAAACAAATATACAATAAAATGTACATTTTACAAGGAAAATGACTTTGTGCAAATCTCAATGTGAATAAAAAGAAAAGAGAAGTTATAAGAGTTTTGTTCTACTGATGTCCACGTTGGCACACGGCACTGATTCGGTTATAAAGCGTTTCTTCTTTATAATAAAAATACTTCTTATATATAAAAAAAATTCTGCAACTTGTTTTTTAGATACAAAAGAAAGGCGAGCGCAGGGTGAGCGTGTTAAAAACGTTTATCAGAAAGAGGAGTGACGTGTAGGAGAAGGTTCTGTTCCGGTCATAACGATTCGCTCCTGTAGGGGGCGGAACTCCGGGGTTTGAGATCGAGAACGTGAGCTGCAGGACTGGAGTGACGCAGCCACGTCGCAAAAAATTCACTGTAGCAAAAAAAAAAAAAAACCTAGTCTAACAAAAAATTCATAAATAAATACAATTTAAAATTTTGGTCTAACAATAAAAAAAATCTTATCTTATAGAAATAATCTAAAAAAGACAAATAAATCCAACAAAAAACTAATAAAAAACACCAAACTCCAAAAAAAAAAAAAAACTAAAAAAAAGTTTTTTTAAAAAGTTTTATTTTTTTTTTTTTTTTTTTTTGCGGGGTTTTTTTTTT
>MU592027.1:998435-1051827 GCA_024362625.1 Silurus asotus | reverse complement strand
GTTTTTTTTTTTTTTTGGAGTTTGGTGTTTTTCATTAGATTTTTATTTAAAAAAAAAAAATTTTTTTTTGTCTAACAAAAAATTTAATCTAATAAAAACTAATTAAGAAATACATTTTAAAAACTAACAAAAAAAACACTAAACTCCAAAAAGAAAAGAAAAAAAAAGACTAACAAAAAAAATTCACATAAATGGTAAAGTTCTTTTATAAAGATTTATATTTTTGTTCATTTTTTTGTAGTCAGGGTTTTTTTTTTTTTTTTTTGAGTTTGGTGTTTTTTGGTTTTTTTTATAAAAAAAAGTATTTTTTTTTTTTGTCTAACAAAAGATCTAAAATAATAAAAACTAATGAAAAACTAAATAAAAAAACTAACAAAAAGAAAATCCAAATTCCCCAAGAAACGAAATATGATTGGCTGCTGCCACAGTGATTGACAGGGCAGATAGAATAAGCCCCTCCCACCCACAGAGCACAGCTAACTTTGGGATTTAAATGTATAGATGATAAGATTATAAACGCTCCTGCGTCCAATCACAGTCAGTGTTCATATAATATTAGCACAGTCTCGGCTCCGGCAGGAAGAATCAACAGGATCACTGAAAAAAAAGAGATAGAGAAATCTGAAATCTATTAGAAAAGTGTGTGTGTGTGTGTGTGTGTGTGTGTGTGTGTGTGTGTGTGTGTGTGTGTGTGTGTGTCCACCAGGGGGTGCTCACCACTCTGTAGTCTGGAGCAAATGTCACCCCTTTAGCTGCTCTCTCCTGACAGCTGTTACTGCTGCCACTGACTGAGTTCTTCCTCATAATACCTGAGTGAGAGTGAGAGAGAGAGTGAGAGAGAGTGAGAGAGAGAGAGAGAGAGAGAGAGAGAGAGAGAGAGAGAGATTTTTAATTATTCTTAATTTTTTTCAGTTTGAAGAAAGTAAAAAAAGAAAGGTTAATAAATAAAGGGAATAAATGAAAGACATTCCCAGATGTTTAAAGTGAATCACTGCTCATCAGCTTTACATAAGAGAAGATCAAGACCCCAAACATGACAGAACTGATGGAGAATTTTGAGCAGTGTGTAATAAACATGTTCTGCAGTTACCTTCTTCTTCATCAACCTTCTAAACATTAACACAAGATCAACCACTTCACCTCCTTCTAGTTTGTGTTTCCTGGTGCCCCACAGTTCAGTCAGTTGTTTTTTACACCATGGTTATCTCTAGCTTTAGCACTGAAGATAAACATGGACATCCTATTAAATGATTTTCAGAAGCTCAGCAAGAGGAACATCAGTGTTCTTCTAGTATTGCAATGTGCTGGTCTGTAGCTAATATCCCATATATGATTCCTCACTGTAGATCTTCCACCTTTCAATGGGTCTCTTCTACAGGTCTCTTGTATCTTCAGCTTGCCTCTGGAGAAGAACCTGGGTCCAGAACTTCAGGACCATCTGGTGCTTCTGACATCAAGCTGTTCTTTGCCACAGGCTTCTAATTCTGGAATGGTCATGAAGAGTAGTCCTCCAGTGCTCTCTTGCCACCCCTCCTTCTTCAGAGAGACACAAAGCTGTGGGAAGGTCAGAAACTCGTTTATGCTCTGGACAGGATTATATTTTAGAAATCTTCTCGTTGAGGTCTCACTTTGATGGCAAGTTCTTCAGCTGTTATCCAGCTTTTTCTCAGGTGATGTAATTTGAGGAATCCCACCACCCTCAGTGCAGATGCGAGTCCTTCCAAGAATGTTCTACTGGTGGTGCTCGTGGTAGAGAAGATGTTGTGCTGCCACTCTGGATTGTATGTGGATTAATCCCTATCCTCCTTCTTGAACTGGGAGGTGAAAAACTGTAGCTCTCAGCCAGTGTTGTCCTGACCAAAAGAAGTCAACAAGGGTAGATGGTAGATCTAAAACCGTGATCTAACGCCACAGCATTGATGCTATGAGATTAATGATGATCAAAACTTTTTATCTGTAGGAAAGCTGAGGTAACGCTTATCTCCATTTAGCCACTTTAGCATGAACTTTCTCGATTAGTCCATCCAAGTTTTTCATCTTTAACTCATTTTTTCCAAGGTGTACTCCCAAACATTTTATTCCAGTTGTTGCCCACTGGATGTTTTCTGGAAGATCAGGTCGGTTTTCTATAAAACCGGACCACAGTGCTCATGTTTTTCGCCAGTATACTCTGGCTGATGAGGGTCTCTCGTAGGTTTTCAGAGCACTTTGTGTAGCCTGGAGGTCTTCCTTTGTCTTGATCATGACTGTGATGTCGTCTGCGTACGCTGATCACCAGTCCAGTCAGGTTTTTTCTTAACAGACATAACAAGGGTTCTATTGCAAGACTGCACAGCTGACCAGACATTAGACAGCCCTGTCTGATCTCTTTCTTCATCAGGATTGGTGTACTGAGTCCTCCTTCCACTTTAACCATGCAGGAAGCATCTGTGTAAAGGATTTTATTCCATTCGCCAAAGCCGCATCTTTCAAGGGTTTTTAATAAATTCTGATGGTCTTTACAATCTAAGGCTTTCTCCTGGTCGAGAGAGAGGAGACCTACATCGACCCTGTACACTCCAGACCGTATTCAGACCTCTTGGGTACACAGTATGACTGACTTCTGTGTAAAATGTCGAGAAAGTTCTAAAGTCTATTAGCCAGACATTTCGAAATGAGAAGTTGGTCTTCAGGTCTTGACTGAACAAAGATCTACTAATTTTTTTAACTATTAAAAATAAATCTCTGAGTATGACTGTCCTAAAGGTTTTGTAGAATGTGATAAATCCATCTGTCCCTGGTGCTCGTCCAGAAGAAAGCTGTTAAACATCCTCAAAGGTACGTTTTAAGTCCATGTTCATCATGCAGTCGTGGCATGTTGTTAAAAAGTTCATCTGAGCATTGTTTATCTGTAGGTTCCTCATTTTATAAGGCTGAGTAGAAGTCCAAGGCTAGTCTCCTCATCTCCACAGGGTCTGAGGTGATCGTTCCATCAGGGCCTTTTAAAGCATGAAGAACAGTGTTTGGTGCACTCTTTGTGTGTATGTGTGTGTGTGTGTGTGTGTGTGTGTGTGTGTGTGTGTGTGTTACCTGCAGAAGGCAGTAAATCGAGTCTCTGTAGACTGTTCCTGCGTGATGAAGGAAATCCTCCGCTCTTGGACAGACGTCTCTGGCGGCTCGACAACATTGCTGCTGGAGACACGATCCCTGGGGGAGGGACTTTCCCCATCCTCTCATACAGCTCCTCAATCTCTCGCTTCTGAGACGCCTGCAGAGCCTGAACCTCTCCCAGGTGTCTGATCCAGAGAGAGAGAGAGAGAGAGAGAGAGAGAGAGAGAGAGAGAGAGAGAGAGAGAGAGAGAGAGAGAGAAAGAGAGAGAGAGAGAGAGAAAATAACAATCCATTATTCATTACATTTTTTGCTAATTTGTTTTTTGTTTCTATTTTTTTTGCCCCTTGTTTATTTAATGTTTATTTTTCCATCCATCCATCCATCCATCCATCCATCCATCCATCCATTCATCCTCCCATTCATCTGTCCTTCTATCCGTCCATCGATCCAACCATTTATTCAATCATCCATCCATCCATCCATCCATCCATCCATTCATCCAGCCATCCAGCCATCTATCCACTGATTTATTCATCAATTAATCAATCAATCAATCTAGCTATCTATTAGTCCATCCGTCCCAACAGCTCTTTCTCTCCCTTTCTCAGAGCTCTCTTCTCACCTCTCTCGGAGTTCCTGGAGCTCCTCCCACATGTCATCGTTATCGCTCTCGGTCTCATCACTGCTAGCGTACGAGGCGCTGCGTGTGTAGCTAATCCATGGCTGACTCACACTTCCTATCACGATTCCTGCAGTCGTTCCATCCATGAGGTTCACACTGATCTTCCTCTGCCTCGTCCCGCCCTCCCTGCTCTCCTCTTCATCTCCGTCCTTCTCCGATTCATTTCTGTCCTTCTCCTCCTTCTCCTCCTCCTCAGTGTTCAGCTCTTTACTCTCATTGGTCGGTGTGTCCCCGCTCCAGCAGGGGGCGATGCTCGAGTCTAATGGTTTTTTAGGTGGTGACACGGAGATGGTGCTGAGGCTGACCTCTGATTCACCCTGATCCTCTGTGCTGCTCTCTGATTGGCTGTTTGTGGATGGAGTCGATGCTGAAGGAGGTGTTGGGGGTTGGGGACTGGGCGTTGTGGGCGTTGTGGGCGTGGTCTCGGCTGTGGTGGGAGTGACCTGGAAGCGGCCCACTGTGAGGAAGGGTTTCTGCTCTATAAACACAGAACAAGTTTCTGATGAAGCGGCTAATAATAAAAAAAATGTGAACACAACGTGCAGTTTAAATGAAAAGTTTGATTAAGAGAGAGAGAGAGAGAGAGAGAGAGAGAGAGAGAGAGAGAGAGAGAGAGAGAGAGAGAGAGGCAGACAGAAAGACAGACATTACATTTCCTCTGGAAAATGTACTGCACAGTGCTGACTGTGAACACTAGAGGGAAACCCCTCTAACCATTCTCTCTATTTACCTGTTCTCTCTCTCGCTAATTATTTCCAGTGACAATGAGGACAGGACTGTAATAACAAACCTGAGTGTGTGTGTGTGTGTGTGTGTGTGTGTGTGTGTGTGTGTGTGTGTGTGTGTGTGTGTGTGTGTGTGTCTTACCCTCTGAAATAGAAGACAGTTTTTCTTTAGCTACATCACGCACCATCTGAGAGGAGTTTCTGGGGCTTGGTGGAGATACCTACATGTGACACACACACACACACACACACACACACACACACACACACACACACACACACACACACAAATATGCACAACTGTAAATGGTATATAAGAGATCACACTCTAAACAGTAGGTATGTAGTGTTTTAGGGGTGAACAAAACAGGTTTAAGGACTGTGTGTGTGTGTGTGTGTGTGTGTGTGTGTGTGTGTGTGTGTGTGTGTGTGTGTGTGTGTGTGTGTGTGTGTGTGTGTGTGTGTGTGTGTGTATGTGAGTGTATGTGTGTGTGCTATGTCCAGGCTACTCACTGGGATCTGGGTTGTGGCTGAGCTGGAAGACTCAATGGATGGTGAAGAGCATGATGAAGATGATGAGGAGGAACTGCTTTCCACTTGCCCCTCCTGAGTGCTCCCTCCAGTCTGGCTGCTTGCCACTGCTGGTCCTATTGCATCTGGAGTAGTTGTGGTTGCACTCGGAGGCTGTGCTGGTGACTGGGCCTCTTGGTGCTGCTGAGGTGGAGCTTCGTTCTGACCCGCTGCAGGATGCTGGGCTCCAAACATGCCTGGGTAACTTGGCTGTGGTCCCAAAGAATTCATGTAAGCCTGGTGCAGGCCATTTGGCATGGAGTTTGGGGGTATAAATGACTGCGCCATGGTCATAGCCAGAGACAGAACGTTGGCAAAAGAGAAGAGCGGCTGCTGGGTATGGCCAAGCCAGATTCCTGCAGTCTGTGTGTTCGGAGGCATGGGGTGGCCACTAGGGGGTGGCAGAGAACTGCTCTCATGTGGACCCACATCACCTGCAGGGTGCTGTGGTGTGGGCGGGGTGGGATATGGGGCGAGACTGCAGCTGCTTGCGTTGTGGGGAAGAGGATTCGGAGCTGGGTTGAGTCTTGAGTCTGTAAGCGGAGTCTGGTTGACCATGTAGGGGTACGGATAGGGTGGATTAGGGATGTACTGGGGGTTGGGGTACTGAGGGGGCATGTTGGGGACTTGATTAGAAAGTAGTTGCAGGGCATCAGGATTTGGGTATTGGGGGTAATGGGGTGTAGGCTGAGCAAAAGACTGGGTCGAACCTGAGACATGAAAAGAAAACAAAAACAATTAATCAGTGAACAGATTCTGAAATCACAGAAATGGGGTTTTGGGGGTCACATCAAAAATTCCATGTTCCATAAAACACACCTTCTGTATGAGAAGTTGGACACTAAGGAAGGAGAAAACGATTTGAGGCAATTTTGCAAGGCAGAAGGACCGAGCTGGGAAAGAGATGCTGCAAGTTAGAGCGATAATGGATGGAGATGGAAATGTGTTGACTAGTGAGGAGAGTGTGTTGAGAAGATGGAGGGAGTATTTTGAGCAGCTGATGAATGAGGGAAATGAGAGAGAAGGAAGATGGTGTGGAGATGGTGAAACAGGAAGTGGATAGGATTAGTAAGGAGGAAGTGAGAGCAGCGAATAAGAGGATGAAGAGTGTAAAGTCAGTAGGACCAGATAACAGAAGCATGGAGATGTTTGGGAGAGATGCAGTGGAGTTTATAACCAGATTGTTTAACAAGATTTTAGAAGGTGAGAAGATGCCTGAGGAATGGAGAAGGAGTGTGCTGGTATTGATCCTTAAGAATAAGGGAGATTTGCAGACCTGCAGTAACTACAGGGAAATTAAGTTGATCAGTCACATCATGAAGTTATGGGAAAGAGTAGTGGAAGCCAGGCTGAGAGAAGAGGTGACCATCTGTAAACAACAGTATGGTTTCATGCTGAGGAAAAGCACCACAGATGCATTATTTGCTTTGAGAATGTTGATGGAGAAGTATAGAGAAGGACAGAAGGAGCTGCATTGTGTGTTTTGGATTTAGAGAAAGCGTACGACAGGGTGGAGAGAGGAGTTGTGGTATTGTATGAGGAAGTCTGGTGTGTCAGAGAAGTATGTGAGGGTGGTGCAGGACATGTATGAGGACAGTTCGACAGCAGTGAAGTGTGCAGTAGGAACGACAGACTGGTTCAAGGTGGAGGTTGGACTGCATCAAGGATTGGCTCTGAGCCCTTTTCTGTTTGCAGTGGTTATGGAAAGGTTGACAGACGAGGTCAGACAGGAGTCTCCGTGAACTATGATGTTTGTGGATGATACTGTGATTTGTGGTAAGAGTAGGGAGCAGGTGGAGAAGAGCCTGGAGAGGTGGAGGTACACGCTGGAGAGAGGGGGAATGTCTCTTGACTTGCAGTTAACAGTATCTGTAGGTAGGGCTGTAACATGTCCTAGGATCCCAGTAACATACCTAAACCCAGAGAATATCACTTCCAGGATTTTTTCTGCAGCATTCTAAACCGAGTTCCTTTTTAAGCGTGAGGACACAACGCTTATAAATAAAACCTGTAGAACCTTTATTTCAAACATGCGGAAAAAAGACTGCAAATGACTAACTGCCTGTGGGTCGGATTCATTTACACCCCCATGTTTGTGACCTGAAGCAAAAGCAGATCTCACTGCTGGTGCTAAATGGATCAGTGTAATTGGCTCCGCCCCTCTGTTTTACACACGTATAATAAAATGAACCCAAGCTGCAGAGTTAGTGAGAAAAAAACTCCCACAAGGAACATGCTCCAAACCTCATAACCCCCTGGAGATCCCACACCTAACATCACACTGGCCATTTTCATGTGCGTTATCCAGCTTACAGTCTCCATGGGGTCATATTTAAAATCATGGAATAAAATGGAAATGCACACACACACACACACACACACACACACACACACACACACACACACACACACACACACACACACACATATCTCTATTTATGTCTTCGACACCAATGAAATGCACCAAATTTATCACACACGTCACAGGTATCCATAAAAACGAGATGTTTTTCTTAGCGTGCTGCATTGATTTGTTGCCAGAGAAAAACAACACAGGTGTCATCTATCTCTCAAACCACACACACACACACACACACACACACACACACACACACACTCTCTGTGTTACTGACAAAGAAATAATTATTGTGCGTATTCTGCTGGAAGTGAACAGAGAAAGAGAAAGAGTAACAGGGAGAGAGAGAGAGAGAGAGAGAGAGAGAGAGAGAGAGAGAGAGCGAGAGAGAGAGAAAGAGAGAGAGAGAGATTTACTACACAAGAGACTAAAGAACCTGTGTACCTACATAGGTAATGATGCACCTTATTAACCTTAAAGCAGTTATAAACACTCGTTCTCTATCTTAAAGTCACAAAGACAAAGCGTAAGCTGAACGTTATACTGTAGCTTTCACTCTGACTGGTACAAAACTCTCACACTGGAGACTCCTTCCAGAAAAGAGTATAAATGTCTCGTTTTGGGGAACTCCACAATATCAGAGATCAGAACTTACACATGTTCATCAGTCTGTGCTCTGTGTCCTGATTGGTCAGATGATGTTGGATTAGAGCATGTGTTTGGTGCAGCACCATTATCAGAGAATCTTCTTTTTCATCACCTACATTTTATTCATATTAAACCAATCACATTGGTTCTAGATAGATAGATAGATAGATAGATAGATAGATAGATAGATAGATAGATAGATAGATAGATAGATAGACGTACCTGATGTATGGAAAGACTGAGAGCGAAGGGGACGGACAGGTGGTCCTACATCAGAGTCCAGGTTAAAGTCTCTGCTCAGCCCTGAAGAGGAGCCATGGGTCACCTGACCTGCATTTGCAGCTGAATAATCTGTGATGCATACACAAACACACACACACAAGCTGAAAACACCAAAATGGAACCAAAACAGGGAGATGGACAGATGAGCAGACAGGCACATGGGCAGAGAGATGGACAGATGTACAGACAGATGGACAGACGGGCAGACAGTGATAGTTTGTCCATATGAACAGAGACATAGACATCCAGAGAGAAGATTAATATAATGTTAGTGCCGATACCTGAGGTGTGGAAAGACTGTGAGCGGTGCGGACGCAAGGGCAAAGCCCCCTCGGGATCAAGGTAATAGTCTCCGCCCAGTCTGGGGGAGAGGCCATGAGATATCTGACCCACGTTTGCAGCTAAGAATTCTGTGTGATACTCACACGCTGTTGAATAATATCAGTATGACAGAGATTTTATTTAAAAATTAAAAATAAGGACAGAGAGAACAAACACAGCCGGACAGACAGATGGACACAGACAGACAGATAGACACAGACAGACAGACAGACTGATGGAATGAGGGTTAATAAAGCGTTAGTAGATACCTGAAGTGTGGAAAGACTGGGAACGAAGTGGACGCACAGGAACAGCTGCACCAGGATCGAGGTAATAGTCTCCACCCAGACTGGGGGCGGAGCCTTGCATTACCTGACCTGCAGCATAATCTGAGTGTAACAGCACATGCACAAGTCATTAAAACTGAACATGAGTTGGGGGTTAGTGAGAAAAGATTTACACACAGTTGAACACAACTAAGTGCATGAAACCAGATAGATTTAGTGTCACTGTTACCATGACAACAGCAAGTCATAATGAAAGGAGGCGCTAATGTAAGTCACGGTAGAGTCACAACATTCTCCTTGGAAAATGCTTCTTCACGCCTCAAATTGTAAAAATGTAATGACTCGCGTGTGGGTGTGGCCTGGCCGCCATGTTTCTTAGTTTTGATAAGAAACTGTATTATATGCGTACTAAAACTAACGAGTGAGGAATAATGAAATGCGGCGTTACCTGGGAGGGAGGAGGACGAGTGTGTGCGGGCCAACCCCTGAGTGTGCAGGTTCGGCTGAAAAAAAATAAGAAAAAATCAAATGAAATCGGTGTCAAACATATCGTATAAATCTAGAACCAATCTAGAAAACGACTTGTGGAACCTTCATGAGACAAACTCTCATATTTTCTCATGTTCTCTCATGATATATATAGCAGTGGTGCTCCTTCAGAGAAGGTCTTGCTGGCCAACATTTTGTTAAATTGTCAATGAATATGTATCAACTTATTTCCAATAATTCCTATTCCCTTCATTTTCTTCAAGGAGCAGCGCCACCAAGTGTGAGTTCAAGTTCGAGTTCCTATCAGCCGTCACATAACGTGTTGCCGGGGTCAAAGATCTCCAACGTAAGCCCTTCAGGATCAGCACTGCGAGCGCATGTAAAGTGAAATCCATGTTGCTTTAACCAATCAGACTGTGAGTTTCTGACTCCAAGGCGTCTAGCAGGCGTACGATAATGTCAGAATCTTTACGTCCTTTGATTGGACGGTCAGAGCGTGCGTTAGTCCGAGCTCACAACCTCCATCCAATAGCTGTTTTTCCATTTCACAACGACTGACAGAGGAGAAGAAATCGATTTGGTCGCAGGACATTTACAAGATGAACTTTTCAAAGAGGTGAATATCGGTGCTTCTGCTGGAGATGATGTATGTGGAGGTGCGGCTGTGGCTCCAGTGAAAGGAGACGTGTTAAATTGTGATCATTGGGTTTCTTGCTTATTTATTCTCACTGTATGAGATTCCTGTACTGCACTTCTCTATAATACTGATGTTCCTACAGATGTGGTGTCATAATGAAGCTATTAAGAGGTGGATTGATTTAAACAGGACACCACTGAAATACACACTGTACACTGTTCCCAATTTGCTGTTATAATATAATATTACGAGCTCCACTCTTCTGGGAAGATGTTCAACTAAATTTTGTGGAGATTTGCATGAGATTCATTCAGCCACAAAGATGTTAGTAAAGTCCGGGACTACAGGATTTTGGTGAGGTGACGACGTCTCGGGTGCAGTCAGTGTGAAAGATCCTCTATAGCAGGAGATCTTCCAATCCAAACCCATTGAAAGCAGATCTTTATGGAAATCAGTGCTTAGCAACTTTGTGCTAACAGTTTGAAAATTGTGACTAATATTTTTTTGTTTCTCTCGTCTCGGTTCTGTGTGTATTAATAACTGCAGTAAGTATTAATGTCACTTTAAGCTCAGATTAATTACACTGTTGTATTGCTCATTGCTCCAGGGTTTTCTGTGTGTGTGTGTGTGTGTGTGTGTGTGTGTGTGTGTGTGTGTGTGTGTGTGTGTGTGTTAAAAAAAAATGTTTTTTCCTTGTATAGAAAATGGTTTCTGCATTTCTTTTGACCTGTTGAACTTTCTCTTTTCTACTCTTCTCTAATTATAATGAGGAATTCGACGACACACGGTAGCCCCTTAATTACACGTCTCTGCTCTGATTCTCACTCATTCATTTGCGGTTATCCGGAAGTCGATACAAAAAGTATTGGCGCCCCTTTACCCTGTCTATTAAAAGTTAACAATGTGATGCATCGATTTAAAAAAGTCTGCAAGTTGGCATTTGTATCGCGATGCATCGGTTTTAAGATTTTTGCTTCTGTTAATGTATTTTAATAGAATTATTAGTGGATGTTCTTATAATTTTATTATTCCGAAAGTGACCATTAATTTGTGACCAGTATTTGATAGGTAGAATTTTTTTTGGTCACTGAACTGTTTCTCGAGCGCGTTCTCTCATCACCGCTGCTGCTACGTGAATATGACGTATCGCATCACTACTGAGACCGAGACGTGTCCTGAGAGTCACATAGAATACAGATTAACATGGCAGAGGTAGAGCTGTGACTTCCTGCAGACACAACAGGAGAAGAACGAATCCTGCTAACTTCCCTTAGACTGAAGAAGCTCCTTGGACTAGTAGTGAAACATCTCGATCTAACCAGATTGAAGTCTAGTTGATGTGACTCAGCTTCCAGACACTTTATTACACGATCGTGTTCCTGATGCTACAGAATGTTAGCACTTTAATTTACTAAACTGACGTCTTGTAAGTTCTGGCTTAGTGCTCTTCCCTTTACACCAGTAGACAGGGTGGAAGGGTGCCAATACTTTTGGGGTAAAAAGTGACCTTGGTCATAAAGAAATAAAGCCCACAGTCCCAGTGGATGCTGGGTGTGAAAGCTCTCGGAAAGCTCCTGTGTGTCTCACCTGAGAGCCTGACAGAGTTCCGGCTCCGCTCAGGTACGGCAGCCGGAGGGAGTTTCCAGGCCCGAGCAGATCTAAAGGCTCCTTCCTCATCAGGGCCTCAGCGCGGCGGATGATGTCCATCATGCGATGGATGAAGCCCTCCTTCTCCGACGGCAGGATGAACTCGTTATGCACCTGCACATAGGAGATGCGGGTTATAGCTTGGAACTTCAGAAGAACCTGGTATAAAGGTATAAATGCTTATAAGTCGCTGAGGTCACCATGACGGCAGCGATGTCCTCGGGATTGTCTCCGTCCAGGTCGAATTTAAACGTCACCATCTTGCTGTTGTGAGTCTGAAGCTGGCACTCCACCACCCGATCCACCTTATCTGACAACTGTGTGGAGACGAGACAGAGGGTGAGACATGAGATAACATTTTGAATGGGACACAAAACAAGAGAGAGTCTTATGATGCGAGGTGAGAAAGAAATGAGACCATGTTAGACAGAGTGTGAGACCAAAAAACAGATTGAGACTAAGTGAGACAAAGGTGAAGCTCTGATTATGTATTAGTATGAGACAAAAGTGAGACAAAGTGGGACAGAGAAAAAAAAAAGTGAGACAAAGAATGAGATTAAATGAGACAGAGAGTGAGACCTACAATGAGAAAGAGTAAGAAAAGTTTGCGAGAGAGTCTTAGTGAGACAGAAAGTGAAACCAAGAGACTGGAAATATAACAAGTAATGAGACAAATTAAGACAGAGTAAGACTAATAATGAGACAAATTGAGACAAAGTGAGACTAATAATGATACAAATTCAGACAGAGTGAGACTAATAATGAGACAAAGTGAGACAAAGTGAGACTAATAATGAGACAAATTGAGACAAAGTGAGACTAATGAGACAAATTGAGACAGAGCGAGACTAATAATGAGACAAATTGAGACAGAGTGACACTAATAATGAGACAAATTGAGAAAAGTGACAATAATAATGAGACCAATTGAGACAGAGTGAGACTAATAATGAGACAAATTGAGACAGAGTGAAACACAGCTAAGCAAGTTTGACTTTAATTAAAGCACATGCAGTGGACTGATCTTTCATTGTTATTTGTGATATGTTTAGAAATGATGATGTGTGTGTGTGTGTGTGTGTGTGTGTGTGTGTGTGTGTGTGTGTGTGTGTGTGTGCGTGTGTAAACTCTCGGACGTTCTGTAATACCCCTGTTATCCGCAGCCGTGAGCGAGCTCTCTTCCTCAGCAGTTTACTTCCTGTGCGTTTGCTTGGACCTTTACTGCTCATCTCTGATAGGCCCTCATTCCCGTCACTCAAACCAGATGTCACATCAGAGGCGTAACTAAAAACAGAGAAATGGTCATGGGCAAGGTTAAAGGTCAGAAAGTGGGTGTGGCTTAAACAAACAAACCATCAGCAGCATCAGGATAGTGTATGGCTCCTTGTGGATCTGACAGTTCCTCAACCTCAGCTACATCACTCCAGTTCATAATCAGACACAATTCCATACAGTATGTCTTTGACAGACAGATGGCAAATCATCAATATACTTAAGTTCCTTCTGACTTCTAACTCATGACTCTTTCACACACACGCCTCAGTAGTGCAAAAAAGATTAAACTAATGCAGATGTTCTTCTCCTGTTGTGTGTGCAGGAAGTTACAGCTCTACCTCTGCCATGTTAATCTGGATTCTGTGTGACTCTCAGGACACGCCCCGGCCTCCGTAGTGCTGTGACGTGTCATATTCACGTAGCAACAGTGGTGCTGGGTTGGGGTTAGGGTTAGGGTGACGAGAAATCGAGCGACAAATCAAATACTGGTCACCATTTAATGGTCAATTTCTAAATATTAAAATGATAGAACATCTACTGATAATTACATAGAAATACATTGGGTTTTGATGCAAATATCTTAAAAACACTGCATCACTTGTTTCTAATGCACACTTTTTCAAATTAGATGCATCACGTCGCTAACTTTCATGCCATACCACCAAATCCCTGAATATTACTGCCCCTAATAAATATTTATATATATATATATATATATAATTGTATATAAATGTTGGCGAACACACTGTCAGTCTGAAGAATCAAATGAGTTCATTGTGTAGGACAAACAGCATCACACTGAAATCAGTCAGCCTCAGCTTAAAACAGCAACCTCTGTTTGTGTGTGTGTGTGTGTGTGTGTGTGTGTGTGTGTGTGACTCATACAGGAGTAGAGGCTCTGCTAAATGGAGCGTTAGCCATCCTACATGCCCAAAATCTGATCTCTGATGCGGAAAGTGAATCTACGGCAGCATGCAGCGTTCGGCTCATATCTGCTCCTGACGTCAAAAAACCACGTCAGGATGAAACGTGGAAAAATATATTTTATTCCTGTGCGTGCGTAAACCGGCCTACACACACACACACACACACACACACACACACACACACACACACACACAGGTTTCCCAATTACTAGTGCGTGAATGCATAGTAAATGGAAACGAGCCTCATGTATCCATAAACACTGAAAGCATCTACTGTGAAGTATGAAGTGTTTATTAAGTTGAATTGTTGCCTCTGCAATCGACATCCAAGCTTCATTCACTTTTCAATGATGGAAGGAACAGGTTACCTGTCGACTGGAGAGGAGAAGCCGCTGGCCCCGCTGGAGTTCACTCGTTCAGAGTTGTGGGATACGGCGATGCTCTGGAGGAGCAGGAGAACAGGAAAACACTGAAATGTGTGGGTGACATTCAGTGCATTCAAAAGTACATATCAAACCCTTTAAAGTGCCCTAAAGAACATGAGCATAAAGGGTTTAACACCGCTAGGAGATACAGTCTCTGGACTGACTTTATTAGTACCCTTGAGGACACATGAATCTCACACATCTTTCCAGAAGAGTGGACATTCTTATAACAGTGATCCAATGTGAAACAGAATGTTCAGAAGGTACACAGCAATTTTATAGTCCGGTGGTTATACAGTGTAATTGCAGTTCATGTACCAAAAAACCCCAACAAAAAACTGTATTTTTTTTCCATGAAACAAATATGATTTTTTTAATTATAGCCACAAAGCTCCTCCCATTACTCACTGAGGGAAAGCGGAGTGCTGGGATTGGATGGTTTATCACAGGCAAGGCTTCTGTGGGTGGAGCTTCAACAACCGGCTCAGTGGGTGGAGCAATGGTTGCAGGGCACTGAGCTTCAGGAGGCTCTTGGAGGCCGGAGGAACTGAGGTAGCCGTCAGTCTCGCAATCCGCTGCCAGGAAGAACAGAAAACAGTCGCTGATGCTGAGCAAAGACTAGAATTTATATGACAATTATATCAGTAAAAAGAAATCTACTAAATATAACATTACAGCAGAATTTAAAAACAGAAAGAAATTCACATCGCATTAAAAATACCCTGATCAATTACGCAATAGCTATAACGATACATTTACCTTGAATAACATAAATACATGTTTTTTAATTATGCAACGAATAAAAGAAATGTTTGTAGAGCTGTCGATTGATTAAAATATTTAAACACGATTAATCGCACGATCACCATGAGTTAATTTGTGATTAATCACAACTCAAATTAATTTTAAAGTCACTAATTTTTTTACCGTGCGACTAACGCATTTCTGTTTGACCATTTTTATTAAACATATAAATAAATATAACAGAAGGCGAAATTAAAGCATTCAACGCGACACATGTTTATTCATGACGTCCTTTCTTTGCTCGGATATAAACAAAATAATAATAAACTTTTTTTAATCAATAAACATTTGTTTTACTGATGCATCAAGTTTAAAATCAGCACCAAAATCCGCCATGATGCGCACATCCGGCAACTAAAACCGTCCGTGTGGAAACATAGCAAAATTTCTGTTTGGGTCCCTGATGATTTATGTAATTTAAAAGACCATCATTACTTAAAAACTAAAGTATTTTTATGAACTGCACCATCATCTGAATCTATCTATCTATCTATCTATCTATCTATCTGTCTGTCTGTCTGTCTGTCTGTCTGTCTGTCTGTCTGTCTGTCTGTCTGTCTGTCTGCTTCAATATTTATTTATTTATTTATTTATTTCGGTTTTTTTACATACAAAAATTCATACAAAATTCTGGCTTAAAAACATTGACATAAAAGACATAAAACAAAATGTTCTTGTTTATTTCTTACTTTATTTATTTTTGTGTAGATAAACTGTATAGCCAAAGTTTGTGGACACCTGACCATAAGATTCCCCGTTCCACATTGGGTCCCAATTAACTGTAATAATTATCTTCACTCTTCTGGGAAGATGTTCCACTAGATTTTGTGTGAAATTCATTCAGCCACCAGGGTTTAGTAAAAACATGTACTGATGTTTGTCATAAAAATTGATCCTAAAGTAAGGTGTTCAATAGGGTTGGAGCTTTAGAGCAGGAGATCTTCCACATACTTCCAACCCATGAAATGCAGATCATAAATGGAGGTGGCTTTGTGCACTTTGTGTCCTGCTGGAACAGGTTTAGGTCTCCTAGTTCCAATGAAGGGAAAATTGAATGCTACTGTACCCATTGTGGTAACAGTTTTGGGAAGAAACACATATGACTGGAAAAGGCAGGTGTTCCAATACAGTGGATGTTTGTGTTGTGTAAACGTGTCTACATCCACACACAGTGTCATCGTGTAATGAAATTGCGACAGACCTTCATGTCAGAACAAAAAACACTATCAGCTTCATCAATTCAGTTGAATCAGTAGCTGGATTTCGGTGACTAAGCATCAGGAGATGTCGAGTGTAACCAGTGTGACTGAAACTGAACTTGTTGCTGAAATATCTGCAGTACGTTTCAGACATCAGGAAAGTCTGGATATGTACAGGCTAAAGATGGAGATGGAGATATTTTTATGAAAAATATTTCTGAAAGATTTATTCGTATCTGATTCATATATATATTTTTTTAATTGTTAGCATTCAAATATTTAAATTGTAGAGGAAGATTTCCATTTTTTTGCAGATACCATTATCCAGAGCAACCTACAATTATCTCATTCATAAAACTGAGCAGTTATGGGGTTAAAGAGCTTGCCCAGGGGTGGTAGCCCAGGAGTAGTAGCCCAGGAGTGGTAGCCCAGGAGTGGTAGCCCAGGAGTGGTAGCTCAGGGGTGGTAGGCCAGGGGGGGTAGGCCAGGAGTGGTAGCCCAGGAGTGGTAGCCCAGGAGTGGTAATTTAGGAGTGGTAGCCCAGGAGTGGTAGCCCAGGAGTGGTAGCCCAGGAATGGTAGCCCAGGAGTGGTAGCCCAGGAGTGGTAATTTAGGAGTGGTAGCCCAGGAGTGGTAGCCCAGGAGTTGTAGCCCAGGAGTGGTAATTTAGGAGTGGTAGCCCAGGAGTGGTAATTTAGGAGTGGTAGCCCAGAACTGGTAGCCCAGGAGTTTTACTTTAGGAGTGGTAGCCCAGGAGTTGTAGCCCAGGAGTGGTAGCCCAGGAGTGGTAGCTTAGGAGTGGTAGCTCAGGAGTGGTATGGATTACAGTCCCTTAGTAGAGGTCGACTAAATTTAAGCGATACCGATAACTAGGTTGGATCGTACTTACCAATAACTGATTAATCAATACAAAATTCTTTATGGATGCTGGATAAAAAACAATCACTCTATGTAAAATAGTACTGAGGTGTATTACACAAAAAAGGTTCAATAAAAAATATATTGAAATAATTCATAAATGATGAATAATAAATGAAATAATTCATAAATGATGAATAATAAATATAATATAATATAATATAATATAATATAATATAATGCTCTGCATGCAGTCTCACGTGTAAAAACAAACAACACGTGGTGTCAGCGAATCGCCTCTAGAGGCCACTGTCGTAAAGACGGAAAAAATATTGGTATGGATTTTTGCCAAAGCCAATAGTTCCAGCGGTCAGCTATCAGTGCTGATTAAGCGTTTTTGTCCTCCTCTATACCTTCGGATTAAATCTGAGTTAGGATTACAGCTTGATATGCTGTTCGATGGTGTACCACCAATTGTTCACCAGCAACCTTTCTTCTCTTCGGATTTGCCCGATTCATCCCGACACCCCACTTCTGGATGGGGTTCTCTTTAATTGGAGACCACTCTGGAGACCACTCTCAAGCCTGAAGATCCATGAAGCTCCTGAGTGACTCAGGATGAATTTGGACTGTAAATAATGTCAACAGTCTGCTACAATGGGTTCAGGACCACAGTTTGCATGAACAGTTCTGCATGTGAGCACGAATCACCAAACACCTCAACAATGATGGAACTGTAATGAATGGACATTCAGTGTTGAGGATGAAGATGAGGTTCCCTCAGCACTGGTTTGCTCATTAGGGATAAACTTATAATAACAAGGAACAAACCTATAGGCTCCAAACGTATACATCCTTACATACAACTTTATAACCGCTTCATCTGCGTAAAGCTGCTTTGAGAAAATGTTCACTGTTAAAAACATTCTACAATTGATAAAGAATTTAATTGAACGTATATACACACACACACACACACACACACACACACACACACACACACACACACATATGCTATTTTCCATCCCTGTGGGCACTTAGCTCAGGTTTCAGTAATACGTGCACTAAAAGGTACCTCAAGGCTACTCTGCTTTTTAAAGGGACGTCATGTACCATATATGGTAATTTGGGGCGGTTCAATATGCAAATGAGGTTGGTTGCTCATTGTTCGGTTTAATGCACTGCACAAATACAGGCCCTGCTCTGAAAAAATAGGTCGGAACTCTTCACCTGTGTGATTCGGGAATAACCCGATTCAGAATTCTGCAGCTCATACCTCGGGAGGTAGTTTGGTAGTTTTTAAATATTTATCATAAATAATAATATTTATAAAGTGTGCAGGACTTACAGGTGGCGGAGGAGTAGCAGGCCGGGTGGATGTTGTAGTGGTGCTGGTGTTCCGTGTCCAGTTCCTCGGGCTCGGTGGTGAAGCTGGCGTTAATCCCAGAGTCCATGGAGCTGTTAGCGGTGGATAGTAGCGGCACGGAGACGGTCACGGTGGGAGTCATCTGGACCGGGCTGAACACACCGCTCTCGGCCGACATTTGCGGCTGGAGAGACGGGAGATTCGGCACGGGAGGTTCCGCCTCGGAAACGGACTCGGGTTCCTCCTCGATCACCTCGTCCTGACGGCTCTTCTGCTCCTCGTTCGCCAGTCGGCGCCGCTTCTCGCGCTGACGCTTGATGATGGTGGCGCGGTCACGGATGGCTTTGGCCACCAGCTTGTAGTCGGCGTCGCACACAAAACCGAGCACCACCTGAAGCAGAGAGAGAGAATGAACTTCTAACTGATGAAGAAGCTCCTCGGTTGAGTGAGAACTTCGGACAGATTAGAACAATCCAATCACTTTGACTCGACTTGTGAGTGTTGAATCAGGAATACTTCGGTTTATTCACTACACCTCTCACGTTTCACGCAATCACACTCGTATTGATCTCGCTGACCTTTAACCCCTTGACCAGCTGATTAGATGTGACGTGCCGAGGTCAAAGGCTCACGTTTTTGAAGCTTCCAACAACATAATATCTACACAGGAACTCTTCCTGTACTCACAGTGTTCACATCAGTGTGAGGAAAAAACATCACAAATCAATCTGGAGATTTTCATCTACTGTTCATCCTAGTGTTTATATTTAATACAGTAATTCAACATAACTGACTGCTGCACTGAAGATCTCAACTACAAGAGTCTTTAATCTGATCCTGGAAAAGTCCAAACAAAGGAACAAACAAACAAACAAACAAACAAAGGAATGAACAAATAAAGAAACAAACAAAAAACAAATAAATAAATGAACAAAAAGGAAGGAAGGAAGGAAGGAAGGAAGGAAGGAAAGAAGGAAAGAAGGAAGAGAGAAAGGAAATAAGAAAGAAAGGAAGGAAGGAAGGAAGGAAGGGAATAAGGAAGGAAGGAAGGAAATAAGGAAGAAAGGAAGGAAGGAAGGAAGGAAGGAAGGAAGGAAATAAGGAAGGAAGAAAGGAAATAAATAAGGAATGAAGGAAGGAAGGAAATAAGGAAGGAAGGAAGGAAGGAAATAAGGAATGAAGGAAGGAAGGAAATAAGGAATGAAGGAAGAAAGGAAATAGGGAAGGAAGGAAGGAAGGAAGGAAGAAAGGAAATAAGGAGGGAAGGAAGGAAGGAAGGAAGGAAGGAAGGAAGGAAGGAAAGAAGGAAGGAAATAAGGAAGGAAGGGAATAAGGAAGGAAGGTAGGAAGGAAGGAAGGAAGGAATGAAGGAAGGAAGGAAGGGAATAAGGAAGAAAGGAAGGAAGGAAATATGGAAGGAAGGAAATAAGGAAGAAAGGAAGGAAGGAAATAAGGAAGGAAGGAAGGAAGGAAAGAAATAAGGAAGGAAGGAAGGAAGGAAATATGGAACGAAGGAAGGAAGGAAATATGGAAGGAAGGAAGGAAGGAAATAAGGAATGAAGGAAGGAAGGAAATAAGGAATGAAGGAAGGAAGGAAATAAGGAATAAAGGAAGGAAGGAAATAGGGAAGGAAGGAAGGAAGGAAGGAAATAAGGAAGGAAGGAAGGAAGGAAGGAAAGACATAAGGAATGAAGGAAGGAAGGAAATAAGGAAGGAAGGAAGGAAGGAAGGAAGGAAGGAAGGAAGAAAGGAAGGAAGGAAGGAAGAAAAAAAAAAGGAAGGAATGAAGGAAATAAGGAAGGAAGGAAGGAAGGAAGGAAGGAAGGAGGGGGCAAACAAACATACAAATGAACAAATGAACAAATGAATGAATGAATGAATAAAGTACTAAATGATTGATTGAATGAATGAATGAAGAAAGAAAAATTAACTTTCAAATGAACAAAGGAAGGAAGGAAGAAATAAACAAACAAACAAAAAGGAATGAATGAATGAATAAACAAAAAAAAGGAACAAACAAACAAAAGAATCAACAAATGGACAAATGAAGAAACAAATGGATGACAAATAAATAAACAAATGAAGGAACAAACAAGCAAATTAACATAAGAATGAGAAACAAACAATCAAACAAATAAACTAATTAAAAAAGGAACCAAAGAACAAATAAACTGTTATATTACGATGGAGACCAGAGTGAGCTGAGCGTTTACCTCACAGTGCTCTGATACAAACAAACAAACAAACAAACTAATAAACAAACACAAATCAATTAATAAAAGAAAACATAAAATAAAATGAATGAAATTAAAAGTTGACGTTTTATAGAAGAATAGAATATTTATGAATATTTATGAATAATTATGAGTTCATACCGAATAAAACTCAAATAATTCAATATTATTCATTAATTAAAAACAATTCTGGCCTAAAAAAACCTTAAAGTTTAAAATCGTTAAATTATTTCCGAATAAAATCACAAATAAATCCTAAATATTGGAATAATCCTCTCACCATCTCCTGGGCCACCTCCTCAGGGACGTCTTTGTGGAGCTCGAACAGGAACTCGATAGCGTTGTTGTCTTTGTACTTGCCGTGAAGCTTCTTGGTGTCATCCATCCGGAGCCAGAGCTTCAGACCCGACTTCACCATGTCGTCCTCCTCGGCCAGCTCCACGTGGACGCCGGTGTTCTCCTGGAAGAAGGGATGCTCCAACAGGTCCTGGATGGTGTACCTGACCAATCAGAGAAGAAAGCATTAAAGGTTGTGGACTTGCAGAGTTTCCATGGACAAATGTTCTCAGGAAGATTGCACCTGGGGGTCATGATGAAAGACTGAATGCCATCAGTGGCTGCAGAGGTCTCATACCATCAAACTAAAGCTAAAGGAGCTTTCTAAAGTTCTCATTAGGACAAAGACTGGATTGGAAAAAAAGTAAGAGAGACATAGAGATATCAAACATCTCTTTTTAAGAATGAAACATTTCAGGACGTTTTGTTCTCAGGAACAGGAACTCGTGGAAATCTAGGTCAGTTCCGTGCGTAGTAGCTATTATTCCAGGTTCATGTAAGTTCTTCCTCATTCATTAGAGTAGTATGTTCTCCTGGGACTGGGTGTGTATACTGGGTGAGTTTCAAAAAACCGATAAGTGACACAATCACTCATCTGGCTTTCAGTTTCAGTAAAAAATCACCGTAATGATGTAAGAAACCTTTAACGTGTATCAATGAACAACCGTTAAACAGCCATTATAGTGAATTTACAAAAATGCATGAATCCACACAGAGTCCGAATTTGCTCTTATAATAAGCTCCTCTCTTCGGAGAAGATGTTCCACTAGATTTTGTGGAAATCTGATGTAGACGAGGTGAGGAGACCTGGGGGTGAAATCAGAGTTCCAATTTATCCCAACCGTGTTCAATAGAGTTTATAGTTCTATAGCAGGAGATCTTCCACTCCAACCCATGAGAAGCAGATGTGATGTTCTTGGAGCTGGCTTTTTGGGTGGTGCTGGATCAGGTTTGGGTCTGCTTGTTTAAGGGAAAGGAATTTGAGATGTAACAATTCAGTGGAGAATATCAAAGTTATCTATCAATGATGTTACAAAAAGTTTATTAGTCAGACTGTTTAATGACCTGCATCATCACAAATATACAGTTAACTGAAGTCGAGTGTGAACTAAACATTCACCAGGAACCTTTAAAGCCACGCCCAAACTTCAAGTGAACGGTTGAACGTAACTACAGAAGTGTGAGTTGAGACAAGTAGATCATGAAAAAAAAATACAGTATATCAGGGTCATTAAACTGTCATACACATGACATTAGAACATTCTGAGTGGAAAGGTGAAGAACACTGATGATCTTCATCATGGTTAGTGGGTTTATTTTTATTAGGCAGCAGGTGAACATTTTGTCCCTAAAGTTGATGTTAGAAGCAGGAAAAATGGGATTTGATCAAGTTTGACAAATTGTGACGTCTAGACGACTGGGTCAGAGCGTCTCCAAAACTGCAGCTCTTGTGGGCTGAAGAAGAAGATCGTATGAGTTTTTTGATCATGGAACATTGATGTATTCCATATTGGCACATGATTCCATGATTCCATGATTCTGAAGTGTATTTACAGATGAAACATTAATTTCAGCATGATGTTTTGTGTGTACATCAAATTCATTCGAACCTGAACCCTGCTCTTTACCCACACTGGCTAATCCAGGTGAGGTCCATCCAGGTAGCGTGTTGGAAGCAGGAAGCAGGAAGCAGGATGCAGGTTCATGTGAGTGCGAGTCACATGATTATTTTGGACGCCTTCTGCTTTACTGGGGAACAGGAATAGCAGCTTGTTCTGCCTCGTCGCCTTTGTTTAAATGTCAAAAATACACAAGCACAAGGTGAAAAGACTGACTCCAGCTGCTGGCAAACATCACACACACACACACACACACACACACACACACACACACACACACACACACACACACACACACACACACACTCCGACACACATTGAGGTTAATGGTTCTCCCAGTGGTGTTAGTGTGTACGTGATCATAGACAGATGTGTGAGGGATTCTCTACGTTACCTCTCCTTCTTGTTCATGCGGATGCAGCCCTCGATGATCTCCTTCAGCTCCGGGACGTTCACTTTAAAAAAACTGTCTGGCTTCATGCCCTGTGTGTGTAAAACAGAGACAAGGGAAAGAAAGAATGGTGTTTTTACTTGTCATATACTTTACAGCACATCCTAGCGATGTTAGGAAGCTGGGGTCAATGATACACCACCCCTGGAGCACTGAGGATTAAGGGCCTCACTCAAGGGCCACAAGAAGGTGCAGCTCGGTAATGCTGGCTCTTGAACCCCCAACCTTCTTATCAGTTACCCAGAGCCTTAACCACAGAGCTAACATAAGTGTGATATTTCCTCTGTGTATGACATTTTGTCATCAAAGTTGATGTTAGAAACAGGAAAAATAGGCGAGCGTAAGGATTTGAGCGGCAGATTGTGACGTCTAGACGTCTGGGTCAGAGCGTCTCCAAAACTGCAGCTCTTGTGGGATGTTCCTGGTCTGCAGTGGTCAGAATCTATCAAAAGTTCTCCAAGGAAGGAACAGTGGTGAACGACAGGGTCGTGGGGGACGAGGATCATCGATGCACGTGGGGAGTGAAGGCTGGTCCAGTGGTCTGATCCAACAGACGAGTTCCAGTCGCTCAAACTGCTGAAGAAGTTCATGTTGTTAATGATCTGGTTTTAGCAGCATAAAAGGGGATCAACACAATATTTAGCAGGTGGTCATAATGTTCTAGTCCCTTTTGTTAAATGCTGAATTTTCTGAGCAGCCAATCTGGTTTATATTTCACGGCAAGTCATATTCTGTATGTAACTACAGAATGTTTGTGACAAATAAACAAATCTTGAATCTTGTATTATAAGAATAAAAATCGAATTGTAATATCTCTCTATATCACTTCTTAACATCGGAGAAAAAAACTAAACGTCATTCTACAGGGCAGTTTGTTTGCTAAACAGGTCCTGAGTGGTTCTGAACGTAATTACATCAGGGTTGCCAAATCTGCGTGAGAAAACGTTCCTAATAGCTAAAGATTGTGTTAATAGGAACACAGGGAAATGAAACAGCTGCACATCTGCATACGTTCAAATGTTGGATTTTTTAAAAAACCTGCATTAAATGTTTTTCTTCTTATTTGGACCAATGCATCGTACGATATGAAAAAAAGTCTCAGTAATACACATTGACACGTGTTTGTCTCTGTATATCTAATCTTTGGCTCCTAAAAACACACACAGTGACACCCAATGACCTTATTGACATCAACCAAATAAACACAGGCTGTCGCGGGGCATGTCTGGTTATCTGTGTGTGCGTCCATCTGTTTGTCTGTCACACACACACACACACACACACACACACACACACACACACACACACACACACACACACACGGGGGTTATGGAAAACTCTTTACACACTGCACTGCTCTGACAGTACTGTAGTTGTGTGTCACATGGTCAGCAGTAGAAAGTAACGAATTACATTTTCTTGCATTAGTGTAATTAAGTAGTATTTTTTTTACTTCTACTTAAGTATGTTTTGTTTGAAGCATTTGAAGTACTTAACTAAATTAGAAATCATATTTAGTACCGAGTAAAAAAAATGTTGTTTAGCACCACCAGGGTTGGAAATTAACGAGGACTTGGGGCAAAATGATCAATGCACAAAAAAGTCATATGGCATGAATGAAAAGTGTTACATTTTAGAGAAGATCTGCTGATGTTGCATACGGTTAAAGACCATAACAGTGTAACCATCACACACTTTTGTTGAGAGTGAAGCGTCAAAGCGTTTCGGTTCTTCACTGCAGAAACCCCGGAGTTGTTCAATGCGTTCACACACTGTCTAAATTCTGAATCTGCATTTGCATAAAAGATTATAAATGGCATTATAACACTGCATAATTCACATTAAATTCAAGTCTTGGACTGTAGTGTTAATATTTAATTTTATTATTTTTATTTTTGTGTTATTGCCCTTTTTAAACTACACCAGAATAAACTTCTTTTACTCGAGTCGATTTTTAGACACATAAACTGAGGTGATTAAGTAAAGAATCTTGTGACAAAAATGATAATAGGAATGGCATTATAACACTGCATAATTCACATTAAATTCAAGTCTTGGACTGTAGTGTTAATATTTAATTTTATTATTTTTATTTTTGTGTTATTGCCCTTTTTAAACTACACCAGAATCGCCCCTCCCCCCACTGTTAAAAAAAGGCACTCAGTACATTTTAATTTTATTTTTATTTTAAAATAAACTTCTTTTACTCGAGTCGATTTTTAGACACATAAACTGAGGTGATTAAGTAAAGAATCTTGTGACAAAAATGATAATAGGAACATTATTAAAAAATTATTTTTGTACTTTTACTCAAGTGAACGTTTAAAGGGAGAGTTTTTACTTTTAAGAGAGTCTTTTTTTACAGAGTGGATCTACTTTTTAGTCAAACACAAGCTTTGTGTTCTAAACAGACACTTCACCCAGGAGAAGAGAAGTTCTAGAAGACTTGCTCACAATGTCTAAATTCACATCAGGATTTTTGTAGCGATGCTCCAAGGGAACGTTTAAAAGCTTCATACAATTAACTAAGTGTTTGAGCCTCTTGTTTATGCTCTAGGCAGAGTTTAGAGCTCATGGACTCTCTGAATCTCAGATACGTTGATTATTTTGAAAAAAATAGGCCTGAGAGCAAAATAACATGACCTTGAATGTTATTTATCTTTTTCCCATAGAGACAGTCTCCCTCTGGATAACATGATTCCATGCACCCTGTTGATAGGGTCGGGGTGAAATGCAGTCCAGGACAGTTTTCTTGTCCTTAAAGAATGCAGGAATGACAGTATTCTTACAGGAGGTCATGTATCCTGCACTGTATGTTGCGCTGAAAAGGGAGCTGATGCAGGAAGCTGATGCAGGGGTATTTGTGTAAAGCGTAAACAGAAAAAGGCTTAGAATAGATCCTTGAGGGTCACCTGTGATGAAACTCTCGATTTTCCACTGTTTTGTGTGTGTACAGACCTGCTGACCCTGAAAAGGAAGAATGCGTAGTCATGGCGTTTGGGTGGGACGAGGAAGGGTTGAAACACAGTTAATTTTCCACAAAGTCCTTACAGCAAGCACTTGTCTGAGGTTGAATTTGTCTTAATTCAGTATATACAGGGTTTTTCAGTACCCTGGTACCCACCAAGGACACATTTCTCTTTCCCAGTTATGATAGAGATATGTTCTGATGATGACCATAACAACTTGAAAATATGGTAAGTCCAGACAACAAATACAAAAGGAGAGAGACAAGAGCTAAAATCAGGAAACAGAAACGGCCGCTGGCCGCTGGCGAGAGTGAGGAACATCACACACTGGCAGCGTCAGTAAAAGTCGGAAAATCTAAATGCAAATATCAGGGACTACCTGCACATTTAAAGTGCTTTTAAAACTGAATCTGACGAGGAGAACTGGGTTTCAAACGTCACCGCTCCGCACTGCTTGGAAAAAAAGGGACGCAAAACAGAGTTAATGTCTCGAGTCGCCAGGATGGAAACACTAAGCTCCAAGCTGTCGAATTGATGAGGTGGAATGTTTAAGCTTGGCGAGAAGAACCAAAATGGAGTAAGGGCCAGTGTTCTCCAAAACTAATGTGAAGGTGTCCAACAAAAACACTGAGGTTGATGTGATGTGATTGATGAGGTGTATGGCTTAATATTCCACTTACTACTACTTCTACAACTACTCTTCTTCTTCTTCTTCTTGCACATTAACTGTGTCTGCCCTAAATGCTGAACCTGGCTTTAAAATAGCTACGTGAGGAAATAATAATAATAACTTACAAAAGGTTCTTACTCTTAAGGATATTCTTCTATCTGACGTACAAGAAATGGATCCAAGCCTCCATCACAGTTTCACGTCCCTTATCCTGGTCTAGGAACATGATGTTTCTAAAGCTAGGACGGTTTTCTGAATGTAACCAGAGTACCGCTGGGCTGAATTCGCTGAATTTGCGTCATGCTCCTGGGGTTCGAGGTTTACGTAAGAGTGTGTCTCTTTATTAGATGTTCGTTCACGATAACAGAGCTCCGTGATCCCTAACAGCTCCTAACTGAGCTCATCAGATTCATCCATCTTTCACTCTTTCTGCCTCCTCCACAGGTTTTTTCCAGCTAATCAGTTCACATTGGGGCGTCTGGCTCAAGTTCAGTTCAGCACCACGGCCAGAGTGAATCATGTCCATAATGATGATGAAATAAGCTGCTTCTGTTTGTTGTTTGCAGAAACCTGAACATGTTTCTTTCTGTGTAGAACTGATTTGTTCGTTTTCGCAAAAAACATGAGTGCCAGGATTCACATCTGGTACGAATTTTGAAGTGTAACAGAGAAAACCTGGATGAATAAATGCTGAAGAAAAGAAAAGAAAAAATCAGAAATGACCTTCAGTTTAGATTATGATGATGATGATGATGATGATAATGATAGAGTTTGTGGTGATGATGATGCTGCTGATGGTGGTTGTGATGTTGGTGGTGATTATGATGATGATGAAGATGACGAAGATAAAGATGATGATGGTGGTGGTGATTATGATGAAGATGAAGATGATGAAGATAAAAATGATGGTGGTGGTGATTATGATGATGATGGTGATGATGATAATGATAGAGTTTGTGGTGATAATAATGCTGCTGATGGTGGTTGTGATGTTGGTAGTGATTATGATGATGATGAAGATGACGAAGATAAAGATTATGATGGTGGTGGTGATTATGATGAAGATGATGAAGATAAAGATGATGATGGTGGTGGTGATTATGATGATGATGATGGTGATAGTGAGATAGTTAACAGGTTTTCATGCATTAATAAATAAAACATGTGAGTGAAGAAGTTAGACCTTTGCCATTGTAATGAGCAACAATTGGTATGTAACTAGTAAAAGTGAGAAGGTTAAATAGGAATCTCTCTCAAATGCCTCTGGTTCTCTCAAAGTTCTCCCAAATTCTTAAACAAATTAGTTTGGTCTAAAATCTTTTACCCGAAAATCCAGCTTTGTTTGACCTTACAACAAACCCCGTTGGCTCTGTGAGTCTCGGATCTCTGGTGAAAATTCTGCGAGACACTAAACAAGCTTAAAAGGTGAAGCCCGAGAGAGATGAAAGCTGCAGACAGTCTCCATGGAAATCACACGATGACCTTTTCTATCTGTGTCTAAATGAGGAGCCATGTGCTGGAGGAAAGATCCATCAAAGCCTCCACTGAGGTCACTCTGGATGAAATACGTTAGCATCAGTGGCTGTTCTGAAGCCAGAGCTCAAACATGCATGCAATCAAGAAATCTTGAAAAGCAACAACGTGTTCTTCATGTTATTGTTCGTTGAAGACGAAGACCGAATGCAAAATTAAGCGAGGCACATGATGTCTGAAGAGCTAATCGGGGGATAAACTAGTGTCTACATGCAGCACATACCGAGGAAATAAACAACTAGCTTTCATTATATCTTCAGCTCATCTCTCCATCTGTCCTTTATTTGGTTTAAATAACTGCACATAAAGGAGTAGAGTCTTCATTCAGAACAGTGAGTTTGATGTTAATCCTGCACGGAGACGTTAACGCTCAGGGGGTTTGAAGGTGAACAGTGGAACAGTGTAGGATGCTGGACCGTGTGTGTGTAGCACTGAATCTTAACCGTAAATAATCCAGGTGAAGGTGATGGTCTGCTGAGTTTGGAAGCAAAAGTGTGGGGACAGAAGAAAAGCTCATTGAAAAATGAACTGCTTTAACGTCTCCAACATCACGTTACACTTTCATCACCTTACACTTCCTTTACCTTAGACTCCCTTCACCTTACACTTCCATCACCTTACACTTCCATCACCTTACACTTCCATCACCTTACACTTCCACCACGTTACACTTCCATCACCTTACACTCCCTTCACCTTACACTTCCATCACCTTACACTTCCACCACGTTACACTTCCATCACCTTACACTTCCACCACGTTACACTTCCATCACATTACACTTCCATCACCTTACACTTCCTTCACCTTACACTTCCTTCACTTTACACTTCCTTCACCTTACACTTCCTTCACTTTACACTTCCTTCACTTTACACTTCCTTCACTTTACACTTCCATCACCTTACACTTCCTTCACCTTACACTTCCTTCACTTTACACTCCCTTCACCTTAGACTCCCTTCACCTTACACTGTCACGTTACACTTTATTCACGGTACACATTTGTCATGTTACTCTTAAAAATCTCCTGTCCAAATCTTGCCTCTCCCAAAATCTCCTGTCCAGAACCCATCTGTCCCTGAATCTCCTGTCCCCAAATTTAGAAACATTTCCTCTGTAAATATTACACTAATGTATCTCCATCACCATGACAACAGGTCCATGTTTTCTCTCCATGTGTTCGTTTAAAACTGGTTTATTATGAAGGCTTAGATTGAATTAGGAAAAATGTCCCTGCAAAAACACAATGAGACAGAGAAAGAGAGAGACAGAGAGAGAGAGACAGAGAGAGAGAAAGAGAGAGAGTGACAACGAGAGAGAGAGAGAGAACAAGAGAGAGAGAAAGAGAGGAGAAAGAGAGAGACAGAGAGAGAGACAGAGAGAGAGAGAGAGAGAGTGAGAATGAGAGAGAGAGAGAGAACAAGAGAGAGAGAAAGAGAGGAGAGAGAGAGAGAGAGAGAGAGAGAGAGAGAGAGAGAGAAAGAGACACAAATCTGTCTATCAGCAGTATTCCCTCGTCAGCTGACACCCAGCCTGTTATTACTTTCCCATCATGCTGTTCTTTCCCTCAGTGACCTCCAGCGACCTCCAGTATCATCTGATTTACCTGCACTGATCGAGAATTCTTTCTGTCTTATACAATGTATGGTCAAAAATATTCGGACACACAACTTTTGTTCAGCCAGTTTTGTCTCTCTGGTTCCTTCCCTTCCCGTCCCGTCCCATCCCGTCCCGTCCTGTCCCGTCCCTTCCCTTCTCTTCCTCTTCACATCCCTTTCCTTCTTTTCTTCTTCCCCTACCATCTCTTATTTTTTCTTACCCTTCCACACCCCAGGCCGCCGCACCTCACCTACATCAGTACCTTGTAGCTGAAAGAGCACAAATCTCCACCAAATCTAGTGGACCATCTTCCAAGAATAGTGAAGCTTTTCGTAACAGCAAATGTGGAATTGGATGTTAATAGCGATGCACATACAAATCTTATGGTCAGGTGTCCACAGAAATGTGTCTCCAAAAGCGGTGTATTTTAAAGAGTGTTTTCATTCCAAATCCCTATTCTTATCACAAAAATCACTGTCTTTACATCCAATCCCATGTCAGCCAACTAAAGGACTGTGTCAGACGTGTTGTGTGTGCTTCAGGAAGCGTTAGGAAATCATTCTGCACGCTCGTACACTCGTACAAACGTTCCTTCCTTCTTTAATAATCAGACGCGTGAGATAAGAGCTGCTGTTGTCTGAGTATAAATACACAGATCAGGAACAAAGAGCAGCTCAAGGACATGCTGGTAAAGCAAGTTCATTAGTACTAGTGAGGCTCCACTCCAACACACACACACACACACACACACACACACACACACACACACACATACACACACACACACATACACTCACACACACACACACACACACACACACTAAGCTATTTAGTTAGTGATTCACTAAACTATTAAACCCAAACCTGTTCCAGCCCCTTCTTTAGAGCTCTAACCCTATTGGGATGAATTATCCATGCTGACTGCACCCCAGGCCTCCTCACCATACCTCCATCCTGCAGTTCCTGACTTCACCACCCTTGTGTCTGAAGGAATCTCACCCAAAATCTAGTGGAACATCTTCCCTGAAGAGTGGAGCTTATAATAAGAGAAAAAGAAGAACTTTTGGCACTACAGTCTACTAATCAGACACACCTACAGAGTTTAAAGAGGAAAGAAAGCAGTAGCTCAGTGGATAAGATGTTGAACAGAAGGTCATGAGTTCTAATCCCAGGCACGTCCAGGCTGGACCCTTAACCCTCAATTGCTGTGAGACAATTGTAAGTCGCTCTGGATAAAAATGTCTCTGAAAAAAAATGGAGTTTTTGTTGTTCCTGATTGTAGCCTTGACTGGTCTGTTTTTTTCACTTTTCGGATCGTTGTTATTATGAAAGCTGCCTCAACCTTCACCTTCATGTTCTTTCACTGCCTTTTAAATGACATCTAAAATCCCTGATTTACACTGTGCTCCACGGCCGAGGAACAGCGACGTGGGTGAGATGCCCTCACGGCAGACTGTGGCGTTCTGATGTCGCGTTTATGGATCCGTCGACGCCGTTAATGATATGTTCTCCTCCTGTAAGTGACGATCCTGTGGTCTCAGAGCGAGCCTGATTACACTGCTGTAGATGAAACACAACGTCTGTTTCCTTTATTTTTTATGTTTGTAATATCAGAGTCGTGGTGAGACGTGTTAATTGCGCTTTCTGCTGCGAAGGACAATTACTGCACCATTAGCGGCCGGGTAAAAACCTCAGAGAGAGAGCTTATTAGTGTGCCTGAGAGACAGTTTAAAAAAAGATAGACAGAAACAGAGAGAGAGTTTACAACAACGAGTAAAAAAAAAGAGCGTTGGCGTCTGCATAGAGATATGCAGCTGCACACACCATGTCCTGCTGAGAGCTCCGTCAGGAACGTGGCCCAGGGATCAACAGTGAAAGACATAACGATGATTTGATGAAAAAGATTGCCCAAGAATGGTTGCTTGGCAACACCGGGGCTTAAAACACCAACCTTCCGATCAGCTAGGTGCCTTGCTCACGGGCACTAGAGTGGCAGTTTGTCAGTGCTGGGGCTTGAACGCCCCATTAAGAACTTGGACATTGGATTAGAAGTTCAAATCCTAGCACCCCAAAATGCCACTGTTGAGCCCTTAAACAAGGCCCTTAAACTCCTCGTTTGTGGATAATGGCATCTGTACAAGCTGCCACTCCTGGGGCCCTGAGTGGCATCTTGGTGTAGCTGTGTTTTGAACTCACAACCTTCAGAGCCAAAGTTCAAAGCTTTAACGCCTGAGGTAAAGCAGATGCTCAGTAAAAAAATAGATATCTGTAAGAAGACGACGCTGCTACTAATGGAAGGAGTCTGCAGTGTCAGTGCAGTCTGGACTTACCCGACTTAATCCACCTCTTATTACCACCACTATCACATCGCAATTATAGAAACCATCGATACAATACAAAAACGCAATATAACAACATGTGGTATTACAGAGAGAGAGAGATTACACATATGGAGGTAAAAAACATTTTACTAAAGCAAGAAACCCAGTTAAGACTCCAAAACTCTACACTACAACCACAACTGTGCGGTACTGTTCGTATTCACTTGTCTGGAAGTGAAGAACAAACCCTTTCCTGGGAACACTAGCTATCTTCGGGGTTGGCCGACCTCCTCACCATGTCTGGCTTGTCTTCAAAATGTATTTTTGAAAATTTTTGAAAATGCTGACACTATTCTGGGCCAGCGAGCTGCCCTGTGAGGCGAATTTCAAATCTGATTGGTTAAAGAATCAGACCGGTTGCTAATATTCTCTAATATAAAAGGGCCAGCAGTACAGGACTTTAAAGGCCCTGGGCAGATCAGATTGATATAGCAGGACATAGAGGCTGAAATCTGATTGGACAAAATAAACGGACATCCACATAATGTACTGGAAGCAGTGCAGGCGAGAGAAACGCTACGGAATAAAGAGAATAATCTGTCTCTTGTAAACTGTAAATTAATACAATTTAATGTAACAAATATTAGAATTTAGCTTGTAAATGTAGGTCAGTGCTTCTGATAGTGTTTGGGCCAGCAGAGAAGACTTTACTGGCACTGACCTTGCGTTTCAGGTGAAGCGGAAACTTTTTGCTTCTGGAGAAAGGAGTTTTAGGCTTTGTGGGTTCTCAGTCATTTAACAGTGGCTTGGCAATGCTGGGGCTTGAACCCCCGACCTTCTAATCAGTAACCTGTAAAGGCTTCACTTACCCCCGTGACCTTGCGGTAGATCTGAGCTGCGTTTTGGCACTCCGAGTATGGGTATTCCGACGTGGTCATCTCCAACATGCACATTCCAAAGGCATAAACGTCCACCGCCTCATCGTACTTCTCCTCGTACATCTCTGGAGCCATGAACTCAGGAGTGCCTATGAGCAAGAGAGAGAGAGAGAGAGAGAGAGAAAGAGAGAGGGCGAGGAAATAATGAGAGAAATTAGCATGATGTTAATTAAAGGGCCTTGGTCAGGGCCTTTAATAAAAAAACACCTTCATCTGCAAAGTCCACTTAACTCATCCTAGAGATGTGGATACAACTCGCTAGAGTGTTAGCTTCTATTTGATATTGTCCATCGAATTATACTACAGCGCCCCCAATGTTTCATTATTATTGTACCTTCTGAATCAGTTTCTGGGGATGATCACATGTAAAAGGTGATCCAGAATACATGTAGGGAAGTGAAAGCTTGGTGGTCAAGCTGTCCACCTTTTCATCAGCAGATCATGAGTTCAAATTCTGGAACCACCAAGCTGCTACTCGTAGGCCCGAATTTGAGTTTTTGAGACTAGTTTTGTAACACTCCAACAGATGCACAGTCACAGGGAGCACCGATCATAAGTCGGTGTGCCAAAAGACATTATCATGTGTACATCGGGAGTTGAGCAACTGGTGCTATTCTCAACTTCACCCTCTGCCCAAAGATGAAGATGATCAAGCTTAAAGGTCACCGTTTTGACACCATTGTGGAGATCCAGCTTCAAAAAAGAAAAGTTTCAGGACACGTTCTAGAAAAGGCAGGAACACTAGGGGCACTGTTTTGTTGTGCAGGGGGACTATTTTAAAGGTGATGGTGTGGAAACATAGCTAAATATAAAGTACTTTCTTGTAAACAGAGGGAGTCTCAAAACATTTTGATACCACCTTGTACGATAATGACAATATTAATAATAATATTATTAATAATAATAATAATATTCTGTCTTGCAGGCAGTTGTTAGTGTATGACGTCACCTGGTCCTCACAGTGGCCTACATTCCTTTGCAGATATCAGCAGAACAGTATGAGATATCAGAATTGGTCCCAATCTAATCTAGTTTAAGCACAAACAAATGAGATGAGCTCATAATGTTTTTAGTAAAGATGAATCGATTAGCAACAAAGAGATTGGAGTCTGGGTGTTTAATGATCTGTAGTGGAATTGAATACATTGTTGCCTGGATTCGTTTTATTCAAACCCTGCAAAGACCACCATTCCAAAGGTAGTTTTTCATACCAAAGGAGTTTTACTGATGTGTGTAAGCATCTCAAACTGGATCTTCTTGCGATGGCAGAATTTTTGCTATTTAGACAATGCGCATGTATCACAAACAGTCAGTGGTGTCCAGATATGCAGATATAAAACAGGCTTGCAGGTGTGTCAGGAGAAATGGTACTTAAAAATCCTGCAGTAGCTCCAGAGTCTGAGACTGTTTCAGAGTAGAGACATAGCCAATCCTGAGTCCAACACCGAGGTCTTCAGATTAAAAAATAAAAATGCAATAAAAAAGAGCTCAATAATGGAAATTGAGCCCAGCAGAAGGGAAAGCCTCCTCCACCCCTAAGCCCACACCCTTAGCTTGTTGCATGTACTTTTACAGCACAGTGAAATTCTTTCTTTACATATTCTATTCAGAGCACAGGGTCAGCCATGATATAGGTTACGGACCCTGCTTAGGAGCCCAACAGTGGCAGCTTGACAATGCTGGGGTTTTAAACCCCCCCACTATAGGATTTGTAACTAAGAGTGGCAGCTTGGCAGTGCTGGAGCTTGAACACCTGACCTTATGATCAATAACCAAGAGTGGCAGTGCTGAGGCTTGAATCTTTGACCTTATAATCAATCACCCAGAGAGGCAGTTTGGCAGTGCTGAGGCTTGAATCCCTGACCTTATGATCAGTAACCCAAGAGCCTTAACAACTGAACCACCACTATTAGCTTGACTTTGCCCATTTAGGAGAAGCTGGATGGGGTCTTCCCAAGGGCAATTTTTGTATTTAAGGGAGAGAGAACTCTGAGGTGACATCAACACAGAATCAGATTAAAGGTCAGGTGGGACGTATAAAATTAGCGTCCAAATGTCAGAATCGAGCATCGAGGCCCACAATAATGGAAATCCAGCAGTGTGTCTGCTGACGTCTTTAAATCTAATCTCTGTCTGGCAGTGTGCTGGCGTAAATACGGCATACGCTCAAACATTCGCTCCGGTCGGTCAGGAGCTGAGGCGGTGCAGGTGATGTTTACAGTAATAACTGTGAAGGTCAATTTCTGCGTACACAGAACTAACAATGTTTCCATGCTGAGCAACAAATCCGGTTCCTATCACTACACTAAAAATGAGCTCTGAAAACGTGACAAAACGCTGACACGGTGTTTATGAGAACACAGCAAATAAATGGTGACATTTGTGCCTTTTGGCTTTCATCTCTAAATGAAACATCCTTTAACTATTCCAAACATGTCTCATTCTGTAATTTATTTATTAAATCTATAAAACTCATGACCCTGACATGTGACAGTTCTGTGCAAAACCAAAGACACAAATTCACTCACTCACCGATTACACTCTTGGCAAATGAGGCGCTCTTAAGCGTAGCCAGACCCAAGTCTCCGATCTTAACGGAGCCGGTGGGACCCGTGATGAAGATATTATCACACTTGAGGTCTCGGTGGATGATTGGTGGAGTCCGTGTGTGCAGGAAGTGCAGGCCTTTCAGGATCTGTTGACTCCAACGCTGTAGGAGTTTCAGCTTCATCTCTTTAAATCGCTTTAGGTATCTGAGTGGGAGCAAAACAAAGAGGTGAATGAATTGTTGAATAATTAAATAAAAGTAGGTTTGTGTGTGTGTGTGTGTGTGTGTGTGTGTGTGTGTGTGTGTGTGTGTGTGTGTGTGTGTGTGTGTGTGTGTGTTACGTTTTGAGTGTTCCGGACGTCATCAGTTCAGTAACCAGGATAATACACTTGTGGCCCTTAACGGTGGACTTCCACGAGTCGTAGAAGCGAACAATGTTGGGGTGCTGCAGCCCCTTCAGCATCTCCACCTCCTCACTGAAACGCTGACGCTCCGCTTTGGTTAGCCGCCGCGTCTGACCACAAAAACAGATGACAGACACTGACGTAAGCGTTCACGCTTTTGATATCACGTGTGTTTTATAAGAGCGAGGTATACGATTGAAATCAGGAGGTCAGTGATGCTAAAGCTAATATTTGTAATGTTATGGGTACAGTGGTGGAGGTTATGGAGGTTATCCTCAGTCAGCAAACAAATTTCGCCCAGATTTGGCATTCATCTGGCACAGCTGGCATTCATCCGGCACTGGCATACAGCATGTGGGTCAAACATGGCCAGGTTTGGCAGAGGTGGTATACCGATTTTAAGGCAGCTCACAAGACATGGGCCAGATGTCATTTTGGGTATTTAACTGGGCTGAGACTTGGAATCCAGACCTGGTCCACAATAGGACCATAATTCATTGCGGTTTGTGTAGGCCAGAGCTGGGCCAGAGAAATATTGCTATGTGGGTGGTTACCTCCATAAGGACAAAGACATAATTGTTAGCATAGTTAGTGTTAGCATGGTTAGTGTTAGTATGGTTAGTGTTAGCATGGTTAGTGTTAGTATGGTTAGTGTTAGTATGGTTAGTGTTAGCATGGTTAGTGTTAGTATGGTTAGTGTTAGTGTTAGCATGGTTAGTGTGAACATTGCTAGTGTTACTATGGGTAGTCTTATCATGGTTATTGTTAGCATGCCTAATGTTAGCGTAGTGTTTTATTGGTAAGTGTTTGCATTGTTAGTGTTAGCATGGTTAGAGTTAGCATGGTTAGAGTTAGCATGGTTAGGATTGAGGGTAATGCTATAGTGGTTATGGTTAAGATAATAAAGGTTAAGATTAAGAGTTATTTCTTTTCTTTTCCACTCAGACCTGCAGCACTTCAGTTTTGTCAGCTCCATGAAAACCTCTATTTTTATTCTGCTTCACTTTTAGCCACTTTGACACATAAAAGCATTTGCGTAATGAACACACTTGAATCCCACGAAATATAAACATATATAAATGTAAAATATCTCCAAGCAGTTCTTTCACAGCATTACACAATAATCCCATTAAGCTATTAAACGCTGAACTCTCCAGCAGAGCTTTCCAGCACGCCTGCCTTCCTCTCGCTCGTTACATAACAGCGATTTGAGCTGAGTGTTTTTCCTTTACAGGCTCTGGCGCTGAGAGTTTGCTTTTTGTGGAGAGATTTAATGTGGGGTGACATGACGGCTCTGGAGAGCTTCCCACACACTTTTTTATGAAAACCTCTTCACGTCTACGAACGCGGCGTGAGATTTCACAGGCCGTGATGATCTGAATATGACAGACCAGGACACAACACGCCTCTCGGAGAACAGTCACAGTGACGGTAACCGGCGAGTATTTGAATCAGGTAACAGAGAGCGGAAGTTTGTGTGTGAAAAGGCATCCATGGGTTTGTTCACAGGCGATTTGCAGACAATAAAACAGAGATAATGAGAGAAAGGATAAAATGGAGATGACAATCAGGCTTCAGTAAACATTATGACGTCGATGTGAGGCACAAGGATGTCATGGGAAAAGTTTCACTCTCTGTCATTGTCACATGTTCTTACTTCACAGGGTCAGCTATGATACAGTGCCCCTGGAGCACAGAGCGTTAAGGGCCTTGCACAAGGGCCCAAGAGTAGAAGCTTGGCAATACTGGGACTTGAACACACAACCTTCCCATCAAAAAACCCAGAGTCTTAACCACTGCACTACATGATCATGGGTATGAATTTGTAGTTGATGTAGACGACTTGAAACATCTCACAGAGTCAGTTGTTCAGGTTGTGTCTGTAACATGAAACCTGAAATAGGCTCTTTGCAGGAAGCAGAAACGTTTTGTACGTCTCACAGATTTGTAAGTCTCAAGAAACATAAATCAACATAACTCAGCAAGGAGACATAATTTCCTGTCCAAAGCTATTTGAAGTTACAGACGAAACATGTGGGACCCAACACAAAGCCCGAGCGATTCTGCAGAATCGTTTTTATCTCCTTTAAATGAACGCTGAATGAGGTTCAAAGATACAACTGAGTTAAATGATCTAATTTCATATTATCTGCACCCTGTAGTCATGGGAACTGTTCTAATTTTACAACAGCGCCCCCTCTTATATACCACGGTCAGTACAAAGCGCCAATTTAGTACACAACCTTGTAACATGGTTTCGTCTTTTTGTTTATCTCTCAAATGTCTGTCTCAGCATTAAACATGTGAATGCCTTGAGGAGTTGTAGAAGTGCTACTTGTTTCTAATACCTGAGGCAAAACTGAACTTCAAAGAGAGAGGAAAAGTTCAACAAATACCGAAAAACGAGCAAAATGCTGATCAAAGATGACACAGTGTAAAAAATCTCCTCAGAAAACATTATTCCAGAGTGAGTTGCGGAAGGTAGACATGAGGTCCATGTAAATCAAAACCTTACAAGAGATAAAAAATAAAATAATAAAAAAATTTGAGGATGTCAAAATATATGAATCTCTAAAAAGATCTCAAGCAAGTAATATAAAGCGAGACATTAAAACCGAGACGACAATATAAACGGAGACATCCGAAAAAGCTTCCAGACTTTTCTTTCAAATCTAATATCTGAATGTTGAACATACTCATTTCCAGAAGCAACAGTTCCTACAGCCTGCTGGTAGAATATCTATTCAAACTGGCATTGACTCCACCCTGTACGAGGTGCCATCAAAAAGTCTGGACACTGATGGGGTAACTGGTGCTGTTCTGCTCCACGTGCATTACCACATCTGCGGTTTCCTCACGGACAGCGAGTTAGAGCAAAAAGCGATTGTGAAATCTTACGTGGAACCGAGCAAATCCGCCACAAAGTCATTTGATGTGATGTTTGACATGCGGCGATGCTGCAATGAGTCATCTGAGGTGTTTTGATCGCTGTGTGCACTTCAAGAGCGGAACAACTTCACTGGAAGACGAGGAGAGATCAGGAAGACCTTTAACAAGCTCAAACCTGGGAAATGCCGAAACCATTCAGCAACCCGTGCATGATGATCATCAGAGAAGGTCGGAGTTTGATGTGCTTCGAAAAGAAGACTTCCAGGACGTTGCAGGTACGTGGGGGGCGCTGTAATGCTGTGCAAGGGGACTGTTTTAAAAACTTTTTTACGCCACCTCATAAGTTGTGTCTTTACATATAAATGCAACACACTGTATCATTAGACGGTGATTGCGTTTCAGTGTAACGTGAGTGCAACGTGGTGATGAAAGCGAAATGCTTAATGTGCTAATGATAAGCAAAGTCAGATTAGCATTCAAAAGCCTGCTGATTGTTTTTCACTAAACGCATTCTATTTAACAGCAGTGCAGTGATGTTTACAAATGTGTTGCCCCTCCCCCCATTTCCACTCCCCACCAATCTGGCATTTAAAAGTCCTCTGATTATTCGATTATTATTCGATAATAAGGCACATCGTGTGGATGCGAAAACAGTCGCTCTACTTGTTACTTTAATGAGCTGGAAAAGGAGCGAGTTTTGTAAACACCGAGGGTTTGTGTACAGTGTGTGCAGCAGAACATGGAGAACACAGCGTAGCATGCGGGTGAGCGGCGCCAAACCGCAGGACCACAAAAACTTGGCAAATCATAGTACAACCCTGAGCTTGTAATTACAGGATGGAAACACTGATGCATCGGTTCGATCTCATTTGAAGTACTGAGAGCTAATAGAGCGAGGAACCATGCCAGGAACATTTAAAGGTTTTGTTGGATTTTGAGGCACTGCTACACTGGCAATCCAGAAAACAAGTTAAACGTACACAACATACGGCAAACGTTTGTGGACACCTGATCATAAGACTGGAATGCAGTCAGCAGAAAGAACTCATCTCAGAGGTGTTAGCGCAGTGGGTAAGGTGTTGGACTTCTAATCAGAAGGTTGTGAGTTCAAATCCCAGCATCCCCTAGCTACCACTGAGACTTCAACTGGTCAGTTATAAAAATGAGATAGTTAAGATGATCTGGATAAGAGTGTCAAACGAATGCCATAAATGGAAATATGAAGGTAGGGTCAGAGCTCTACAGCAGGCTATTCAAGATCTTCCACACCAACCCATGTAAAGCATGGACCTGCATCTCAACAGACCCGGCTTTGTGCACTTTGTGTCAAAACCAACGCGTTTGTCCAGAGAGTGTCGGTAAGAGAACTGCTGGGCACTTGAACAAGGCCCGAAACCCTCTCAGGTACCCATGTAATGGAGGTGAGGAGGTCTGGGGTGCAGTCAGCCTTCACATTTATCCCATTGGTGTTCATCAGGTTTGAGGTCAGAGCTCTTGTGACCCCCTTGTGAATGTAATAGAAATCTGACGAGGCTCTTTCAACTTGTTTCTTTCAGGTTTATTTGTGTTTTCACACCTCGCTTGGCATTCGCTGCTTCACATCTCATGAAGTAAACATCTGACCTCAGGATGTTCTCAGAAGCTCCGAAGCATGAGCCTCTGAAACCCGATGATTGGTACCTCGCTGTGCATTTGCTCTACTTACAACAACAACAACAACATGCACAAAAACACCTTCAACGTCAAAGCTGCTGGTTTTAAAACAGACAGGCCCGGTGTTTTACACACACACACACACACACACACACACACACACACACACACACACACACACACACACACACACACACGGGGACTTCAGAGCTAGCACTGAGCACTGAGCTGTGGTTAATAAATACGGAGGCTTTTTTTGACAGACAGCCACAGGGAAAACCAACAGGGGCTGAAAAGTGAGAACATACCGTGCATGTGATCAAGCGTGTGTGTGTGTGTCTTTGTGTGTGTGTGTGTGTGTGTGTGTGAGTTGGAGGTTGAGAGCTTTCAGGGTTATCGGTCATAGAGCAGCATGCCTATGCTATTTATAGACAAACCCAAAGGCAGCTGTGTGGAAGAGATCCTGAAGCTCTCACCTTTCTCCAGCTCTGTCTCTCCTGGACTTCTATTAACAATCATATTGAATAGTATTTGTTGATTTATTGGCTAAACACACACACACACACACACACACACACACACACACACACACAGACACACACACTCATACACTCATACACACTCATACACACTCACACACAAGAAGGCTCGTGTACAGAGCCTATTTCATTACAGCCAGATGTTTACCCTCTTATCGGGAGTTGGATTTAAACATGTGTGTGTGTGTGTGTGTGTGTGTGTGTGTGTGTGTGTGTGTGTGTGATTATCACAAAGGTTTGAAAGCAAATGGACAGTTTATGCACAAAAGTCAAATGTATGTTGAAATCCACTGGAAACATGGAAGGAGCAAGGAATACACTACATCTACAACCTAACCAGGTGGAACACAACACAGGTGAACACAGTCAGGTAACAAACCAAAGACAGGACAGTGGATGAGATCTCTGATGGTGTATGGATGCGAAAAAAAACCCTTCTACAACTGTAAATTAACCAGAACTACTTTTTTTAGGTGGAGGTGGTATAGATAGAAGGTTCTGATCTGGTGGTGAAGATTAGCATTCACAAAATCACGAAAAACCTTCAGTAACCGGAACTACACTTCCATAATCAGGAATCTGTGGTGTAGTCGCCTTGCTCCGATGGCGTATGAATATCATTAAACTGTATGAAATGTTTACAGTTTTTTCCGATGCTGTGTGGACTACTTTTTCAGGAGGAGGAATCTGTATTGTGTTAATCTGAGAGTGTACAAATACAAACAAGTCCTTCAAGAGAGTTGAAAGTTATTGGAACTAGTTTTTCCTAAATGGTGTATGGACATGACAAAAAGTGTTCTTCCTAAAGTGTAAATGAACCAGATCTACTTTTTCAGTGGGAGGAATTTGCAGTGAAGTTTTGCATCTGTTAAGGTGTAGGAATACCACAAAACCTTCAGTGAAATGTAAAGTACTTAATATGAAGGTTTACTGGAACTACTTTTTCCCTGATAGCGCAAGGATCACTGTAAACATCTCTAAGAAAATGTATTAACCACAACTATCTTTTGGTGTAGTTGTGTGACTAATATTGCATAGGAATATCACAAAATCTTCTCCGGATCTACTTCTTTTTTGTTCGAATACCACTAAACCTACAAGAAAGTGGAAAGTTACCAGCACGATTTTTTCTCTGATGGCATAAGAATCCCGCAGGAGCCTCCAGAAAAGTGTAGCTGAACCAGAACTACTTTTTCTGATGAGCGGGCTGTGATCCAGCGCCTCTGACTGAAGCTGCTGTTGGGCAGGTGGTGGCCGGAGCTTCACGCTCCTGAACATAACTAGGCATTTAGCAAAGTGATTTGTGCTGACGTCATCTCCGAACGAGTCGCACTCACACACCTCCTGCCTTGACTCGACTCAACATCACACTGAGGCTCGATTGTTCAACGAGCACCCAGGACCGGGATCTCATCGCCGACCGGAGACCTTTTTAAAATGTTCTACAGAGGTTCGGGGCACATCTGGGAGGAAATACAGATGCAGAAATGTGTTTTTATATAAGACTGAGTTTTTCTGAAGATCAACTCGCCTCAGAGCCCCTGTCATAACACACACACACACACACACACACACACACACACACACACACACACACGGGCCCGTAATTACTGTTTACTGGATAATTCAATGCATTCCAGCGTGTGTGTGTGTGTGTGTGTGTGTGTGTTTGTGTGTGTTGTAAATTGTGCGAGTCTCGATTTGGGACTCACCCACAGCAAAACATTACAAAAATGTTTTTATCTCAGAAGCCAAAGGAACCATTCTTTTCTCCTGAAACCTGAACTATGACAGACATCTTAATGACAGTTACAGGAACATAAAAGAGGACCTTTATGAAGGACAACGCCTACGACAGCAGCAATTGTTTTTCATGCGTCGTCTGGATTCGGCTCCATGTTGGCGACAGGTGAAAAGGGTTTAAGCCGACAGGAAAGACACACTAACTCCAACGAGCACCCTTTATAGCCGTGTCGAGCTGAAAAGCATCTCAGGATGCAGAACAGAAAGCCTGCACCTGGCACAGGTTCACTGATGAAGGTTGGGAAACAATCAGGTGACGTCTGGAATGTGTATTTGGTCTTCTATGACACTGAGGTTGTGGATTGTGGTATAAAAGGGAGAACGATCAGGTATACCGATACTTTTGTCCAGAGAGTGTCAACTACAACATAATCAGAGGTGTTTTTATCAGGTAACAAGACGTCTATGGAAGCGTCTCCAGTGTCAGCATTACTTCTTCTTTCCGCTTCTCCCATTAGGGGTCACCAAAGCGGATAATCCATTTCCACACCCTCTGTCCTCTACATCTGCCTCTTTCAAACCAACTCCCTGCATGTCTTCCCTCACCACATCCATAAACCTCCTCCATGGTCTTCCTCTTTTCCTCCTTCCTGGTGGCTCCATCCCCAAGATTCTTCTACCAATTCTTCAAACCCTCTCAATCTCACCTCCCTCACCTTGTCTTCAAAACATGCGCTGTTTCTCTAATAAACTCATTTCTAATCCTGTCCATTGTCATCACTCCCAACAAACATCTCAACATCTTCAGCTCTGCTACCTCCAGCTCCACCTCCTGTCTTTTACTTAATGCCACTGTCTCTAAACCTACAACATCTCAAGTCTCACCACAGTCCTATAAACTTTCCCTTTCACTCTCACAAATACTATTCTACCACAAATCACTCCTGCTATCACTCTTCTCCACCCACTCCACCCTGCCTGCACTCTTTTTTCTTCACTTCTCTAACACACTCTCCATTACTCTGCACTGTTGACTCCAGGTACCTGAACTCCTCCACCTTCTCCACCTCTTCTCCCTGTAACCGCACCCCTCCACTGCCCTCCCTCTCATTCACACACATGTACTCTGTCTTACTCCTAATGACTTTCATTCCCCTTCTCTTCAGCACGTACCTCCTCCTCTCCAGGCGCTTCTCAACCTGCTCACTACTCTCACCACAAATCACAATATCATCCACAAACATCATCTCCACACCCCCCTGTCCTCTACATCTGCCTCTTTCATACCAACTACCGCCATGACTTCCTTCACCAGATCCATAAACCTCCTCCTTGGTCTTCCTCTTTTCCTCCTTCCTGGTGTCTCCATCCTCAGCATTCTCCTACTGATATACCCCATGTCCCTCCTCTGCACATGTCCAAACCATCTCAATCTCACCTCCCTCACCTTGTCTCCAAAACGTCCTACATGCGCTGTCCCTCTAATAAACTCATTTCTAATCCTGTCCATCCTCGTCATTTCCAACGAACATCTCAACATCTTCAGCTCTGCTACCTCCAGCTCCACCTCCTGTCTTTTACTCAATGCCACTGTCTCTAATCCATACAACATCTCAGGTCTCACCACAGTCCTATAAACTTTCCCTTTCACTCTCACAGATACTCTTCTATCACAAATCACTCATGCTATCACTCTTCTCCACCCACTCCACCCTGCCTGCACTCTTTTCTTTCACTTCTCTAACACACTCTCCATTACTCTGCACTGTTGACCCCAGGTACCTGAACTCCTCCACCTTCTCCACCTCTTCTCCCTGTAACCACACCCCTCCACTGCCCTCCCTCTCATTCACACACATGTACTCTGTCTTACCCTTCTCTCCAGCGTGTACCTCCTCCTCTCCAGGCGCTTCTCAACCTGCTCACTACTCTCACCACAAATCACAATATCATCTACAAACATCATAGTCCACACAGAGACTCCTGTCTGACCTCGTCCTTTAACCTGTCTATTACCACTGCAAACAGGAAAGGGTTTAGAGCCGATCCTTGATGCATTCCAGCTTCCACCTTGAATCAGTCTGTTGTTTCTACTGCACACTTCCCTGATGTCACACTGTCCTGCACCACCCTCACATACTTCTCTGCCACACCAGACTTCCTCATACAACACCACAACTCCTCTCTCCACCCTGTCGTACGCTTTCTCTAAATACACAAACACACAATGCAGCTCCTTCTGACCTTCTCTATACTTCCCCATCAAAGCAAATAATGTGTCTGTGGTGGTCTTCCTCGGCATAAAACCATACTGCTGCTCACAGATGGTCACCTCTTCTACAAATCCTTTTTCCTTCCTTAGTGTCCAACTTCTCATACAGCTCCTTATATTGTCAGTGATGCATGACTGGGAGGAGTTGCACCCAATTGCAGGAAGCAACAGGGGTATGATGAAAACGGTCTTTAATAAAGAAACAGATCAAAAACAGTCCAAAGTCCAAGAGCCAAGAGACTGAGCAATTCAGGGAAAATCAAGAATCATAAGGTAAAAAAACAGTTCTAGGGTCAGAGCAATGCAGGCAGAGACAAAAACAAATCCAAAAAGACAGTCCAAAATTCAGAGCCGGCAAACAGAGCAAACATAGGCAGAGCAAAAACACAAAAAACAAAAACAATCCAGAGTGCAAACCAGAAAACAGAGGCAGATCAGTGGTCCGGGTCAGGGTCAGGGTCAGGACCAGGAAACAGGAACCAAAACAGGCAGGGTGGCAAGTCAGGGAAATGGAAGCCAGTGAGATAATCTGTCCAGAAGTAAATTTCTCAGGTGTCTGTAAAAATACAAGGTGGTGGGCTCAGGGTGGCTCAGGGTCCTGAGGACTTCACTGTCTGCACGAAGGTCACCATTTTGACACCATTGTGGAAATCCAGTGAAAAAGGTCCCCTGGTGGTCTAGTGGTTAAGACGCAGCACTCCCACCGCTGCGACCCGGGTTCGATTCCCGGGTCAGGGGACCATCCCCAGCCACTCTCAGTGCCGGTCCCAAGCCCGGATAAATTGGGGAGGATTGCGTTAGGAAGGGCATCCAGCGTAAAAACTTGTGCCAAATCAAACGTGCGGAGGATCCGCTGTGGCGCCCCCTAACGGGAGAAGCCGAAAGAAACCTGTGAAAATCGCAGAAGGTGCTTAAATGTATATTTGTGTGTGTGTGTGTTCCTTAATCGCTAAGGATAGGACCTACAGGTTTTGTTTTCAACATGCTTTGCTAATAATTTTCAACACACTTATTATTATTCTTAAGTATTACATGTTAAATTGAATTCCAGACGAGGTGTCAGAATGAAAGTAATAAAGACCCTGAACAATCCCACCCTCTCTGTCGTTCTTACTCTCATTCTATCTTTCCTTTAAGGTCAGGGAGATAGTAATTCTCCTCTAAGACCTCTGTCTGGCAGGTGGAAAGGTCTGTGTGCTCACAGGCACTACGGGAATGATGGATGATCTGTGTGTTACAGGACATGAGGATTGATGTCTCGTCTTGTCTCTTCTCACCTCGTCTCTCCGGCTCCTTCCCTTCCCTTCTCCATTCCTTCTCTCCGAACACCAGATTGAAGAGATACCATTTTTAAAGTCCACACTGCATCACAAAAATGGCGTTTTTTTTATTATTTTATTTATCCACTTGAAAAATATGCATTTAAAAAAAAATACCTATTAGCATGGTCATGGCCTTAGTCCTCAGTTGCCTCAAAGTATTGAGACACCTAAATTTTCAAGCCACACAGTATGTCGTTCTTCTGGTGGACCTCAGACAAAACATTGGAGGCACACAATTGAAATTTTTCCTTCACTTCAACCAGAAAATCCAAACCTGTTCCAGCATGACACAAATTGCACATGAGGATCTGCTTCCATGGGTTTGGAGTGAAGGATCTCCTGCTATCGAGCTCCAACCCTATTGAACAACCCTGATTTAGGATTAATGTTTCACATGGACTGCACCCCAGAAGCCTCCTCACCTCACCTACATCAGTACCTAACTTTACTAACACCCTTGTGGTAAATGAATCTCCATAAATCTCAATGCAATCTAGTAGAACATCTCCTCAGAAGAGTGAAGCTTATTATAAAAGCAAACGTGGACTTGGACGTTCAAAACGGACCATGTTGTAATCTTATGTTCGGGTGTTTGGTCACAATCGTTTGGTTCTATGGTGTAATACGACTCGTAAATCGTGAATGAATAGTAAAAGCTGAAGCTTTCTGTTGGCTCATGCTGCGGTTCCTCATCATTTTCTTGTATTCTCAGCTTCAACATGATTCATTCATTCAAACATTTCATCAACGTGTGTGTGTGTGTGTGTGTGTGTGTGTGTGTGTTCTATATAATGATCCAGATGACCTTTGGCTCTATAAACCACTGTGTTTGCACAGTGTAGTTAACCTCGTTTTTTTTTTCTCCAACAGTTGCTTGATTTGCAAACGTTCAGATCATGAGCACACAACAGGTGCTCCCAAAGTGCTGGAAATTCCCGACTCGGCAACTTAGCAACATGAGGAACACACCAAAGTGTTGCTAAAGTGACCGCTGAGCTGAGACCTTTGAGTTACAAAAGAAAAAAAAAACAGCTTTCACTCAGGGACTGCTCCAAGCTCATGGAGAAGCATCTGGAAAACCATGTGCAGAATTCCACACTGTCTGTCTGAGTTTTTATTGATGTAGGCTGATTATTAAAACAGAGGTACGACTTTAAAGATTCTCCGGATCTGAAACGGTTCCTTACAGAGAGGAGCATCACCCGGTGTCCCAGCATACTCTTCAATAACCCCTGAGAAACCTTGGTTTTTAAGGGTGGACCAAGCATCAAAGGTTCTTTGGTGGTTCTTTGAAGGTTCCTTAGTTAATTAAAGGTTATTAGTTTCCCTAAAAAAATCCACGTTCTAAATAAAAGTGGTGTGCAAAGGTTTGTACCCCCATTTCTTCATATCTCACATCACGCAGACATTCAGGCATGTTGCTTTCAGAAATTTGTCCTGATTAAGAACATATAGATTGTCTGAAATGCTTGTCTGGATCATGTCCTGGTCCTTCTCCATCTCCGCTGTGTGAATTGTGCGGCATGGTAATTTCTTTTCCCTTCTATTTCCTCTCCATTCTTCTCCTTCTTCTGTCCTGATGGTGAGTCTGAGTTCTGTTTTTGCTCTGAATGTCTGACCTACTTTTCTGACGTCAGAACTGCGAGATCTCCAAACTGGCACTGTACTTAAAACGTAAAAAAAAAAAAAAAACCTTAGCAGTGTTTGAGGATAATAAATCATTGCTTCCAGATGTTCTTTTGGAAATGTGCTGTGACTCAGAGGACAATTACATCCTGTGTGGAGCTCGAGGAGTAGTGGATAAGAGTTGTGGTGGGGCTGCAGCAGAGACGTGCCTCAGCGTGCTCATTTAATAACGCACTTTACATTTGGTAATAAATCAAAACCTGAAATGGCAACGATTTACTAATATTATTATTATTATTATTATTATTAATGTAATTTGTTTGAAATTCAGGTTCTGAGGATCAGGTTATAGAATGAGGTTGAACCCTACAACCTTTATAAGAACGAAGAACCATGTCAGGGTTCTTAAATTTATATCAATGGGATCTTCTCTTTTTTATTTCTCTTCTCTTTCTCTCTCTGTCAACTTACACAAGCTCTTGAAGTACCAAAGTTCTTTTGCCTTTCAGTTCTTCGGACCTGCCTTATCCATCATGATCCTAATCTGGATCAATAAGAAACCTCTTTGAACACATTCAATTCAATTCAATTAATTTTTATTTGTATTGCGCTTTTAACAATGAACATTGTCTCAAAGCAGCTTTACACAGATAATGTGGTGATTAAATGTAAATATGTTCTTTGTAAGTATATTCATTCACATGAACAGCCTAAAAATCCATGAAGCTTCTGTGGAGGTGTCCACTCAAGGACCTTGAAGATAAGTTTGGACTATAATTAGGGGAGGTGGTAGCTCAGTGGTTAAGGCGTTCACTTTGAATAGAAAGGTCGCAAGTTCAAATCCCAGCTCCACCAAACTGCCACTACTGGGCCCTTCAGCAAGGCCCTAAGCTGTAAGTCGTTCTGGATAAAGGTGTCTGCTAAATGCCACAAATATAATTAACATTAACAGTTTTGCTACAGTGGCTTCGGACTACAATAAGCACAAAGGGTTTTGCACTCAAGTCTCAGCCAGTGAACATTTGATTACCTCAGCAAAGATAAATCAGTGGTGTCACTCAGATGAGAACAGGTTCCCTTTTGAGTCTGGTTCCTCTCAAGGTTCCTTCCTCATACCATCTCAGGGAGTTCTTCCTTTACCGTCACCTCTGGCTCAATCATTAGGAATAAAATGATGGGGACTATTTTATGATGCTTAACTGTACATTTGTAATTTAGTTATTTCTGCGTTTGGACAATGTCCATTGTTGAGTGCTATAGCAATTGAATTGAATTGAATTCCACTGAGTTGTCAAAAGTCAAAGGCATTGGTCAGGATTAAACATGTTACAGCTGCACCTTTTTAACAAACACAGAATCCATAAAGGTTCTTGAACATCTGGAGAAGCAGTGTTCCTCACTTTGATCATTGAGAAGAATAAACAAGTTTATTAAAATATATTACATTTACAGCATTTGGCAGATGCCCTTATTTAGAGCAACTTACATTCATCTCGAAGAGAAGTGGAAGTGGTAACTGAATGGTTGAGATGGTGGACTTCAGATTAGAAGGTTGGAAGTTCAAATCCCACCCCTAGCTGCCCCTGTTGGGCCTGTGAGCAAGGCCCTTAACCCTCAACTGCTCATTTGCACGAATGAAATCATTGTAAGTCGCTCTGGATAAGAGCATCATATCCAGAGCTTTACATTCAGCTGCTTAGATGTAAATATCATTCAAGCAACTGAACAGTGTTATGTGGCTATGTGACTAGGGGCCTTGCTCAGGGGCCCAGGAGTGGCAGATTGGTGTGCCTGGGATTTCAAATCACAACCTTCAGAGCAAAATGCTGTAACCACTACACTGACACCAACCCGTAGTGAAAACTGCAACAGTTTTATGCAGAACCCTACACCAAATCTTCCTGGAGAATGTTTTCTAATTAAACTCTTTTCTGAAATGTAGAACGATCACTTATATGAAGAACAATCTTAGTTTTTTTGAAGCTCTCTGTTTGCAAGCTATGAACCTGATGCTTTATTTTTAGCATCTAGAAACTGTCAGGAAGGTAAAAATTTTCCCACTGGTTTCTGGTTAAACGGTTATTTTTCTTGCGTCCAAAAATGTTCTACTAGGAAACCAACTAGTAGGTAAAAATTTATCCCAAATCTTCATCAACACGTAAAGCTACACAACAGCGACCGCAACCTTAAACAGCAGCGATAGCAAATGACTACAATCCAAAGAGCTAAACTGACTGTGCTGTCTGAGTGGGCAGGGCATATACTAGCTCACCTGTCAATCACAGAGACACACCCTTGTGGGCATTGCAGGTGGAACAGCTTGGAAACTTTACAATCATTTATATCTAGAATATAAGAACCCAGACAGATGAATAGTGATGGAAACCCAGCTTTAGATCACTTTATTCCATGTTTTACTCTGGAACACAATCACAAAGCACTTACTGCTGGAACACAATAAACCTTTCGAATCCGTTTCAGTAACTCAATAAGTTCCAGGTTTTTAAACAACTCAGGTTTCCTGAGGATCTTCTCTCTCCTGCTCTGAGGATCTTCTCTCTCCTGCTCTGAGGATCTTTATTCTTAAACATAAATCTCCCACAACGTGTGCGTAGAGGCTTTAAAAACAAGCAGAACCAGAAGCACAAGCTACTGTTTGTCATAAAGTGTATTTATGTAAAAGACACAATCTGTACAATAAACACCTTTAAAGATCAGCATCTGCATTAGGTTTCTCTTGGAGCTCTCAGAGTTTTTCTGGGAAACATCTACAATTCATGCACCATTTTATTTACAGCCCTGGATTAGCTGCGAAAACCAAACCAGAGCAACTTTTTGTCACATTCCATCACGTAATCCACTCACTGAAAAGCAGCTTTGTCCAAAAAACACTCTGAAAGAACAAATTTAATAACTGGGTTTTTTATCTTATAAAAAATGTTACATGATGTTCACTTCATCTCATGTTTTTTCCTCTATATCATAACAATTTATGTCATAGGTTCTTAATCATTTGCTTTTGGGGTGTCTGAGTGAAGTGACACGTGAAACCATGGACAACCCTTTGCACTCTATGATATCTACTACTTGAGCTATGAACCTTAAATTATCCGAAGAACGTTTACAGAACCCTCAAAAAAACCTTCTATTCTTTGAAAATGAATTGGGAAAGTGTGCAGCACAAAGCCCTTCATTATTTCCCAACATTTATCTACTTGATCCTTGGTGCCACACGTAAAATCAAGGTTCCTCTGGGGTTCTTTAAGAGCATGCTGGGACATGTAAAGATCAAAGGTCTACATTTCCTCAGGAGGTTGCAAAAGCACTGCTTCAAACACTGCTTTTAGCATTATTATGCCAAGAAATTTTCATTTTTGTGTTGCTCATCATTGTCCTTCACAGCGGCTCTGTCATCTGTCAACATCATCACCAACAGCTGGAAACAAATTCCTTGTGTTTGTCAACACACTTAGCCAATAAACCTGATTTCTAATCTGATAAAAGTTTGTGAATCTGATAGAACATTTTGGGTCTGACAGTAGATTCTGAGTCTGATAAAAGATCCTGGGTCTAAGGTTTTGGGGGCTTATACAACTACAACATTCTGGATCTGATAAAATATTCTAAATCTGACTAAGGATTCTGAATGTGATTAAAGATTCTGATTCTGATTAAAGATTCTAATTCTGATTAAACATTCTGAATCGGATTAAAGAAATATCGTCAGATAGAAGATTCTGAATGTGATAAAAGATTCTAGTTCAAATTCTGGATCTAATCAAATATTCTGTATTGAATTTAAAAATCTGGATCTGATTAAAGATTCAGTGTCTGATTTAAGATTCTGATTCTGATTACAGATTCTGAATCAGATTAAAGATTTTGGGTCTGATTAAAGATTCTAAATCTGATTAAAGATTCTGGATTTGGATTAAAGATTCTTGGTCTGGTTTTTCAAGATTTTAAGAAATTTTAGGATTTCAAGATGTTAAAAACATAGTTATCAAGAGAACCTCGGAGTGAAATGTAAAACCTGATCGGACGCGGCGAAAATTGTGCTTGAAATAAAAGGGATTATAAAATATAAAATAAGAATAAAGATATTAGATAAAGATCATGTGGAAGTTAAAAATAGTACAAATGACTGAATCTGTAAAAATGAAAGTAACGGTTTCTAAAAGGTTTTGGGTCTGATGGAGATTCTGAGTCTAATTTCAAAGTCTAATAGTAAACTCTGGATCTGATAGAAGGTTTTGGGTCTGATTTTTGGGCCTCCGCCTTTATAAAGATCATCATCACTATATGAAGAAAAGATTTCTGTATCGTCAGAATTTTTCAGGTCACCAAACTTTCACACACCTGCTGCTCACCACATGGACCTGTCCAGACATGTCGTGCATTAATATAAAGCCCATGATGTTTTGTCTGTAGGTTTGTTCTCACATTTATACTGCTGCCAGAAGCTTATTTTCACAGCCACTGTCTGTGAATGTCACTTTAACGCGCACACACACACACACACACGCACACACACACACACACACACACACACATATACACACACACATAAATATACACACAGAAAGAAAAAAAGAAAAAAACAGAACCAGAGTTGTCAGGACCTGCACACACACACACACACACACACACACACACACACACACACACAGTGATTTACACCTATTGCAGGTACGAGGCACTGAATGTTCAGGCACATGGTCAGTGACGCACCAGTGCTCTTCATGATGAACCAAACTGTGTATTCCATCATCCAGAATGAAGTGTGTGTGTGTGTGTGTGTGTGTGTGTGTGCATGCGTACAATATGAAATCACGACATTTGTCCATTAGGAGCATTGCCAGATTGTCAGGAGGTCTGGAGAACGTCACCCTCGGAGGACGACGTCGTGAGAGGAACAGGACCGGATTTTTACAGCGGCAGTAGAACATCCTGAGATCCATAAACAAGTCCGTCTTCACCCTTAATACATGATCTCAAGCAGCACTTTCGTTGGAGGGACGAATTCTGTACATACCGTACATTTTCTTTTTAAAGCACTTCAGTTTCACCAGACTGGATTGTGCCTATATTATTATTATTATTATTATTATTATTATTATTATTATTATTATTA